>CM022665.1:31816021-32416021 GCA_012295275.1 Chrysomallon squamiferum | reverse complement strand
ATATATAATAACGTCAGAAAAAAACAACAACAAATAGACGCTCATATATAGATCGTATAAGAAGCTAGCGGGGTGTAAACCGGATAAAAATTCAGATGAAATATATTAGAATTCCACAAATGATCCTGACTGGTAGGATTGAGTGAAGTTTCCATATCACTAGTTACACTTACCATACGATGTGGTTATACATAATACGTAATGGATTATCCACTAGAGTCCCAAGTAAGCATACACCTCGGCTTAAGTTAATAATACAATCCATCAAACGAACAAAATGTGTGAATAAAGTAGCTATATTTGTTTTCAAACTTTAAAATAAACAAGAAATATACCTGAGGTATGTGATCTCACATTACCTTTTTTTCTTTCTCTTTTCTTTTTCACCCAGTATTATGATTTTTATTTATACTTATTTATTTATTTATTATGATTGTTGTTGTTGGTTTTGTTGAGTGAGTTTTACTTGTTTTTTTAATTAAAAAAAAGTAGATGATTTGCACCTTGATGCTAAGTCTTCGTCATTCACTGCTGGAGTTAAAATATTGTCCTGCTTTTAATGATAATGCAGAGAATGAATGATAAAAGGAACAAAACATTTTTCGACACATCTTCATTAACAGCATTCATCAAAATAAACACGAAAATATATTATTATTATTATTAAAACTTAGCGCTTTAAATTCTAATGAACTCTTAATTTTTGCAGTTTTTGACTAATTTGATGATTCAGTAATGGACGTTGAAAGCTTGTTCTTTATAAAGCTTGTTTATTTTTCTTGTTACTTCCTTAACTTCAGATAATAAACGAAATGTAAATCATAATTTTAATATTAAATAATGACCAAACAAATATATAAGTTTTTAACTTTTTATTTTTTGCATAAACATTAAATGAAAAACACACATTTTCCACTATGGAAAATTAAGCATAAAATATTTTGTTTTTCTCAACAAAATTATAATAATAATAATAATAATAATAAATAAAATAAATAAATAATATTATGGAATTTTATATAACAACAAATGATCACAGCTATGTATTTATATACACTGAATTTTACTGAGTATCATTTAATGAACAGAATACATAAAAGAAAAGATGTAAATTTGCTTTTGGCAAATAATAGTGTCTATGACTAATATCAAGTTTTTTATTATAAATTACACTGTTTTGTAACAGAGGAAAACTACATAGCGAACACAGCGTTTTGGTGTATTAAAGACAAAGACAAACACACACTATGAAAAAACCTGTGAGAGCTTAAAAGCTGGGATGTGTTAGGACTAATATGCATTATGTTGTTTTGCTTATATCCATGCAAAGGTGAAAAGAAAAATAATAATAATAAATAGAATGAAAATGTTATTTAATAATGAAAACCATGAATTATCAAAAGAATTATAAATAAATTTTAGCTTGCTTTCATTTAGCTTTTCTAAAATATAAAAATTAAAAAAAAAAAAAAAAAATAAAAGAATAAAAAGGCAGAAAAAATAATGAAACAAATGTTAAAAACATTTTTTTTAAAATGATAAAAAAAAAAAAAAAAAAAAAAAATCATTATAAAATACCATATATGTCATGTCTACAATTTTCTTCAAAATCTGAAATTATTATGAAATTTTATTCTTATTAGTTGTAACATTATATATTCATTTGTTTGATTTGTATACCCTGCACCATATTTCCCTGCAAACAAATCTTTACATTATTTCTAGTCAGGCGGGTTCTGGTATTAAAACTGATATGTAATAATTCAATTTGTAACTATCAATTGTACCCCAAGTAATTATGCAAAATATTAAACTAAAATTAAACAATGAAATATATATATAATTTTGTGTAGATACTGTATCTTTGATATTTTAAGTATATAAATCATTATTTTTGATATGCTTCATAATCTATGAAAAATACAAATAATCAAAAGAATTAAAACAATATATTGGTAAAAATGGATTTGACTGCCAGTCAAATATAGTTTTTTGGGGTTTCATTTTTTTTTTTAAATTTACAAAATGTTCTTATGATGAATTTATATGAATCTTGTAAATATTTAAAATAAAAATTTAAAGCAAAAAAGCTATTGGCATCGAAATTAAATGTCTTATTGCTGTACATGAATGTTCCAGGTTAAGTAAATACACTGCTTATACAACTGAAGATTAATTTGTATCTCACTGAAAAGGACATTACATTATAAATACTCTAATATAAAAAATGTATATTCCATATATAAACCAATTATAAATCTTAACATAGCCATAACTGAGATCTAGACATATAACTGAACATTTCTATTTAAGTAGAAGTTCAAAGAAACAAGATAAAATTAATAAAATACATGAATATCACAATAAAATTTGTATATATAAAAAAAGAAAAAAAAAAATCTGCATGTACCAGAATCAATGTCATGGCAACATTGTGTATAAAAAGGTTTAACTGAGTCTATAACTTTTGTATGCTTTTATGTATATGTTTGTGTAAATACATTTGTGTAAATACATATGCACATACACCTTCACAGACAGAAATAGACACACAAACATAAAGATATACATGTCAGCATACACACACAACCATATACATTTTTTTCATGTAAGGTATTATAATGGCATCAAAAATTTAGCAGCATTTAAGTAATGTATATCACTAAAGGTTTTACAATTTTATTTTTTCATTCTCAAACAGTTAATACTGGAATGGCCATTATCTACTGAGCAGAACGACTCTTGAAGTAGGCAACAGTAAAACTGACTCCTGCTGCCAGGATGAGGAATGTGGCAGAAATCTGAGTAGTAGAACTGAACCTCTGACCAGCAGTTAACAACCGGTTTAGAATCCAGCTGCTGTTATTTGCAAGTGAGCTGAAAAAACTGTTATTGGGATCTGCAGTTCTCTCCCTTGGCTGATTCACACTGTTGTTTAATGCTTCAAGCTGTCTCCTCTGTGATGATGGTCTGAATCTGTCAGGGGATTTTACAGAAGTGGTTTCATGTGCAGGTTTCCTATATGGAGCAGAATGTAAAGAATCAGCTGCATAAGATGTAGATGGGTGAACATCATAAGTCATGTCATCAGTTGGTCTGCTATGTTCAGATTGAGAAATGTGATCTGCTGCCTCTCTATGAATGTAACAGCCTGTCTCATGCTGCCTTTGGATGCTATCCTCAGTCTGCCGCTGTTGCTGTTCTAGCATTGCCAAAAGAAATGGGTTCATGGAACATTCACTTTCTGAGGAATTGTGAGTTGTTGTGCTGGTCAGACTGGGGTCTGAATTCATAACTGCACCCTGTTTGTAAAAACAGGACATTTGACTTAATGATAAATCAACATACATTTCAGATAACGCAATTCTATCAAAGATACACCTTACAAGTTACATATTTAGGATTTTTGAGGTATGTTTATTTCTTTTAGAAGTTATACATTTTAACTTATAATAATTAAGTTAGCTTTATGTGGAGTATTTCATTATTAACTAAAATATTGTAGAATTTTTGAAAAAAAGAAATTTATTAAAATACAAAGCTCACCCAGCCTCCTTGTTGGATGATAAAACCTGCGGCCAAGTCAGTCAACAGCTGAACACTGTAGTCAACAAGCTGACCAAAGTTGTGACTACCTCTATCAACTAGTCGAATAGCCACACCCTGACTGTACATTAATAGAACAGCTACCTATAAATAATAATAATAATAACAATGATTTACATATCATGGATTTACAACATAATTGTATGTTTAACTAAAAATATAGAGAGAGAACTGTCATTATATTCCATGTTGCTTGAGAATAAATATCTTTCAAAAATCATAATTGGTCAGTATCACTTTTTTCACTTTCAGTAACATATAAATAAATAAAGAAAGAAAGAAAAGATAAAACCCAGCTATACATATACATAATCTAGACTAAAACTAACTCATAAACTTTGAATTCCCTGATTTCTCTTGTTCCTACCTGTCTCCAGCCAGGCATATTTTCATCAAGAACTTCAGATGCAACACTTCGGAATGTTTCATACGAGAAAAAGCCTGATGTTGTACCAAAGAGCTGTCCCACTGCTGACTCAATCTGAGCACGATGATGTAGGTCTATATCATCTCCAATCACAGCTAGAAGTCTGGCACACTCAGACTGTGGAGTCAGGGGAGTTTCAAATGGTGACTCAGTTTTTGGTATAATCTGATTTTTTACAGCTGAAAAATATAAAACAAAAGCAACGTAATTATAACAAATAATGATTAAAGCTTAGGCTACTGAATGATTTGTATTAAATATCTAACAGATAAAAGAGGTCAAAGATAAAAACAGATAATAAGATTTTCAAAATGATTAGACATAAAAACAACAATTAATATTTCATTTCAGTCAGTATCGTTAAAAATTATTAAGACAACATGCTCAATTACCATCTTCATACTCTGATTCAAGGTATAGCATCTGCTCTTGAACTTCTTCTTGCAGTGAATGAACAATAGATTGCATCTTCTCTGGTGTCTGGTCAGAAGTATCACCAATGAGATCCAAGTGTAAACATGACCTGTCCACCACTCCACTTTTTCCATTTGGAAACACAGACACCTCACCACCACCTTTAGCACTCAAATCATCATTATAATCCAGTTCTAAATCAGAAATATCTGAATCAGTGTTATTTTCTCCATCAAGCTTGATGATACCATCAGTATCATCCCGAGAAGCACAAATCACATAACTTGTAGTGACCTTGGGGTGTTCGATGCTTATCTGGTCAATGGCATCTGGTTGATATTTAACTCCACTTCCTCCCTGCTGATCTGGTTCTGTTTCTGATTCACTAAGAACAGTAGATAGATACTGAAAATGTTCTCTAACCTTAGAGCCACTTTTACTAAGACTGCTCCCCAAAGCACCAGATCCCTGAGATAAAACCTCCATTTCATCATCAGCATCACTATTGTAGCTGTAGCTCTCTTCAATACTATGACTACTCCCACTACTCAGACTCTGACTTCTATTCAACATTCCAGGTGTGGATGCAGATAATTTTAAATTGTGACCTGAGTAACTAGAGCCATTAACTGGAAGTGAATACTTTCTAAGCAGTTTAGCTTTTTCTGATGCACCTTTTGAATTTGATTTTCTTAGACTACTCTGTGTTGGATGACTGTGTATGTTCCTTTTCTGTACTTCAGAATGATTCACTTTTTCTTTATATTGTAATAGTGAATATTTCCCTTGCCATAAGTTAAAGTATTTTCTGGCTCTTTGATCAGAATCAGTTGATGATGAACACTGTGAATGTGATGTCACTGTAACATTGCTTCTTTGTCGTTTGTTAAGTTCATTTAAAAAACTCAAAACTATGAATTTGGTTTCATATTTGAAACTGTCAGGTGCTGAAGTCACTAAAGATTCATTACTGGTGGTACTTTTTATATTTGTAACAGCCATTTTCTGAAAGAAGAAAATAATAATAATAATAAACAGAATTTTGGTTTATGCAAATATACATATGAATCAGATATTTTAAAAATAATATACATTTGAAAATGTCATTATACAGTACAAATTATTTAAACACATTATGTATGCTTCCTACTTTTTGTTTCAATTAAAAACTTTTAAAGAAATGTTTATTTATTTTATTTATTTATTTATTGTTGCAGTTGTAGTTATTATTATTACATTCATTTCTTTTTCAAAACAAACAACAACAAAAATTAATAATAATAAATACGGAATAATAATAAGTAAAATAATAAATTATTACTATTATTATTATTAAACAATTATACTGGAGAAATTAAGACTCCTGTATTTGTTAACAATGGGGTGGGGGGTATTGGCAGGGGCTTGTTTTTTTTCAAATTCAAAAACAGACAGGAATTATGTATGCAGCATTCTGTTTGCATACAGAATATGCCAAACTTTAAAAAAAAAAAAACGTCCGGGGTGAATTTATTAAATTACCAAACAAAATACAAACCGTCATCGAACGGCGTAAATCATAATTACAACACCCACTTAAATTCTTTTTTACTCATTTCCTGAATTTGCAAACGATCAAATGTTATAAACGTCATCACTTTTTGTGTGTAATCATCATCTTCCTTCTTAAATTCCATCAGATCTTGTGCGCATGTACAATAACAAACCGCAAGTTAACAAACGTATAGAATATAAAAATAATATATGAATTATAAATCAAGAAATTTAAAATAAGATCTGCCATTCATTTTTATAACAGTATATACATAAAATAAAATACTAATGCGTACAACCAATAGAACATAGTTCATGTACACGCATCTCATTATAGGCCGAGTATTCCCTGGCGGAGAATAGCTCAGACGGACAATTGAGTGGACATCGCTGGTTCTCTGCCAGTAAGGTCTAATTCATTTAATCAAAAAACTTCTTTTTTTTTTTTTTTTTTTTTTTTTTTTTTTTTTTCTTTTTTTTGTATTATTTATGTATTTATTTGCCAATAAATTAATTTAATAATAATTTTGGCTTTAAGTTCCTTTAGTTCGTTCATTTTCGAGTTCACTGTGCTCGAAGTTTCGAACTACTGGTCATAAAGCTTTCAACTTTGTGCTTGCAAAATAAAGTATAGTAAGCGTAGGTATTCCAAAGTGATTTTGTCATTGAAACAGAATAGTACAAAACCGATTAAAATATGTTTTGAGAATAAATGAAGTCTAATAAACCCTTATATGCATGCAATTTCAGTTTGTATTTATTTTCCAGATATAAAAGAAATTTTTGTAAATTGTTTAATTTCATTTATTGGAAGACAATGCACCAATTTTACGCATATGTGTATGTCGCATGGTTTGCTTCGACTATTATAATGAAATACTTTTTATTCTTGAATTCGTTAAATATAAGAAGAGAAAAACTACATCTGATGCATCATTTAGAATATTATGTTTAAAACAAAACAACAAATTAATAATAATAATAGTAATTTAAAAGAATTAAAAAGAACAACAACAACAAAAAAAAGAAGAATCCTCAACAACTAGAATTTATTCAGAAACGTTTGCTTTTTCTAATACATATGTGGGACTTTCTCTCCAGAATGGACATATTTATAAATTTCAGGTCCCTTTAAATATATATACTGCTCAAGTATTCCCTTATATCTGCAATACAAAAGCTTTATGCAATACATATCTTTCCTTTCTCAATTCACACGGGATTTTACTTTTAAATATGGAATATCAGCTTTGTGAAGTTTAGAATGCTGAATGCAGCGAGGGTTTGCCTAACTGTATTCAGCATGTATCTAAGCAGGATAAAACTGATAATTATATTAAGAGAATCCTAATTAATAATAATATATATATATATATATATATTTTTTTTTAAAAAGGGGGAAAAAATAGATGAAATTAACTGGTTTTTTTTTTTTTTTTTTTTTTTTTTTTTTTTTTGGTTAACTCGTCGTCTTTTAAGAAATAAACCAGCAATTAAACACCCTAAAAGTCAAATTATTACAATGTGTGTGTGTGTGTGTGTGTGTGTGTGACAAGTAATTTATCGAAGTAAATATACTTGCTTCCCAAAAGGCTATATTTTTGGTCAGTGCCCGAAAATATAGAAATTTATCTTATCAGTATTTATAGTGACTGCTGGATAAAATTATACATATCAATATAATTTCTTTATTTATTAATGAAAAATAATACTGAAGAATAAATACCGCCACAAACTAAAGATGTGACCTAAAAAGGAATACAAAGTTCAGTATGTAACAGCTTAGATAAATAAACAACTGAAGTTAAGTTTGACTTTTGTTACAGAAATAATGAAATTAATTGTTTTATGACAAATATTAAAGTGAACACATTTTCTTCCCATTAATAATTAATTTTGATTACTGAATTAGTTAATATTAGTTGATATTTACAATTGGCTATGACACATAGAATCGCCACTATTATGGGTTTTGTGGGAAATAGCCTAAAAAAAAAAAAAAAAATGTATTAGAAATAATTAGAGTATGTGCATTAGAGAGAGAGTGTGTCCAGTTTATAAAACCAAAATAACAAAGATTACAGGTTAGATATCATGAAGGAATTAATATAAATAAATGTGTGTGTGTGTGTGTGTTAATTTCTGCAAGGAGATGATTGTATTTATATTATACATATAATTTTGTTGGTAGACATATTTCAGATGTGTTTTTTATTTGTTATGAATGATAACCTAATTTGCATTTAGTCATATTATTAAATAAAAATTATGTTATTCAAGTATTTTATTCTTGGGTCCTCACATTAAATAGAGCGCAATTCTCATTGTTTCTCTAAAAGCTTAGCCAAAATTAACTCTGATATTATAAATAAAAACACATCTTATTCAACTTTTATTATTTGGAGCCTATACCAAGAAACGATCCCAAGTATTTATATTAGTGCAAATGATGTGATAGAGAAGGAAGGGAATGTTTCATTTAACAACTCAGTCAAAATATTTTATTTACGGTTATGTGGCTTTAGACATATAGTTAAGGATCATTCAGAAAGAGGGCATACCCTTCTGCCTTTCCGATTAGCAGCAGTTGATCTTTTATATGTATCTTCTCATTAACAGGATAGTACATACCATGACCTATGTTACACAAATTATGGAACAGCCATACTGGTTGGAACTAAAAATAATCTCAGTATACATCTAATCAGAATAAAAAAAGTGACTGACAAACAAATTACGGGTCGACTACAAATCGTGGAGACATCATTATCTGTTAGATATCACGAGATGAAGCACAAAACAATGGAAAATGGACTCTGACCACACTGAATGTATTGTGTGTCGTGCATATAATTTAAAGACTGTCAGGTAATATATTTAATTAAGGTTAAACTGTATACAAAAATTAAGATTATAATAGGTTTTATTAAAGAAAGAGAATTTAAAATGTACAGCAAATATTTCTTGAAACTGAATATGGTTTTCAGTGGAGTTAATCTGTTGTTGACTTGTGCAAATCAAATGTTAGTCAAATTAACTATGACTAGCTGACATGAAGGCTTTTTTTTTTATTGTTTGTTTGTTTTGTTTTCTTTTTATTCTTTTTTTTTTTTTAATTTAATTTTTTTCTTTTTAAGACCATTTCATGTATTAAATTCAACAAAATTATATTTATATTTTTTTTATTTTATAGATTTATTAACTAGATACGAAAAAGTAAAGTTTGACGCACTCAAAAATATCGAAGAAAACTCACGTACAGGTTTAGGTTTTCATTTTGTTCTTCAGAATATAAAGACTTGTATTTTCTAAAATTGTTGCTGAATCTAAATGGGAGATCTCGCTGAAAATACTTCTGTCGGTACATGTTTTATATTGATAGCAGTCTGGCACATTACACGGATATTTGAAAGATTCTACACATGCAAGGAAGCTGGGACTGAATATAGTACTTCAGTCACATTTCCATGTTCTTTTTGGAACACTCGTATTCGATACTGGCCACTGGAGGCGTACTTAAAGCTGTTTATTGTGACAATAGGATTCTTTGTTGAGATAATAACAGGGTTTCAAGATAAACGCTTTGTTAATCTGGAAAATGTTCAAAATGTCACTGTATTTTTTGTGTTTGGAATTTCTGGAATCACAGACTTGCTAATTCATGCTAAAACATCTCTTCCTCAAGATGTGGACTATGCGAGCAACGTGTTGGCTTTCACGATATACGGTATTTTCACAGCATGCAAAATTCATCACTCGTCCCCGCTCGATGAGCTTCTATATACATTACTTATGTATTTGGTGTTTTCCATAGTTCTATTTTTACTGATGGAAATAAATTATAGACACAACCCATGATAACGCGCCTTTCTTGTTCTCACTCTGGGTACATGGTTGTGGCAGACAGGCTTTATGCACCATGTCAGTTCCAGAAAGTCTTCATGGGACGGTCATAATAACAACCATGTGGAACAAGCCGTAACAATATTTACATGGCACATTGGATTTAATTTTATATTCATGTTGTTAATTGGTTGTCTTATTGCTTTTCGTTACCGACATTATGCAAGTAAATTGTTTGATAAACAAACAGACATGAAAACAAATGAAAAGAAACAAGTTCATAGTGATGAACATGGCCACGCAGATTCGAATAGAATGGAAGTACGTTAATTTACTAATGCATTTAAAATTAGATGCTAAAAGTTAATTAAATTTTGTTCAACAAACTCTTTTTTATGTGTTATATATAGTATTTAAATTAATGTATACATACACTATACGGTTTTTTAAAATATTTTTAATCATTCTTGAATATTTTAATACAGCCTTATAGGTTATAAATGTATATAACAGTAGCTTTATATTTCAAATACTACTACTACTTCTAAATATTATTATTATTATTATTATTATTATTATTATGAAATGTCAATAAAGAAATCATTAAATATTTTTTTGTTTATCAGTAAAACTAAATTACATTTCTTGTTATTGTTTTTGAAATCCAAATTTGAAAATCTCTATTTAAAAGAATCTTTAACAATGAATTACATGAACACAAAATACAGTATTCTGTGTATATTTTTATTTAAAATTAAACAAAATTAAAATTAAACTAAATAAAATGATAGGAATACCAGTTTCACAGCTTTGTAGAATCCCAGCTTCTACATTCAATTAAAAAGAAGAAAAGCAGAACTGACTCTCAAAAATATAATACAAATTTAAAAAAAATATATAATACATGCCAGTAAGAATTAACATCAACAAATTTGTAATGCACTTCACATCAACTTCTAATAATTTTACTGTAGTATTTTTTTTTTTTTTTTTTTTTTTTTTATCTTCTTTATTATTTTAAAAGTTTTATAAAACTAACTACACCATTTGAACAAGCCTTAGAATTTGAAAAAAACACCTTTTAGTCAAAGAAACTATTGATTTTTATACCAGTTTGTTTATACAAATGCAGTTTTATCTCACAAATGTTATATGTTATAAAATGATTGTTTATTTGTTATTAGTATTTTGTAAATTTGTTATTATTGTTGTCTCATTGTTTTATAATGAAATGGTGTGAAATATTGTTTAGCTATGTCAGAACATGAGTTAGGACATAAATCAGATGATTTCAAGCTTTTGTTTGATTGGTTGTAAAGCAGATACAAGGAAACACTAAAGTCTGATGGACAAAACACAACTATATTTGAGTGTTTCTGAAGAGCAGTGTAATGCTTGTTTACACACGTTTAACATTTCAAACACTTAAATTATGTTAGTATTTAAAAAAAAAAATTTGGCAAAGTAAATATAGTTAAAATACTTCAAGATATGTCAGAAAATCAATATATCTTTGAAAAATAAATGCAGCTTAGTTGCTAAGCAAAACATGTATCTTCATTTTGTAAATGCAGTTTAACTGTCAGTTCTACATTCATGAAGCAAATGATTTAACAGTGAACATGGTTCATGGGGACATTTTGATTTGACTGCCCAACATTTTACACAGGTATCAAAAAATTTCTTGCTTTGCCAAAATCTGAGACGAAAATTTTCACCCCCTCCAGTCACTGAGTGACAGGACAGTGAATCTTGTTTTCACCAAATAAATGCAGTTTTAATCCTCTTCAGTTCATTGTCAACATTTTTCACATGACTTTGAGCCTGGTCTCGTATGTGTTTTATTAGTGCCCGGTTCTTCTCAATGATGTATGATTTCTTTTTAAGTCTGGCAACATCATCATCAGTATTAACAGCAGAATCCTCATAGCTGGCAACAACATCAGCAACGTTGCTGTCTATCTTCAGAAGCAACATGTCCAACATAGGAAACTCCTGCAGAATTATTCTGCAGGATAATGCATACTGAAAAAAAGAGTAATATGTTGTTGTTTTTTTATTGTTTTTTTAAGAACATGCTCATGAATAATTAATTAATCTATACAAGTTTTCATTAGTATTTTAAAAACTTATGATCAGCAGTAAACTGAATATGAAGCCAAATTTATATTTAATTTATCTTTAACTATATTCACTTTTAACTATCTTTTATTAACTTTTCAAAATATTTGTAAGAATTTTGTAATATTACAATGTATTAAATGACTTAATTCCAACTCATAATATTTAGTAATAATACTTGATAGTACAAAAGAGGAAAGTCAATGCTTAAATGTTATGAAGTACTAGTCAATACCAGTAATTAATTTTTATCATTTCAACATGTGAATACATACATCATTGTTGAATGAATTAATGATTTTCTTCAAAGCTTTACTGATATTTCTGGCATCATCTTCTGATATGATCTGCAGTTTACAAAATGTAGCATCTTCAACTAACTAAAATAAAATGAAATGAAAAAGGAATAATATAAATTGAAATAAAATAAGATAAAATAATTAAAAAAAAATAATGATAACAAAATAAATAACTAAAGTAAAGAATAAAGAAATGTACTATATTAACTGCCTACAAGTGGATTTTCCTTTACAGTGAAACTCATTGTATTGTTAAAATTATGGCCATGATATTTAGTGATTCCATATTATTAATATTATTTTTATTATTAATTTTTAATTTGGAATTTATTAAAAATATCTTTATTACAATTCACATATGTGTTCTGTAACCTCAAAATATTTCCATCTAATAATCACATATAAAATTATAAGACAAGAAATCTGAAAAAGAAAACATTTCAACCTGTATTTTAAATGGTGAATTTTTCAAATGATTCCTCAGTCCACCAATGCAGTTTTCCAGACTGTTACCATCTTTCTCAACCAGCTGACCTTGAAGACAGAGATTCTGGAACTTACGCTGAGATTTTCGATTCAAGACACACACTGATTCTACCCTTTTTATAAGCTTCACCAACTGTCTTTCATTAAAAGCCTCATCCACCTGTTGTAAAATTAATATCCATCTGTTATTTAGTTGTAAAATTTATAAATATTTATTTATTACTATCTTATTACATATTAAATCAAGTTTATTTAATAAATATATTTGTTTTTTATACCCACTGGTTCTGTTTTCAAATAAGTATTAATAAAAACATTTAAAAATTACACTGATCGTTGAATAAATAGAAACATTCAGATGTAAAAGCTCATGAAAATGCACGAAGCCTAATATTTGTGTGCATTTCATGACATTATTTTATACAAGAAAGAGGAAAAAAGAAAAACCCTCATATTTAGTGTCATAACATAATAACATATTTACTGACAAACTTTTAATTTTATTAGCAGAGAAAGGCTATAACTAATAAATAAAACAGTAACTTCGAAGTGTGCATACTATCAAAAGAATACTCTATGCTTTACTTGTTTGATATTTGTTTTTTCCACTTTGCTGATAGGTTTCTCTTCAGTTATACAAGTTTTGGAAGTTACTGGTTCCTGCCAGCGTCTGGGCATGTGGTTCTTTTCCAGAATATATCTCACAAAACTCTGAATAGCTCTGTGAATGCCTCCATCACCATCTCTGGCTGACACCATTACACTGTAAAAAGAGATGCACTAATTAATAGTTTAATATTTCTTTTCAGTTTTCAGAACAAATGCAACCAACCACTCACACACATACACCCAACCATCCATCCATCTATACAAGCATACAGACAGATCAAATATATTCCATATGCATTAAAAGTATCATTCAATGAATACTGAAAGTATGAACAACATATTCTGCCAGAAAATTAAATACATTAATATATAAGTTTGTGAATAATATGATGAATTTTAAACAACGGTTTCACATCAACAGTCAAAATTAAGAAATAATGTGACAATGTAAATGACAAAAATTCATGCTGGACTATGTATGCACATATGTGAAAGTATGTGATCACATGCTCATTATATGTATAGGCTGCATGAATATATGAGTGCTCACATGTTTATTATGTGAGAATGTGTGTGTGTATGCATGTGTTTGTATGTGTGTGTGTTTATGGGTGGGTGCTTACATGCTCATTATATGTACTTGTATATAAATATAGATAACAATGAATATTTATAGATATAACTGATCACCTTCCAACAAACTTATGTTCCTTAGCCATGTTTTCCATGTGACAAATACACTCAGGTTTCTCTTGTGTTTCAGTCTGCATTTCTTCATTAGGTATTTCTTAAACATACAAACAAATTATTTTATTTATTTATTTATTTATTAAGTGTATTATTAAGGTTTGACAGAAAATGTAAAACAAAAGCAAGAGACTTTCTGTATAATGATAACATTTAAATTAAGACCTCATTATATTATTCTTATTTGTAATACTTATAATGTAACATTAAAAAAGCAAAAATAAAAAGAGAAATAATAATTAAAAATCACCTGAATTTAGTAGTTCTACTTTGCCATGCTGAATGGTTGGAAAAAAGTTTTTACCTTCTTCTTTATATTTCTTCTCAATCTAAAATATTAATGATAAACAATTAAAATTCATATTTGGAAAAAAGAAACAATTATACTGATTTTTATAAATTTATATCATAGAATGTTTTTTTTTTTTTTTTTTTTGTGTGTTGTTAATGGTCCTAAGAGATAAAAACTGGATATTAATAAACCTTCCCCTGTCTAAGCATTTAGAAGGATTAATATAAACTGCTTTTTATTAAAAAGAAATATCTATTAAAAAATCACAGTCAAAACACATTTCACAGAAAAAACATAGTATCTAGGAAACCGATGGATGGAGGATTTGTGTACACTCCCATATACCATCTACTTATAAATAATAATTTGAAATGTTAATTATGATCTTGTCACAAAGTTTTCAACTTTGATTATTTTTTTAAATTCAGAATATTTATAATGACTGAGATATACTCACAATGTCATATTTAGTGCCGAGCAGTAGGACAGGAAATGTTTCTGTGTTAACAGGAATTTCAGGTGATTCAGAATCTTCTTCACCTGTCTCTGCATTACGACCTGTTTGAAATGTGTGATTGAGAACAATCTGTTTCCATACCATCCCCAGTGAAATACTGTCTGCATCAGTCAGATCAACAACCACTGAAAAACAGTAAAATACATTGTTACAAAAAACATATTTAAAAATTAAACATACAAATATTTACATACACCAAAATAGTAAGTATTAAAAATATAATTATAGAAACAGTAATTATCATAATATGTAATAGCCTTTGTATAAAATAATTACACTTCTAATAAAAGAATACTTTAAAAAAAATGTATACTGTTCTATACTTCATAAAAACAATAATGCTTTGAAAGATTTTAAAGAACCTAAAAATTACCCAAATCTTTTTTCTTTTTTTCTTAATATAATGTCTTTAGTACATTTAATAAGCCTAAAATTTTTAGTTTATAATGTGATTGTAAATTTTTAAAAATAGCCACTCTCAGCATTTTTCATTTTAATTTATTGTGACCCTGCAGCAGAGTATTTTCTTTAAAATGGTGCAAGGCATTCAAAAATATTTTTTAATACTTTTGGATAAAATAATTTATAATGCAAATTATTTGGTTCTATATTATTAAGAAATGGTTTATTAGAATCTAATAAATACCTAAATAAATAAATAAATAAATAAAATTATACCTATTGCTGCATCTAGATTTTTAAAGTATGTTCTGTAAAGGTTGATGTCTTCTCGTCCAGGTATGTCCCAAAATGTCAGTGATGTCAATGAATGTGATGGCAAGTTTAGTTTTCTAACAACATTTTCTGAAAAGTGAAAATATTTTTTATCAATTTAATCTGAAAACAAAGTTATATAATTGTATTTGTTTTTTATTTACACTAGTAAAACATAGAAAATTCGACATTTTGTTCACATATCAAGATTTCTACAGTTGATTATTATACTCCTCCCCAATCCTAGTGTAAGTGTTACACTTACTAACAACCGGTTTCTTTGTAGGAATGTAAAGTGGACTGAACTGGTTATTGATGTATCGTAACAAGATACTGGTTTTTCCAACTTCTGCATCACCTATAAAAGGCATAAAAAAAAGTTTTTTATATAACACAGAATAATTTTATCTACAGATCAATTTAAGATTTTAAATTAATTTATTATTATTAGTATTATTGCCATTGTTAATTTAAATTACTTTTTGATCAAATTATTGCTACAGTAATGATAAATAACATTAACCTATTTATGAAAAAGGTTTTTTAAGTGAGTTAGAACATAATATGTAGAGTCTATTGAAAGTGAAAAATTACATATATAATGCAAAAATATTTAGAAACACTGCATCATATCACATAACAAACAAAATAAAAGATTATTTCAACACTGGCAACCTAATTTAGCTAATGTAACTTTGCAAAGAAATAACTGCATTAGCTATTTCAGTCATATATTTTTCATTATACTAAGACAAACTCTGATTATCTGTATTTTAAACGTATCTAATTAGCAAAAGTTCACGTGAATACTGTTAATTACAATAATCACACAGACACAAATACATACAAACACACAAACACACACATACACACACACACACACACACATAGCAAATGCATCACGGAATAAATGTGAATGTAAATATTGAAATATTTACCCACTATGGCTATTTTCAATGCTGACACTGATCTAATTTTAGAGTTCAGTGGTGCTTGAGCACTTAATAATGCTAAAAGAAAATAAAGTAAAGGATTAACAATATTTCAAATCAATAGCATAACAACACACACTCAAAATATTAATAAAAATAATGAAATAAAGAAATAAATAATTTAAGAAAATAATAAAAGTACCAACCTTCACCTTCTCAGTATATATATATATATAAAGTTTCAGAAAATAAATAAATAAAATATCGCATATCGAAAACAAGAAACAAAAATACACATTTTGAAAATTTAAAAACAAAACAAACAAAATTATTAATTAATTTATAATATTAAATTCAATTTATGGGACTTCTCGATGACTGCTATGTTGCTGTTAAAATTTACTGTACACTTCAGTGTTTGGAAAAGGATAATAATATCATTAACAACACACGGTCACGCAATAAGCACTTATTGGTTGGTGTCCTACATTAGACATTCTGCATGATCGTTTAAGTAAAAATTATCAAATTGAAAACCAAGTGATTCCAGATTTTGTCCTTACCTTGACTGTTCGTTGAACTGCACCCAGATCCCATTGTTAATTATTTAATTTTTATAAATTTCAGAAAATAAAAAAAAATAAAAATGTTTGTTTACAAGTTTCCATGTTAACTGCATCATTTCCGGCATTCGTAATGTCTTTGGTACTTTCCAGCATAACGTATTGCCCACCGTTCATTGCCTTTACGTCTGTTTTGTTGTCCACTGAGTGTGTGCATGTATTATGCTTCTAGTAATATATTAGGGTTTTTAAAAAATAAAAATAATAATAATAAATTGAAACAAACAACAAAAAATCATAATAATTAATTAATTTAAAAAAATAATAATAGTCATAAAAAATAACCCACACAAATCCCGGAAGCTGTAAAGGAAAAGAAAATACACCGAACCCTTAACTCTTGTTTCATAAGCATAAATCTCTTTAAATGACTTGTTTAACCATATTCTTTTCAACAATTTAAAAAAAATATATGAGATAACATAAATTATATTATAATTTAACAAAGCAGCATATCAATTTACACCTCTCGATTTATGACGTGTACCAGCACTATATGAATTATTTTAAGCTATGTGAGATTTACCTCCTTATTTATTTTTGTTCCTAAATTTAGATAGAGCAAAAAGGAAAATAAACAACAAATAAGATACGATTCTTTTTGTTTTGTTAAATTTGTCTTATTTATTTATTTATTTGTTTGTTATTTTTGTTTAGCCTTTGTTCTAAACATTTTTTTTTTTTTTTTTTGGTAATTTAAAATGAAAAAAAATTTTGTCCTAGAAGGAGCATATGTTTGAAAATAAAAATAATTATTTTCACCTTATTTTCTATTTTCCGAGAAATATTTAAAGATCTATTTTTATATATTTTTTTAAAATAAATAAACAATATTTGCTTTGCTTTTCAATTTTCGGAGATTCTTTAAAGCTGCTTCGTCTAATATTTTTACAGACACAGCTTAATTGAAATTATATTTCAAGCAGTAAGTTTCATATTTTAATATTATTTTTCCTATTTGAATAAAGCCTATATTTATATCGCTCGAATATAATAGGTAGGACTCAAGCTGCGGCGGTGTTTTGCACACAATAATATCATTAAGGGGACACAATTTACAAGAACAAAATAAAATCTTCACATTACAGACTTATCTTATACATACATACATATATACATACATGTATATATATATAATTATTCTGGGTTTATTTAATATCAAAATATAAATGATACACATTCTTCTTGCGTGCGTTTTGTTGAAACCAATGTTTAAACTCGGTAATCACTCGAAACTGAATTTTGAAAAACAGACTTGGTTAGTAAATAAATAAACGACTGTTGTGAAAGCACTTTAAGCATAAAAGCAATTTTATATTTAAACAAATTTCTAAACTCATTTAACCACACTCGTTGAAATAACATTCGGTCAGGGATCGGCTGAAGCGGATCGATTCTGAACTCCTGAGATCAGATCGCTGACTCAAAACTACTATAACTCATTCAAGACGTCAGGCTTAACCATACTGTGAGGATATTTCAACAAGTGTTTACTTATGGTATCTGAGAAAACAGATTTCTGTCAGCACCGCAACCGTGGTCTTCTCAACACGATACTATCTTCTTGACATTAACGTCAGTTTTGTTCATATCAATCAGTGAGATTTAAACCACATACAAGCTAGAACAGAAAGAAAACAAACTAGAAAAAAAAGAGAGAGATACAATCGTATGTAACATGTCGAATCATCATCATCGAAGACGTTGTTCTTCTTCTTTTTATTTTATTTTATTTTATTTTTTATTTAAATTATTTTTGAACAGTTCCTTTCTGCAAATATGCTAAATATTATTACTGATAAAGTGAATGACTTCTTAGGTGAGGCAAATCACTCACTTAGATATATCTTTAATTTTATAATAAATAAAGATAATGAAATAGAATCTTTCTACCTTATAACTGTGTATAAAGAGAAATATAACTGATATGTTTCATATATTTAGTGAAAATGGAAATACAGTAAAAATGCGCTATAAATTACAATAAGGAAAATGTTTTCTACGTTACTGCTTTACATCAGTAGTGTGCAAAAAGAAAAACAACCTAGTCGAAATTCCTTGTTTATCAGTACTTTGCAGAAACAGAGGTCTGTTTCCATATGAGAAAGAACAGATACAGTACTTCTAGAGATAGGTGAGAAATAACAGTGTAATTCCCTCCAGTTATTGTCAATAGCACTAAATATTATTACATGTCATCTCCGTGACATGGACGTTTGAGCAGTTACAGATATTAATTTGACGTTATACCTACATTTTTTTATAGTGAATATCCTTTAAATCCATACAGTTTTCTAAATACGTCTAACAACGTTATCATTTAATCGTCCAACACAATTACAAATTACAGAGAGAGAGAGAGAGAGAGAGAGAGAGAGAGAGAGAGAGAGAGAGAGAGAGAGAGAGAGAGAGAGAGAGAGAGAGAGAGAGAGAGAGTCATGTGACTTTCTTAGCAGACGCATTATCCAAAAGCATTTGTAAATGTAGTATATACCTTTTTAACAACAACAACGCTTTTGATATAACAACTGCACATCTTCTTCGGTAGAATTACGTTATCATCAGAAGTAATGATATGCGTTAATAATAATACAGTTACGAGAATATATATACTGACTCGTAATAAGACATGTTAATGCATATACATCATATAATTAATATGTTGATCGAGAAATCGACTGCAGTGACTGAACCATCCAATATATGTTCAAACCAAGACACAACAGGAAAGTCGGTTGTTTCACTAGATTACTTTCTATAAAAAAATATTTGCTTAACAAATTACAGGTATCGGATAAATCGTCTTGAACTACACATTCTTCTTCTTTTTTTTCAATTAACATTAAGTATTGTACGTTTGGTTACTATTATCAAACCTTTGAGAGAAAACTGTAGAATAACGTCACATCAAGCGTGTTCTTCAAGGTTGTTTATTTTGAAAAAGTGATACGGCATCGTTTGTTTTCACTAAAATAATTACAGACTGCGTATTTCAGAGGGAGGATAAGAGAATGAAGGAGAAAAAGTTGGAAAATGAGGAGCACACTTTCGGAGATTCAGTAAATCTTAGCTATGGCAGTTTTGATTATTTAGGGTAAGGTTGGTTAATTCTGGCCCCTAAGTTATATTATAACTTACAGCCACTATACTGTTCTGTGCAGGCTTCTGGAACGTTGTTGATATTAGAACAAAGGATGTAGGTAATCGGCCATTTACACATGGAGTATTGTGGCCATGAAAGTAGTGAAAACAACAAGGTTGTAAAAAAAGTGCATTTTGAGGTTTCAGAAGTGAGTGTTATTTTTTTACTCCTATAGACATAAGGTTAGTGGTAACTTATAACAGGTAATCATATAATCAATTATTAAGTTCAGCAGAAGAAACTTGATTAATATGTGGCCCCCATATGTGGTGGTGAAATCAATAGTTTTGAAAATGCTATAGTCCATCTCGAGTTTTATTTAAGTTTTGTTAATCAGTTGAAAGTCCACAGTCCATCTGGTGGGGCATGTTGTCAAACTTCAAATAAAATCATGAGAATCAAGTATGCTGAGGCACTGACAGAAGAAGAAAAGTGTCACGAGATATGAAGAAGAGTTAGCAGAGAAGAAGAGAAAGGAGGAAAAAAAGGCAGAGACAGCAAAGGTGAGAGAGGCAAAACTACAAAAAACCCAGAAGATACCAAAGTCAAAACGGCAGTTCAGTTTGAATGCTACAGCAGAACCGGTGGATGCAGTCAAAGAAAACGTTGATGGTGACGAGTCTGAACTAGAAGACAGAGATGTAGTAGATACACAAGAAAAACGTGAACTCTGTGATGGAATGAATTCTGACGAGTTCATAGGATGTGATGGGTGCCTCAATTGGTATTGTCTTGATCCTTGCGCAAACCTTGAAATCCCAGCTGGTGCAGACTTGAAAGATATTGTATTCTTGTGTGACATTAGTCAAGAAGTTTAGTTTATTGAACTTTTGAATCTGACTTATATTATGATTAGTACTAATTATCATTAGCAATTGACATTGATTACATAGTTATAATCAGCAGATGACAAAAATACATCATGAATGTGGGGGCCAGATTTACCCCAAATCAACAGGGCAACAAGTTTTTAACCTGGTTCCCATTTCAAAAGTTTAAACACTGTGCATGTAGTGTTTGTATATTTTAAAGCAGAAATAGATATACTACACATTATTCACTCCATTTTGTTGTTTCCTTTTGTCTGTGAAGCTGTAGGTGAGGTTGAATAGAAAAGGGGGACGGAATTACCCCACCTTACCCTATAGAAAATACAGTTTTGTATTCAGTTAGGCTTTTGTAATAGGTGAAGCCTATTTCCTCTTTACGAAGAATTCGTGCATCACTGCTAGCTCACATATCTTACATTAGCACTACATTCACCTTGATCCATCGGTGTGTTAACGAAAGTATACACGCTGTCTGACACTGCGGAAACAGAAGAATAAAATGTAGGAACCGTTAAAAATGTAGATGTATAAACATTATTATTATTATTATTATTATTATTATTATTATTATTATTATTATAAATGTACTGCAGCAAGTGGTGGATTTAGGACATTCTCACTAACAGCCCTTTCAATAAGTTACATATAATACTTGCTTTTTTCTTTTCTTATTCTTATTTTTTTTTTCTTATTAAATTTCGTTGTAATACTTTTGCTTGTTTACTATTCAAAACAATATTGCTGTTGACTTTCCATTCATATTATTATTCTATTACTTATCTAACACTGATAGCAGCCACATGTGTAACAGAGTCTGTTTTTTTTTTTTTTTTTTTTTTTTTTTTTTTTTTTTTTTTTTTTTTCCATTCTGTATCACTTATATTGAACAAGTTTATCAGCATGACATATCTGCACTGGTTTAAAGTTACGGAATGCTGAGGTTACAATTATGACACTTCTGGCCCTTGTTTCGTTTAAACAAGATCACGTATTTCAACTCCGATCACTTTATTCTCAACTTTTGTTGCAACCCGTTTTTTTTGTCTGTTCCATTTTAATCATAATACATACCTTTACGTAATAACCTATATTTTAAAATAGAAGGAGAAAAAAAAAAAAAAAAAAAAAAACAGAAGAAAAGAGATTAAAAGGTTACGACAATAGTCATTTTTCAAACGTGACCCGAGTTTACGTAATCTGCGCCTCGTGTTAAAAAACGCGTCAGTTGACTATCTTCAGTCGGACGTAGTTTTATTTAAATTACAACATATAAAATAGGCATTAAATATTTGATATAGGTAAAAAAATGCCAAAATCCTCTTCGCTGCCTTAATCATTTAATCAGTGACGTCATCGAGAAACAGCTATATTATGAATGAACCAAGTTGTGAATGAATCAGCTGACCTACATCCCATGTTCTGTTTTGCTTGGTATTTGGGTCGTACTTTTATTCGGGAAGTTACGTGTCAATTCAAACACAACCCATATTTTAAATAGGTCAACGATCATCAATGGAACAAAAGTAAAATAAACAAAAATAAAAACATACGTATTTTAATTTGTGTACAGCAAACTATCTTTTCACTGTATGTCAGTAGGAAAAGATGTTTTAATTTAACTGTGATTTTTTAAATTTGTATATGGCACTTCTTCTGTTGTTAGACATGAAGCGCGTAACAATATGCACCTCTTGAACTACTGGCAGTGAAAAATTCGAGGTCGCTGCAGCATCTTATTCTTTCTGGGACAAGAGGCAAATGACCTCCTTTTTCAGGCGTGCGGTGAAACATCCTCGTGTTGGACGCTTCTGTTCTGCTACACCCCTAATTCCCAAGCAGTTTGCACGTTTCTGTGGGTGGTTAGTTATCAAAGTTGCATCGTAACCACGCCCTCTGTGTAGGCGGTGATTAACGCTTTTTTTTTTCTTGTAATTTTTTTTTTTTTTTTTGGTATGAGCATGCGCAAATTTCGTTTGTGATTCAAAAAAAAAAAAAAAAAAAAAAAAAAAAAAAAAAGAAATAGACAGCGTAATAAAAGACAACGCGCTTGTAGCCAGTGGAATAACTTCACTGTGTACATTATATGAACAGCGAATAATAATGTATGATTTTGCATCCTTTTACAAGTTCTTTGTTATCTTAAAATAATTACTTAATGAAACAAGTACATACAATTGTAACAGTAATATATTGTTTTTTCTTTTTCTTTCTTTCTAGTCTTAAAAAAAAAAAAAAAAAAAAAATTATGATTTTTTTTTTTTTTTCCGTATAACAACAGATATAATTTAACATAAATTGTTTAAATATCTGATAATAAAAATAAAAATATATATTCATGGGATAATTACTTTATAAATTATTTATTTAAATTTATTTTTAAATATTTATTTTTGTCATATGCATCATCTGATTACTATAAAATGTTGTTATTTAGCGTTCTTCTTCTTCTTTTATTTAAACAAGAAAAGAGAAAGGAAAATAGGTTTTTAATTTATGTATTTATTTGTGACATTTTATTTATGTAAGTTTGTATTCTTCAGAAAGCTAAAATATATATTTTATAAAAGTACTACTACTACTATTACTACTGCCACTACTACTACTACTGCAACTACTAGGCAACTCTTATTACGTTTGCTACTGTCACTACAACTACTATGTTTTGTAATTAAACGTAGCAATTGCTACTACTAGTAATAATAATAATAATCAACAGTATATTTCTTAGGTTCGAAAGAAGAAAAGAAAAGAGTAATATTGAATTCATTATCTAAAATTGTTATTGTTGTTAACCAGTTAAGTTGACGTGTTTAATTACTCCACAACAGATGATTTTGATTTAACATTGTATGTGCTGTTAATCACTTTCTCTCTCTCTGTTTCTTTTTTCTTTCTCACATTCTCCTTTCTTTTTTTTTTTCTTTCCAACTTTCTCTTTTTATCTCTGTGTTAGGATCTTGTACATATGTTTACATTTTGGAAACACTTTACAGTTGCTATTAATCTTTTATTATTAAATTTAGTAAAATGTTACATACTTTTGATTATACATATTACAATAAATATGGTTGTTCTGGACTTCATTTTTATTTATCAGTAGACTTTTACATAAGACGTATTACTGACAAATAACAGCAGTATGAATAATAAATAAATAAATAAATAAATAAATAAAATAGTTCAGTTATTAAATTTCAATTCGGTTTTAAATGGTTCAAGTGATTAACAGCCCAAAATAAGAACAAACAGACATGAAGATGGATAGACACAAAATGAAGTAATAAAGCGCAAATTAAAAACAAGTCAAACAAAGAAAGGTGACCTTCATGCACTACGACATAATTCGTTTTGCACTGACTTGCATTTCAATAATTTGTGTCCAATGAAAGCCCAGCGACCGTCTGAAACAGATGTCACTACACTCAGGTGGACACTGGTCAATACTGAACAGATGTCGGTTTATTTCAATTTTCATCCGAATACTACTAAAAATTGCAGCCTTTTTCAGAATTAAATCAAGCGTGATTATTATTT
Organism: Chrysomallon squamiferum; assembly: GCA_012295275.1. Taxonomy (NCBI): domain Eukaryota; kingdom Metazoa; phylum Mollusca; class Gastropoda; order Neomphalida; family Peltospiridae; genus Chrysomallon; species Chrysomallon squamiferum. The sequence goes on along the minus strand of CM022665.1, from coordinate 32,391,352 downwards.
TATTCTTGTTATTGTTATTATATTATATATTATTTTATTATATTCTAATTAATTAATCATTTTCTAATTAAAAAATTATTTTATTTATTATTTTTGTTTTTTGGGGGGTTGTAGGTTTTTTTTTTTTTTTTTGTTGTAATTGTATTATTTATTCTGTGTTTATTTATTTAAGTAGTTTGTTTCTTTCTTTCTTTCTTTGAGTGTTTATTTATTTGTTAATTTGTTTGTTTGTTTACTTATTTATCCGTTATCTTTTTTTTAATTTTTTATCACATATTTTATTTTAATAATTTATAACCAGAAATGCAATAAATTAATTACTCAAAATATTTAAAATTGAACTTTACATTATAAATTATACATTATTTATGTGTATGATTTATTTATTTATTATTTTATTTATTGATTATTAGTATTAGTATTACTATTATTTAGTTTTTTGGGGTGGATTCAAAGGATGTGGTATAGATACTTTTCATATTTTAAGTCACATTCCAACAAGGTTTAATTAATAAGAACGAAATAGGAAAAAATACAGTAGTACTATGAAGGTAATAAAAAATGTATTTTCATAATTTCAAATTCATAAATAATTTTAAAGTATAGTAATTTAAGCAGTTATGCACATTAATAAATTATTTTAAAATAACATTTTGTAATAATTATTTTCAAATAACAACAGTACGTAAATTAATTAATTAATTAATTAATTAAAATAAAATAAAAATTTAAATATTAAAGAAAGGGGGAAATTAAATAAAGTAAAAATTGATATAATACAACAAAAAAGGGGAAAACTTTATAGTAATTAGATTTATTCATTTTATTTTATTTCATTTCATTTATTTCTTTTCATTTCGTTTCGTTTCATTTCATTTCATTTTACTTGACTTTACTTCACTTTATTTTATTTTTATTTTTATTTTAAGAAAAAAATATAAAATAATAATCATAATAATAATAACCATAACAACAATAATAATAATAATAATAATAATAATAATAATAATAATAATAATAATAATAATAAATAGAGAAGAACACCAATAATAACAAATCTCGTTTCCACAGGAGATACAAAAAAGACAGGAGGGACGGAAAGTTAAAATGCACATATTCTAAATAAATATTAAATAATAAATTTTTTTATTTATTTTACAGGTTTTTTACTGCAATATTTAATATCAAATAAGTTATTCAAGATATTTTCACATGCTTTACCGCAAAAGTCTTTTTCAATCTACTCATGAGCATGCATACAAGCAAACACATATATACATAAACATAAATGTTACTTAAAGACATCGAAACAAAACCAATAAAAAATATAACTTTGAAAACAACAACAAAAAAAAAACAATAATATAAATAGAATTATAATAAAATAATTAAACAAACAAACAAACAAATAAAGAAAGAAAGAAAGAAAAACAGAGAAATAAAAGAAAAAAAAGAAGAATGAACGCATACACATAATTTTCTGTTAAACAAATATTTCCAAACTGTAAATTTTGTTTTGCTTATTTTTACGCACAGATGTAATTAATAATAAGAATTATAACCAAATTATCAACAACTAATATTGAAAAATTATTTTATCTATAAATAATTACACTACTTTGTAATTATAGGATGGAAATCTGTAATCGATTATTTAAATCTGAAATGGGAGAGCTTTTGTGTGTAGAAAATTACTTATTCATTTAATTTAGTCAAGCCTACAGTTTTATGTTTTTAAGTATTTTGTGGTATTTGAAAAAAATATTTATTAAATTCTTTTCCAGATTTTTTTATTTGTTTGTTAAATTGTTTTATTGTTTATTTTTTTATAATAATAATAATAATAATAATAATAATAATAATAATAATTATAATTATTATTACTATTATTATTTGTAGTAGTAGTAGTAGTAGTAGTAGTAACAGTAGTAAACAATTTATTATTATTATTATTATTAATGTCATTGTTATCTTTGGTGACTTTTGTAGACGCTTACGCATCAAATGATACATTTGTACTCGTTTTCCAAACTGCAAAACAAAAAATAAAAAATTATATAATAATAATAACAATAATAATAATAATAATAATAATAATAATACACATCTTGGGTTCGTGCTTTCCATTTCGCTATTGAAATCAGTCTGCACTTTTAACTCAACCAGACAACACTGTCCATTCTCAGACTCGGGCTTTTGTTTGATTTTCCGAGTGACCCGGTCAGTGGGTTACAAACTCCGGCCTCAAAATAGATTTATCAATAGCCTCCTGTAACGACGTATCTACTGACCACGACTGGTAACACAAAAGTAATCAGTAACGATGTATTTTTACTGAGTTGCCGGTCATGTTCTATCTCAAACTATGACATAATAGGCAATTATTACGTAATAGAAGAGCGGCAAACTTGGCAGAATGCCAGTGACCTGTGAGTAGACGACCTTATGACCCTTTCTTTGAACACAGTTGTCTAATTAGAACAACAGTTGTAGTTTTTGTGTTTCGGTGGAATATTTTGCAGTGGAAGGTTTGGATTTTTATACTATGCAAAGCTACCAAGGTAAGATTTTTTTTTTTCTCTTTGTGTGTAATTTGGTAATAATAGCAATAATATTTAATTGAATTAAATAGCATCAACGATTTGACATTTCTAAATTATTTTCAAATGGGCTATTTAAATAATAAAAAATGTTCTCAAGTCGATTTAGAAAATGCAGTGTGTGGTACGATTATATTATAATGCTAAATATGTATATATTTTTTTCTTTATCTTTGTTTCCCTCTAATATTTTTTCTCTGTTCTTTAAGTTACCTTTCGTGAAATTTATTGTCATGACGAGAGATTTTCTTGAAGCCCTCAAATCAGTGTCTGTTATGAAAAATATAATTATTGATAACTGTTATTAAGCTGAAGCATAAAACTGAGATTAAAAATCATATCCTACAAAGAGATTTATAAGATAATTTATATATATATATATATTCTTGAAAAAATATATATACTAATAAAGAATATGCACACTTTTATACATTGATTTATGAAAATGAAGAGAGAAAAAAATAATTTTAAAAATAAGAAAGACAGCAAACAAAAAACAAATAATCGGAACTAAACAAAAAAATAATTTGCATCTGTAAAGAAAATTAAAGAAAAAAAGAATCAAAGACAGAAAAGAAAACTCAATCAACCAAGGCTATCTATAAAATGAAAGATAACGAATATCAGTGAAATGTGTCCATGCAATAGTGGATCCAGATAAAGAAAATTTATTGCAACAACCCAACACATAGTAATCTCTTACCCCATCTCTTCAGCGAACTTTTTCTTGGACTTGTTGGAAACTTACCAAAATGAAAGTAAGTGAATACAGGAATGGAGAAGGTGAAGATGAAGAACTATTCTACCAGTGGTGAAATTTCGTTGGTGATTTGTTGTGAAGAGTTCTTATCGTGGGAATCAACCACGTTGTCGGAACAACAACGTATTGGAGATAGAGTTTCAAAATCAGGTGTTTTTACGATGAAAGCTTCATGACCTGACTGTTATCCGAGTTGGCGCGAGTCGCAGATCTTTGATAATACGTGCATTTTGAGAAATATTTTAAAATTTAAATAAATGATTAAATAAAAATAAAGTAATTAGAAAATAACTGAGTAGATAACGACAGTTAATAAAATCAAAATATATTCTTAAATATATTCATTAATAAATCTCTCTCTCTCTCTCTCTCTCTCTCTCTCTCTCTCTCTCTCTCTCTCTCTCTCTCTCTCTTTGTCTGTCATATACACATACACAAATTTGTTCACTCATAAATATAAAAATTTAAATACAAAAATATAAAACAACAAGATAAATAAGAACAGCAGTAGCAGTAGCAACAGCAACTGCAATGAGCATTCTCACGGATTACTGGAATAATTTATCTTTTTAAGTGCCACCAAAATGTAGATTAATTAAACTCCATTGTAAATAATTTCAGAATATGTGTATGTGACAAATTCGCAAAAATCCTTTCTTTCAAAGAGAAGACAAAAATAATTATTGCGATTTCCCCCCCCCACTGGAGATTGTTTTTTCTGACATTTTACGTGAACGCGTGACCAGCCGGACACTGATTTATGTATTTCGGACCCAGATCGATACTGCCGCAGTTTCGCCATGCACAACACATACGTCAGGCTAAAACGTGCTATATTATATCAAATATCGTCAATCGTTATTCAAACTCTCTTAAATAGACATTTTACCTGCAAGAATTACAATCGTCAGCTGTTTTTGCTCGTTTCCAACAACACGATAGGCGGAGCATGTGTGAGCCACGTGATTAAACGGAAAGCGCACAGATATCAGACGCTCATATAAATTATTCATGTGGCTAATTGTATTGTAAAAAAAATGTAAAAAAAGAAAAAAAGATTTTTTTTTTTTTAAAACATTGGATAATTCTCTTTACTCCAGAATTTAATATTATTGCTGGATGCAGTTTTCAACATAAAAATATATACCTCTCATTCGTTTTTTTACATATTATTATTAATATTAATTTTTACACGTTTAAACCACTGACATATTTGACGGCGTTCTTCAAACCACTCTTAATTATTACTGGAGTATGAGGTCATAAGGAGCCTATCGCGTGTTCTGCCCTGTTCGCTGGGAGTGCTCCACGCTGCACCGACCTCCACCATCTTGGAGTTTTGTATGATACTGTTTTGCGTGGATTTTACCTATCGGAGCATTACATCACGGAGGCGTTTTACCTCCAAGAGAGAACGCATACCAATATGGAGTATGGTAAATATGCCATTTGTTAATTGTTAATGTATTCACATTAATGCTTAATTTTTTTTTTTTAAAGATGTTTTTGTTGTTTTTGTATTGTTTCAAATTAAATTTAATTATTATTACTTTTCGGTACTTATTTTTTTTTTTCTATTTTTTATTTATTAAAAGTAAGAAGGAAGACTGTGTTTTAATTTTGCAGATATTCAGCAATAGTTTTACTGACCACAATTATTTTTTTTCTTAAAGTAATAATTTTCCAATATACTGAGTATAACAAAGAAAAATAATTATTATAATATATTACGTTAAAAAAATTAAAAAATAAATTATATAAAGGTTCTTCTTCTTCTTCTTCTTCTTCTTATTAATATTATTATTATTAGTAGTAGCAGTAGCAGTAGTAGTAGTAGTAGTAGTAGTAGTAGTAGTAGTAGTAGTAGTAGTACTAGTAGTAGCAAAAATTAAAAATATATTGACAAAAAAATATATATATATATATAATTTTATTCTGTGATTAATTTTTTCTTTTAATATATTATTTATTATAACGAAAAAATATATAAAATTTAATAAATAAATAAATAAATAAATAAATATACAGAAACAATAAAGAATAGAAACGCACATTTTCCTTCTTTGCTTGGGCAGATGTTCGGACACTTGACCATTGTTGCTATATCCGGGAAAGTACAAAAGCAGGATTGTATCTAAGTATCTCTGACCGCTAGAATGTCTTTAATAATCAAACTACTCTTGGTGGTCGCTGCCGTGCACATGTCCGAGCAGATACACACACAATTAGATGACCAGTCGATATGCAAATCGGTGTATTCTGGTCACTGCCGGTTACATACATCACTTTCTTGTCTAGCGCTAAAAATCAAGGGCGAATCCAGAGAGATCTAAAGACACCCCACCCCCCCCTCTTTATACCGTTAAAAAGTGTCTTAGCGTTCGTCCCCATCTTTTCGGTGGGCAGATTATAATCGTGGACCAAATAGGTTGTTTAGACGCTGTAAATAACTAATTTCTTTAGATTCAAATAATTATTATTGACAACAGAAAGATGCAGACATAGCTGTCATAATCCTAAATGTAATTTTCATTTATACTGTTCATAGTATCATGTTTCATTTGCTGTTTTAGTTCATGTTATGCGTGCTTTGAAAGGTGTACAGCTATTTTATATTAAACATTGTAACAATTTATATAATGCTGTCTAATAGCATAGATATTTTTTTAATAAATATTTCGTTTCGAAACCCTCGTCCATTACATTCCCTGAGCTGCCCCTTATTGATAATCCCTTATTAATTCTAATAGTGATAATCTTTAGACGGAATGTTTATTATTCAGTTTGCGAGTTGGTGTTATAATCTCAGGTTCAGTATTATTAATTATATACTATTAATTAGTTTTCTCATTGTAAAATAATAAATACATAATGATATTAGCCAAGGTAATTAGTAACTGCGAATTATAATTAAGTATTACAGTTTAGACTGGAAAAAGGTTCATTTCTAATGTAGTTTAGTTTATTATTCAGTTATGCAAATACAGTTTTTGTGGAAAGGTTTAATATGGTTACCATCATCATGATCATCGTCATTATCATTATATTTTTTTTTTTTTTGTCAAAGCCGTGTCGCATAAAAGAAAGAAAGAAAAATATTCAGATCATATGAATTTAATTAATTAAATACATTATAATTTTTTTACTTTTTTAAAACGTTGATAGTAAAGAATTACGTATGTAAATATTCATTATTAGAAGAAAAAAAAGTTATGGATACATTTAAAATATTATTATATCTGACTGTACGAAAAGAACGATATAAATTAATTCCATTTTATTTATTTATTTTTTATTTTAATTTATTAATTCTTTTAAACGAATTATAATGCATGGCATTTAAATATTTACTATTAGAAAATAAAACAGTTTTTCAAGAAAAAATCTGTGAACTGCATTTCCGAGATTAGAAGTCCAAATAAATAAATAAACACACAAACATAGATACAGAATAATAAATAAATAAATAAATTTAAAAAGAATGGAAAAAACACAACAAAGAAATGAAAATAAAATAAAAATAAAAACAATAATTTCCGTGACGCACATATTTCTGTACCTGTTTGAAGCAGGAAGTCTCAAAATTTCGTTTTTCTTTTGAATAAACTTCAGTATCCTTAATAAATTATATACTGTGACCTGTTTATGCATATCTCTCTCTCTCTCTCTCTCTCTCTCTCTCTCTCTCTCTCTCTCTCTCTCTCTCTCTCTCTCTCTCTCTCTCTCTCTCTCTCTCTCTCTCTTGCAATATAATATTGTGGCCATTCAGATGCGTTTTCTTTTCTTTATTTTCTTCTTCTTTTCTTTTCATTCTTTCTTTCTTTCTTTCTTTCTTTTCCAAATGATCGCTATACTATGAAAATTCGATTATCTAAACATATAGCTGATCGAATATTTATTTTATTTTATCGTAAGTGTTGGTCGATATGCGTTTTAAAACACCAGCCTAATGTGAGTGGGATATAATTGTGCACTGAAGCATCTAAACTGTTTTATTTCCTTAATGATATATGTGTCGATTTTGTATACAGTGATAATGAAAGCCAATGGAAAAACCCAACCCCCACCCACCCCCACCCCCAAAAAACAACAAAACCCTACCGGAAACAACAATACAACAAAAAAAGAAAGAAAGAAACGGTCACTAGTCAGAGGAAGTTCATCAAGCTTAAATATATGTCTTTCTTTGTTTCTCTCTGTCACTCATTCTATAGTTTCTTCTCCAGTTATCTCATTCTATCTTTTCTCTCCATGATTTATTTATTCTCTTTTTTACATTCACTCTCTGAATGCTGTACTCTCTCTCTCTCTCTCTCTCTCTCTCTCTCTCTCTCTCTCTCTCTCTCTCTCTCTCTCTCTCTCTCTCTCTCTCTAACATATTAATGGTAGATACTGCAGAATGGACAGTAGTTATCCTTGATTTTCGTATTCAAGTTATTAATTAATCGGACCATCAAACTGCTACAATCATTAAAGCAGGCAAATCACTTCTGTTCTATTGTATTTTGTTTATCTGTTCCAGGAGGCGATGTCTGAGCTTAGATATACCATAGTTTATTTCCACAGATGCCATAATTATGTTGAGAATTCTTGCATATGCTTTGATGTTACGTCAACACTAGAATACTTGCGAAACAGAACAACAAACAAACACTCAGTAAAAAGAATAAAGAAGCAAAATGCCGAAAAAAAACAGAACAGGATCCGCCCTTTAATAAAAATAATTTTGCGATTGGAAGTTACAGTATTCTTTAGGATTGCCTCCTCCCAACCATTTTCTTTCGAATATTTTATAATTTATTCCTGTAAAGGTCTGGAATGAAAATGTTGTCTGTAAAACTTTTCATAATGACCTTTCTTGATTCACTGCCAAATATCCATGTATGTGTGAGTGTGTGTGTGTCATTCTGTCTCTGTCTGTGTATGTATGTGTCTGAGTTCGTGTGTGTGTATGTCTGTCTGTCTGTATACCTATATATATATATATATATCACATTCGAAATATTTAGTCAGATGTTGCCTTTTATATATTTTAAAAGATTCCAGTCTTAAACATCCCGGTCCCAGTTCTATTCTGGTTTCCATTAGAAACGAAACGAAAAGGTCTAGAAATAACTATGACTGACAAGCCAGCCCACTTTTCATTATCTTCACTTGCTTCCTAATATACGAGCAATCACTTCACTGAAATCGCAAATATAATTAAGCAGTCTGGATAATTTTTCGGGGTTTAAACCCCAAGTAGCCATTTTATGTGACAGAGAAACAGACTGTTATAATAATAAGAAAGAATTATTAATTTTTAAATCTCTTTTTAGTATTTTTAACAATGTAAATCACATTAACTTTTTTTTTTTTTTTTTAGTATATTTTGCAATGAGAACAAATTCAAATCTGTAATAAATAAATTAATTAACGTTAAAAACTTAAGAAACAATAATGCAATTTTACATGAATTGTATAAGAGTGATTCAACATTTATATAAACACTATACATTTATGACATGTTTATTCATGATTCTGTAAAAACAGATAGAATATTCTGTTATGTCTTACAGAAATAAATACGAATATTTTTTAATTATCAGTAAAAAAAAAACTAAAACAAATAAACAAACAAACAAACAAACAAAAAAACGAGATAAAACAGTAAAAGAAAGCCGTTACTAGGTATGTAATATGGAAAAATATATCCCGACTTCTTCCCGATCATTCTTACTTATTATTATTACTATTATTACTATTATTACTATTATTACTATTATTATTATTATTATTACTGTTATTATTATTATTTTTATTATTATTATTTTGAAAATTAATTTGCATTATAGTGAGAAAGGTGATAGGAAACTGAAATGTATATTTTCTTGTTCTTATTCTTTTCTTTTTTTCTTTCTTTCTTTCATTTATTCTTTATTTAATGAATTTTTTTAATGTCAATCTGTAAACAATAGATAAGATCCACACAAAAAAAGAAGAAGAAGAAGAAGAAGAAATTAATAAATAAAATAAATAAATAAATATGATAATGTTAATAATAAAAATAAAATAAAGTGCGTAATGATATACTACATCATCGTGCGTAGTCACCGAGTCAAGTGATCACTGACGTATTCAGCATATCGACAACGTCGACAAACAAATGACCATCGCCTACACGAGACGTGAATGTAACAGTAGTGTTACTCTTCATTACGCGCTGGTACATAAAACATCCAATAATATTCGGTGGTGGCCACTTTCTAACTAGAACATATGAAATAAACATGAGAAATTGGGTCACAGATCTCGGTCAGTGTTGTTTACAAACGAAGTACAATTTTATTGGGACCAGCTACTTACTCATCATGGACTAAGATGTTGTGATACGAAAACAAATATTATGTTATGTTTATTGAACAGACTTGTACATAGAATTCATTATTTCTTCATTCATTAAGTAATCAATTTATATGGTTAAAAATGTACATAACTATATATATATATATACAAACTATGGAAACATGCAGTTATTCTTTTCTTTATTTTATTTTATTACTTAAAAAAAAAGAAGATAAAAAAGAAAAAGAAAATTCATGCATAAAGATATAAGAGAAGAACCCCGCAGCTCCACAGTACTGGCTCTTCTAAAAAAAACTTCACACAGACTGCGAAGCACATATCATACTCAGCCTTTGATAAACTATTTATCAGGCTTCGTTCAGAATGGGATATACATAGTGGAAGTGACCTAAAGAGTTCAAAGAACCAGTTTCGTTCATGTGAGCGAAGCAAAGGTATACTTAAAAATACTGTGTTTTAATGTCAGCTATATTTGTACTTACTCATTAAGTTTTGAACTGTAAAGAAATTAAAATAATAATAATAAATAAATAAATAAATAAAACGAATCGCAATAAAATAAAATAAAATAAATAAAAATAAATAAATCCATTAATTTTTTAAAAAAAGAGATGTAAATAAAAATCAAACAAAGCGGAAAATTAATATTTAAGATGTAAATCAAAAAATAAAATATCAAACACATTAAAATAAATTGCATGAACATTAAAAAAAGAAAAGAAATTTAATTAAATATTTAAACATTTTATCCACACACACACACACACACTAATTACGCACTCTTTCTCACATACAAAAATTAATGAACTAAAAAACACATTATTAATAAGAAAAGTAGAGTAAAATATTGATAAATAAATAAATAAATAAATAATTATTTTTAGGCTAAGATAAAATAAAAGTGAATATAGACATGTTTTTTAGTTATTATTATTTAATAAAAAAAAAAAAAAAAAAAAAAAAAACGATAAGTTAATATAAACCTAATGAATAATTTTCTTTTGAAAAATTACCCTTCTTTCACAATAAAGATACATAACATTTTACATTTTGGTTCTTTTTAATTATTTAATTTTAATTTTAATTTTTTATATCTCTGTCTGCCTGTCTCTCTGTGTATCTATCTGTCTATCTATCTATCTAACTATCTATCTATATATCTATCTATCTATCATATTTTGAAACATTAAATTTTATTCGTAGCAAACAGATAACAAAATGTATTTTCTGTATAATTAAAATAATTTGTGTTAAAGTACTTAAAACATTTACTAATATACATCTTATATTTAATTTATTTTGAAATTCACAATCACCTGAAACTTGAAAAAAATAAAAATAAAATAAATATTAAAAAAATAAAAAATAAATAAGTATAATTTAAAAATAAATAAATAAATAAATAAATAAATAAATAAATAAATAAAAGAATTTAATGAACTATATTTTAGGTAGGATTATAAATGAAAATATAATTAATTTGTTTTTGGTTCAAAATTAATAATTCTAACCTGAGATGCTTACATATACAATATATGTTGATTGAAATGAATTTAATTTGTTTTAAGTAACTTAGCGCTTGAAATATTTCTCGTTTGCTTTAAACCACTGGTTGGATTATAATATAATAAATGGGTGTGAAAAAATTACATTTTTCTAAAACCTCATTAATATCTATAACTAAACCTTTGAAGTTAATAAGGCATAGATGAAACAAAAACTGCATTTTTATATATATTTATAGAATCTTTTAAAATTATTGTTTCTTTTTAGCTTAAATGAAATGAAACGAAATAAATTTGATGTTTTTTAATAACTCGTCTAATTACTGTATTATTTTTCTTTGGATTCGAAATAGTGAATTATATCAATATTATGGTAATAAAAGTAATATAGGAGGAAGTGACATTTCTTTCTTTATGTAAAATGTAATAATATGTAATAATACTTGTTATTTAATCAATTAGGCCAATAATTACATCATTTTTAGACAAGATTGGTCAGTAAATAGCAATAAAGCAATACTGATAGTTGTAAGAATAGAAGATGTATTTAGACTATTTGTTCATCCTGTTACAGGCAAAACTTAATTGATTACATTTTCTTTTTTTTCTAAATATTTATTAGAAAGTTTTCTGCAGAAGGGTAGACACGCACGCATGTACATGGACACTGACACACAAAAACGAAAAATGTACACAGATCCATCCAAGTTCACTGTACAATTTCCCGCCACCTTTAGACTCCTTGTCAAATGTACATAACAAATACATGTATATAGTTCCCACACTTGAGTAGGTATTAAATGTTTTAAAGAGTTGAAGGTCATTCTCAGGATATCACTTCCTTCAGTTCATTGTAAGATGCGCCTTTCTAGTGGAATGTAAAAATTCATTAACAAATTTGCGATTCATAGAGAATAAATGATGTGCGCATTTCATTATTTACACACATGGCTTGTGGAATGTGTTTTGACTAAACTCTGCAAATTCAGAATTGACCTTTGACCTGACCATGAGCTCGGGAGTATTTTGATGGTTTGGTGGTCAAAGGAGAAAATGTGTAATTATATTCATCTTTAGCAAGTAACCTTACGTCTTTTTCAGTTTCTACTTGGCAATATATTAATAATTTTGATTTATCTATCTGTCTATCTCTTTATCTGTCTGTCTCTGTCTCTTTGCCTGTCTGTCCATCTGTCTGTCTGTCTATCAGTATATCTGTCTGTCTGTCTGTCTTTCTGTCCTGCTACATGTCTGGATGTCTGTCTAACTTTCTTTCTCTCTATTTAACCACTGGAATTGTCTGTGTGTCTATTTCAGCTTAAAAAATACTTAACTATAAAACATAAAAATAGAATCCTTCATACCAATCTCAACTTCAACTAAATCCGAATAACTACATTTACGTTAAGAGTGAATTATGAAGTTTATTGGATGACGAGAGAACAATAACGTGTCGACATATAACGGCATTTATCAGTACAATTACACATATTTACCAAGGATTGTTTGCTACGACACTGTTTTTAGAACTTTATGGTAGTCGGAATAGAAGAGATGATACTTTATTTTATGTAAAGCACTTAAAGATCCAATACCACACAAGCCACCAAGTCGAAAGGAAACGAACCACACGCCATGTCGGTGACGGACGACGTCTATAAATGAATTTTATGACGTATTGTGATAGTGGCTTTTTAGTACAGTGCGCATTGTTTTAGGTGTGCTTATTAAATATTTCTTGCTGAGGTAACGGGGGAATTACTGAAAAGTACAGCCAGTGAGTATTATTCCATCTGAGTGAAGGTTAAACTGAAACTGACTTCGGAAAATTTCGTAGCCATTCCGAAATCTGGCGAAATCTTCCGATGTTTTTTGTAATGATACTAAGTGCTTAATAACTCTTCCAGCAAAATAAGACTAATAAGATATGTTGCTTAATTATGTTTTTTTAACATTAATTAATTAATTTATTATTATTATTATTATTATTATTATTATTATTATTATTATTATTATTATTAAATTTATTAATTTACTAATTAATTTGTTTATTTATTTGCTTATTTTTGTATTTGTTAGTTTTATTTACCTATTTATTTTCTTTTATTATAATTATTAAAAATATTAATTTTTATTATCTTGTTTTATTATTAATTAATATAATTATCATAATAATTACAGAGATCAAAATTAATATATATAATTTTATACATCTGGTTTTTTTTCAGCTAGATAATTAATTTAGTAAGCCATTTCAGACAAGGAAACTCAAATTTGTAATATAATCTTAAGGAAATAGACAAAATAAATTATTATTACTTCATATTCTATTTTATAGTAACAAAAATAATGAAACCACTCCCAAATGATTCCCAGAATTTCTGATGTCACGAAAATTTTATAATACTGCGCAGATTCATTGCAGTAATTGGAAACTTGTCTCCGCAGACTGTTTTATATCTTTGAATCAGTGTCTTTTACTGGGATTTACTTGTCAGAATTTCTTCACTATCTCCTTTAAAGGGAATAGGTCTCTCTTTCCATGTATGGGATGTAGGGACTCATCTGGTGAATCCCATTCTTGTGAATAATACATATAACAATTTTATAGAATTTTATGTTTTGTTAATTTTATAATATTACGATTATTCATGAAATAAAGATATATATATAGAGAGAGAGAGACAGACAGACAGAGACATCGAGAGAGAGAGAGAGAGAGAGAGAGAGAGAGAGAGAGAGAGAGAGAGAGAGAGAGAGAGAGAGAGAGAGAGACGTAATAAGAGAATAAATTAATTCATGAATATTATGTGTACTTTCTATTGTGAGTGACTGATTCACTGACTGACAGATAAGAAGAAAAAAGATTAAATTAAAAACAACAACAGCAACAACAAATAATAATAAGAAGAACAAGAACAAGAAGAAAAAATGATGAGTTAATTTTTTTTTTTCCTAATAAAAGTTTCATATCAGTGCTCCCCTGGTTCTTATTCGCGTGTGAGTGACAACTTCTAGTCGTTTAAACGAAAATGTGCTAAAACAAAGATTGATGCTTGTGAAGTTAACCCAGCGAGAAAAACAAATCATACATATTACATATTCAATACCTGCTTGATAGTTGTTTTATTTATTTATTTATTTATTTATTTATTTATTTATTTATTTATTTATTTATTATTATTATTATTATTATTATTTTTGTTTGTTTTTTCTTTGGTCTCCAATCAACATTACTCGTATCACTTTAGAAATCCCATTTTATACTGAGTTGCATCCCTCCACATTGTTTCTTAATAGACTGCAGTATTCATGTAACACAGACATTAACATAGCAGATCCCATTGGACTCAGAATTAGCATGAAACTTGTAAAGGAATGTGTTACGTTTATTTTACCTCTCGTATCTTAGAATTTTGCTTTTCAAACGCCACGAATAGTCGCAAGTTAAATGAAATGCTGTTTTAATAACAAGATGATATCTTAAAGTGATTTATTTCGCGACATTAAACTGTTCAATATTATACGGATGGCATATAGACAGATTTAATTGTCCAGGCAGCAAACAATACGAAGTGACTATCCCCACTGGGTCACATTACCAATACATCACAAACAGAAATCAGATAATTCTGGCAAACGATTGCTTAGTCGTATGTCGGGAGGATTGGTGTTTTGTTATTACGCAGTAGTTTTATAATACCAGCTAGTTTCATTACTATCAAAATAAATAAAATTAATACTGCTTATTTAAAAGGTATATTATTTGGACTGCATCGTAAGAAAGAAATGATACATGTATTTCTATAGGAGATGAAGCCATTTATTTTTTGTTTAATTTTTGTTTGAGAGTCGAAGGGCTGAACTGATTAGGATGTGGAGAAAATAAAGTTTTTAGTAAGAAATGAACTTATGAATGAATGAATATTCGTTTAACTAAGTCTCAGTGCTGTATTTTAAAAATCTCTATTTTTTATAATTCATAAGTCAGTGAGTGGAAAATACGGTGTTAATCAGACAAATAGTTTTTGAAGCATGGCTTTTGCAGATAGTCTTTTTGACAGACACCACAAGAATGGGGAGGTATAAAGTGTTTAATTAATTAGCGATATACCTAATAAAAAATTACCTAATACTTTCATTTTGTTTGCTAATTTACTGCCGTAAATGTTTATTTTTTTTATAACACAAATATATTTAATATTTTTAAAACATGCATGACTTAAAAATACATGTATTAATTATAACCAATTCGCTTCTACTCAGTACATTAGTACTGTCAGGGAATTACCTGCATCGTGCACTGAACATCTTGATTATGCTGTGCCAAGATAAGTCGATAACAATAAATAAACATCGTTTGAAGGTGAAGGTCTAAAACAGTCGTAAGGTAGGTTATCAGAAAGAGCCGAATACCCTGCAAGTGTTACAAACTGAAACAGTGTGAGAAAATATAACTGCAGTAACATTTCTCTCTCTCTCTCTCTCTCTCTCTCTCTCTCTCTCTCTCTCTCTCTCTCTCTCTCTCTCTCTCTCTCTCTGGGTGTGTGTGTCTGTTTTGTGTTTGTGAATGTGTGTTGTGTGTGTGTATGTGTGTGTGTGTTTGTGAGCATGTAAGCATGTATATGTGTGTATAAGTGTGTTGTGGGTGCAGATATGAGTGAAACTATAACAGAATCATTACTATTATTTCTTTAGTGAGACTGAGGAAAAAAGGTTGTCTAAGAGCTATTAATCACAATATGTTTTCAGAAATACATTACATGAAGCATCAACAGGAAGACACCATGGCTTCTCGTAACATCAGCTTCCAAAATAACATCAATCAAGTTGGTCACAATTATCGGAAGTCCGCGCTATCGATGTATTCAGCTGCTGTAAAAAGTAAAACCAAAAACATAACTAAGTCGATGGGGTTTTTTAAACACCATTATTTATACAAATAAAATATGTTATTTACATCTATCTAGGTCAACAGGATGGAAAGGTAAAAGACTGAAAAGGAAATATGAATGTCGTAAATAGTCTATAATTACCATTTTGGATTATATTTGTTTATAACAGTTTTAATATCCTCAACAATGACAAATAAATAATGGAAAAGTCTATATCGCTCTTTTGATTGTGGAAATATAAACGAAACTGTCATCACTAATCTGAGAATAATTCATATATCCTTTCTGTAAACCATTTGTTTTCAAAGTCTTCCAAAAGCAGTCAAAAGTTTTGTGTCATTTTAATTGATTTGGGTGCTCAGATGTGTCGATCTACGGTGGTCCTGTTATTTATTTATTTATTTATTTATTTATTTATTTATTTAATTATTAACTACATTATTATTATTATTATTATTATTGTTGTTGTTGTTGTTGTTGTTGTTGTTGTTGTTGTTGTTGTTGTTGTTGTTGATGACCATTAAAATGTGCTTGGAAAAATACTTTTTAAATGCCTGTACAGAAGCCGATGTCTGACTTAGGCCAGTCCTCTGAGTTTAACAAGAAATAATGTAGTTTATGGATTATCTTTTTATGATGATAAATTAATAGTAGCACCTGAATGCTTCGTTTAATTTTTATTATTGAATTGATAACCCAGGATACTGATTAGTGAAAACTGCGCGCACACACACACACATACACACATTATACTTTTTTTTTTCTTTTCTTTTTTATGATCCTGGAGGCCAAACAAACGTCTAATTTTTTGGAATAACACCTGTAACAGAGATTTATTCAGTAACATCTAATCATATGATAAACAGATCTAATTGTATATTTAATCTTAATTTTTTTTTTTAATTTAAAAAAAAATAATAATAATAATAAAAAAATAAAAAAAGAAGATGAAGAAGAAAGGAAAGAAAGAAAGAAAGAAAGAAAGAAAGAAAGAAGGAAAGAAAATCACAATATTCCTTGACATGACATCACTAAAATCTTTAAGGCCCGTTTCTCTTACAAGTTTTCTCCAGAACAAATGGGTACCGGGCCCTCTTTTACCCTCCCCTGCACCTATTTTACTGCATTCTCTAATTGTCCCGAGAGTGATTATTTCTCAAACCCTTTTGTATACTTCTTAACTTAGCGACTGTGTTTTGTTGGCAATAGCCTCCAGATAAACCACGGTATCTCTGCCAGAATAGTTTCTTAAGCTTGACCTTTTAGTAGCCCGAACCTTATTTTTCTTGTTAGCTCCATATCGCCTTTCTCTTTGAACGGCAGAGTACTTAGTATGTTTTATGTCAGTCACTACTTACACGTCGTACACACATCATGTACTTAGTTACATGGCTTAGGTACCTATTCCTTATTTTAAAGTGTGTGATGGAGGTAAATTCCGAGAAAGGAAGGAAGGGGGAAAAAAGGAAGAATGAATGAATGAATGAAAGAATATATGAATGAAAATGTGCGGAAAAAAAAGAAGAAACGATGACAAAAAAAAATTCATAAGAAAAGAATAATATATTAAGATATAATTATCAGTTTGAATAAACAGATAATAAATATGAAAAAATAAATAAATAGATAAGTGAGTCGATGAAAGAATAAATGAATGAAACGAATGAATAAATGAACAATTAAAATACGAAGACTGAACTGAGTGACATTTGGATTTGAAAATGAGCTAAGAGTGGTATACTGCAACAACGGCGAAGTTTTGCTGTGGTTTGGTCGACCGATCGATAAATACCATGATTCACAGTGGAAAACAAGGTGTGTTCTGGGTGTGCTCATTTCTATTATAAATACAATATTTATAACGCTTTTTATTCCTGAAAAAAAATCTCAGCATTATGGGATGTGTGAATAGTATTATAATTTGATTTGTCTTTTTAATTTTCACAAACGCTAATTAGTTCAAAGAAGAGGTTATGGCAGGTATTTGTGTTTATAATATTTTATGAAATTCTGAATGATTGTCATGTGAAAATGATTCATAAATGTCGCCTCAAGTCTTCTGTTTGCTTTCCAAGCCCGTTTTGGTTTCAATCCTTTCTTGAAATGACTGGAAGCTGACTAATAGAGATTATATTAGTGTTTCTATTGCGTTGTTAAATTGCCCTGAAGTTGCGATGCTTAAACAGAGACTAATATTAGTTACAGAACATGTAAAAGACTATATATTTTTTTTTAACATAAACTTTTAATACTACTACTACTATGGTAGCTGTTGTAATAGTAGTAATAGATATATTAATAGCAGCAGTAATAGTATTAGTAGTTGCAATGGTAATAGTAATAGTAGTAGTAGTAGTAGTAGTAGTAGTAGCAGTAATAGTCATAGTAGTAGTAATAATAGTAACAGTAGTAGTAGTAGCAGCAGTAGTAATAGTATAGTAGCAGTAGTAGTAGTAGTACTAGTAATCATAGGAGTAGTAGTAGTAGTGGTGATGTTGGTGGTACTGGGACCAGGATGGTTATTGTACTGCAAGTAGTAGTCGTAGTATTAGTAGTAGTATCTGTAGTTGTAGAAGCAGCAGCAGTTTTATTAATAGTAGTAGTGGTAGTAGTAGTAATAGTAGCAGTAGTAGCTGTAGTAATAACTGTAGTGAAAGTAATGATAGTGGTTGCAGACTTAAGGGTATCAGTGTTACTGAAAATCTTGAATTGATAACAGTAGTTACTCTAATGACAAAAGTAGAAGTAATAGTAGTAACAGCAGCTGCTGTAGTAGTAGTAGTAGTAATAATAGTAGTAGTAGTAGAAATAGTAATAGCTGTAGTAGTAGTAGTAAATACGGCTGTGAAGTGTAAAGTTCTCACGGAGGTTCTGTTTTTTTCTTCTAAAGCAATATTGAAATTAATCATTATGTGTTTAGTGTACTGAGTAAATGTAGAAAATATAGTATGTAGTAAATATAGTTTTTCTCGAAGTATTCAATCATCAGCAGAGCTTAATTCGACATGCATGTTCCACACACGGAACTGCAGGGCGTGGTTAAGTCGTAGGGTTCAACGGGCGTGCTCTGCTGGAAGCCTGCCCCTTAGCTTTGCATATATGTCAAAGGTCAAACTGTACAGTTATTTTCTTCTTCTTCAACAACAACAACGATCACAACAGCAAGAAAAATAAGTGCAAGGAAATGTCGTTATCCTTCAGTATTAAAAGGACAATGGACTCGGCCATTACTTGGTTTAAAAAGAACACCGACAACTGCAACAAAACACAAATGCAAACTGAAATCAATAACCTTCGCAGTGATGCATGGAAACATAATTCCTGATTAATACATCATTTTCACTACTTCTAGCTCTAAATACCTTGTTGATACAATGGCCAAACTCACCCCGGCAGAGCGTAATATCTTATGCATTTGACCTTTGACCTCAGTCCGCACTGAAATTGTGATGACAGTATTGGTTTTTAACTCCGCCCCAAATTTTCCAACTGCTCCTCCTACAAGTATATGTTTGAAAATCTACATTCTTATTTTAGCATAATAAAATCTGCGGTCGCATAGATGGAATACAACGATCTTCACCAGCAGCTTATTTTTTCACATAAAGAAAATTCACTGACTTTCTGTTTTAATCCATTAAGGAACCGCCATTGTGTGTGGTCATTTGGCGTCCATTGAATTTTTTTTTCCGTCCCATTCTGAGTGACAGGCAAACCTAATTTCTGGTTGGCTGTTACCAGGCGGATTTATTGGAAGAGTATTTGTAATTAGTACAAATCTCGGAGTAATTGTAGGTCACATGGAAGAAGGGTTAGGGTGAAACGGCCACTGGACAGAGGTGTCGTTATATATTTATTTTTTCACCGTGTGAATTTTTTTTTTTTTTTTTTTTTTCAATTCTTGGATTTACGTTAGCTCCATGAGGACGTAACGTGCACGACTGTGATCCGTGATACCGCCACTGGGAGACTACGAGACCACCACAATGGCCTCAGGTCAGTGTTTGCTCTACTTTCTTTCATAATTTAGCCTAGTTCTTTCTCTCCATCACGTTGCTAGAAAAGGACACGGATGTTGTCAGCTTGCGGCAGCATGTCGTAGGAATAATTTAGCAAAGCATGCACGACACCGGACACCCAGAACCATTGAATTGCGCAGCAGTCGAAGAAAAAATCCACAAAACCCGGCATGTTGTAGTGCTGCATTTCTTTGCCTGGTCACTTAATGACATCTATTTTAAAATCCTGCTTACCACAAGTAAACAGTGTTGGAGGAAATGACCGCTGGTCAGCGAAAAGGTCTGCAATGGATGTTAAATTCGCGCTTGAGTATACTGCTGTTTACTGCCTCTTTAGGCTTTCTGCCTCAAGTAAAGAGAGAAAAAAGTTCGCCTATTTGGTGAACCCAATTTGGCCTAGTTAACAGGAAGCGCAGAGTATATCAGTTCTGGGCAAGGGTTATAGGTCAGTCCATTGCTATAATAATAATAATAATAATAATAATAATAATAATAATAATAATAATAATAGTTCTGTATCATTTGTGAATGAAAATAACAACATGAGGTAAAAAGCATAAAAAACTGGACTCTGAATGATTATAGAGTATGACTTCTTTTTATTTTCATACTTGTTATATTTTGACCCGTTTTTATCACGAAGACCGGATATGGCCACAGTACTGGCAAGAAAACTGCGAAACAGCTGATTCAACTTGTTCTATTTTACACTCTGGGAAGAAATATTCTTTAAGTGTTCTAAATCACTGCTGGCACTGAGGGTGAGGGAGGGGGTGGGGAGGAGAGTCGTGCACAAACAGGATGTCTCGGATGACTGACCAGAACAGCTGACCTTTTTCTCGGTCATCGGGGTCAGTCTGAGTATCATCGTGCGGTCAGTACCGAACTCTTATTACACTAAGACCAGGTCGAAAGAATGTTGACCCCGCAGTAACAATAACATACTTATATTCTCAAGCTGTTACTGCAGTAAAATCTACATATTTTTTACCCTAAAATATTTTTAAAAAGGAATAATACATGAAATAATAAATAATGATGTAATAATTAAATGAAAAGTATTGTACCCGAATCTTAAAAAAACATTTAGTATAAATTAATGATAAAAATTAGCAAAAGTAATTAATTTCTGAACTGTTTATTCATGCAGTTGGTTTATATATATATTTTTTAACGATTGCGAATCAGGAATTTCTTTTATCGGGAAAAGGATCTCCTAGCTTTTAACAGTGAGTGGAAAATGTATCGCATTCCGCTACATGGACAGGTGAGAGCGCACAACAAAGAGACGGCAGGTCCCCTCTTTTGTTGTTCTTCCGATTCAACTACACAGCTCACAACACTCGCTGGATGGCGCTCCTTTCGAAACGGATGCCGGCCAGAGCACATGGCTACCTCACACTGCGATTTCTCTGCGGTCGGTGGGTCCACCTTCGTCTCTGATATTCCCATGCCCCTAGTGGACATTGGCCATCTTAAGGACAGTGAGAGTCACCAGGGTATCAGCGTAATCTGGCGCTTCTTACCAGCATCGCACGTATCTGGATCAGCTGATGTCGGAAGGAGCCGAAGGTATTTTTTTTCGCTGTCACTATGGCGGTTGGTATGGTTGCAGTGAAAGGATTGTTCGATCTCGGTGGTCAGTTTGTACACTGACACGGCTTGTAAGGGTTTTCACAGTCATATAGGTCAGTAGTAAATCATTACCAGATATTCTCCGTGTTCATTTTCATTTTTCAAACAGAAAATCGATGATTGTAGCGGCGTCCAGACTGCTCGTCAATAAGTACACAAATCGTTATGTAAGATGCTGCGCAAATACCAATATTACGTTCGCTAAAGAGGATAAATTGCGCAGGGTTGGAGGTCGCGCTTTAATCTCTTCGTCCATTTTATACGAAGACCCTTTTTGAATATGAAGATGAGGAGGTGCTCGAGAGCTTTAACTTGCAAATTCCGGGGAGAACGTCTTCTGTAATAAAAGTTGCATGTAAATTAACGGCCGAATTGCTTGACAAAAATGCGAAGATTCTGTAATTTTATGTCAGCCGTAAGAAAAGACAACGCTCGAGACAGTTTGATGGCGAAAACCAGCTTGACAAACTGATAGTACCACCTCGGAAGATTTTTATGCTTTAATTCGGTTGCTTACATGGATAATTTTTTCCAGCACCAGCCGCAGTTCAAACTGATAACAGGTTGTACGATTACACTTTTATTTCATTATAGACAAATTTTAAAATTTATTTCAAGCGGACTAAAAAACAAAAAGAAAAAATGAAATATATATATATAGAATTAATGACTTCAGTATAATTATTAGTTTTAATAATTTATTCTTTTATTTCATTTTCATTTTAAAGTAAGAAAAGGTGTATAAAAATATGTAAGTCGTCTTTGTTCTTTTTAAAATTATTTATTGTGTGATTCATGCAATTAAATAAATAGGTAAATTGCTAGTGTAGATACATAAATTGATATTACGAAGATAATTAATTTAAAAATATTTATATATATCTGGTATTTTTAAACAGGTAGTACATAGCGCGTTAATACAGATAAAGAATGCTAAATATGCGGGGAAATAATTAGACAAAATTTCAAATTCGTTGGTTGATTTTATTTTACACATGTGCGCCGCGACATAGAAACCAGCGATTTTTCTGGATTATCGTAAATTTTAATTTTGTTATTTTTTTTATTTTTTATTTTTATTTTTTTATTAAAATAAAGAAGTTCAAAAAATAAAAAAATAAAAAAGGAAAAAAAAAACAACAAAAAAAACCCCCAGTAAAATAACCGGCCAACATTGATGTATAATTTCTTTAACAGAATTTTTTTTCTCTCCAGAGAGCCGCTCCTTTCTGAGAATCATCCCATATGTGATGAATGATTTTCACAAGATGGTTTATATTTCTTGTTTTTACTGTTTATATTTCTGCAGTTAGCTAAAACAATAATTTTTGTACTTACGTTTTATTATTATTTCGTTTTGTTTCAGTTATTTGTTATTAATTTTATATTAAATGACTACAAATAATATTATTGTATGACAATAATTATGAAGACAATATTATTAACTCATTTATTATAACCACCACCACTTCTGTCATTACTACTACTACTACTACTACTACTACTACTACTACTACTACTACTACTACTACTACTAATAATAATAATAATAATAATAATAATAATAATAATTCTTTACCATTACTACTGCCATCAGTACTTTTCTTATTTATTATTATTACTATTATGACTAGTTTTTTATTTTTGGTTGTATTACTACTACTACTTCTACACACAAATATGCCCACTCTCAGGTCATTGTTTCAGATTTCAATCTCTTGTTTACATTTTGTGTTTAGAAAGTAAGACACATGACTTATTAATAACCTGTATTGTTTACAGTATTTATTCTAAAAATAATTTTTTAAATCATACACTTAACTTAAGGTCATTGAATTTATTCTCGTCTATTGTAATGTTTTCCAATCCTACCATTATAAATTTATAAGCTTCAAATACAGTGTATTTTAAACAAATGTTATATATAATAATGATTACTGAAAAGACATTCTGTTATTCTGTTAAAATGTAAAATATGTTTTCTTTTTCTAAATGGATTTATTTATTATTAGTTGTTGTTATAATATGAAATATAAAAGTTTTTCATAAATTAACTGGGGTTTTTTAATTTAATTTTGTTTTTTGTTTCATTCAAAATGTATTCCTGTTATTATTATTATATTATTATTTTTTTAAATATTTTTGTTAAGTGTTTGTTATTATGATTTTTCTTTTTAACCATAAAATGTGTTCATATTTCATAAAATGGGTATACATTTATATTATGTTTCTGTTTAAATATATAATGTTTTTCTTTTGTAAATGGATTGCTTATTGTTATTATTTTTCTTTTCCTAGTTAAATACAGAATACTTATTTTTTTACCTTTTTTTTTCTTCTCCTTTATTCTTTTTCTTTTTTTCTTTTCTTTTTGTAAATGGATATTTTTATTATTGTTTTTTTATTTTCATATATTATTTTTGCCTTTTTATTACCAGAATATTTATTAATACTGCATTTATATTTAAATCTTTGTTTTAAAATTTATAATTTAGGTTTTTCTTGAAAATATTTTTAATTTAAAAACATGTTTGTTATCTTTTCTACTTATACTATTTTTCTATTTTAACAAATATTTTTGTCATGTAATTTATAAACTGTAATTACTATTTCACTTTAAAAGCTAACATTCGTATGTTATTTTGTTTGAATATATATTTTGACAACAATAACAAAGAGACAAAAACAATATTAAAATAATATTTATTATTTATGTTATTTTTAAAATGATTTATACTCATATTTTTTTTTTATCCCTATTTATTTTTAAAAACATTTTTTGCTTTATAAACTGTTGATAATTTATTCTGTAAAAAACTAGAAAAGTTAGTTTTTATTTAATATATTTTTTTAAATCACGTGTTAAGGATTTTTAAAACGTTTTATTTTATTTTATTTTATTGTACATAAAAACAAAAAATAAATAAATCAATAGAAAGCATAATAAAAATAAATAAATTATACACTAAATAAACAGTATATGATTATTTCAAAAAAATATATTTAATGTATATTTAATTTACTGAAGATTATTTTAAATAACATTGGAATTTTATAAATTTTTTATACTTTCTTAAAATAATTTGTTGTTTCTTTTTAGTAATAATTTAAAACTAACAAAATAACAACGTATTTATATTCCATAAATTTAATGTATCCTGACATGTATGTTACAAAAATTACTTTATTTTTATTTTTAATAATATCTGTCATACCACCATTATAATAATAACACATATATTATTGTTAACAAATACACTGTTAATTATAACAACATTTTTTATTATTATTATTTTATTTTATTTTTTGCTAATATTTATTGTACTTACTACATTATCATTTTTAATAATGTTAATATTGTTGTTTAGCAAAATGGTGCTTAATAGTAACACATATTATTTACAAAAACAATACAGTAAATTAAAGGAACATACATTAAAAGCAAAAGTAGCAGTATAAAATATTTATTGTTTAAAATAGTAATTTATTTTAATTAAAATAATTCCTATTATTAAAGCTGAAACAATAGTTTTAACTGTTACTGGAATATATACTGTTTACACAAAAATACAGTAATGTGACCTAAGATAACAGCTCATATTGTTACAATAACAAATACAGTGGTAAGTTAGCCAAAGCAGTAGTATATTTTGTTTACAATAACAGCACAGTCATTGTGGTTAAATAATAGAACATATTAGTAAACTGAAATGTAATTGTGACATATAGTTTACAACAGTACAGTAATATTAAATTAAAATAGTAGAATATATTATTAAAATAAAATAACAAACTAAAATTTAACTGTGGTATATTGTTTACAAAAACCATGTAATAATTTTAACTAAAATTACAACTGCAGTAACACAAAACAGTACAGTAAAACTAAATTAAAACAGTAGAATTTATTATTAAAATAGTAGCACTGTAAAACAGCTAAAACAGTTACTTATTTTTAAAAAATAGTGATTTTGTATACAATAATAATATTGTTTACAAAAACAGCACTAATTTTAAATTAAAATAATAGCACAGTATATTACAATAACAGTACAATTAATACTGTTTACAAAAGCTACAAACACTGTGAAATAAAATAAAGTAAAATATAACAATAAAAATACAATAAGTCATCCACAGCAGTATTAAATTTTGTTTACAAAGATAGAAAAAAATAATTGTGAGAAAAAATATAACATGTTGTAACAATAGTACAGTATGTTAATTCTAATTTTACATACAAAGAACACTTATTACAAATAAAATATCAGATCATTTTATTTGTATAGTATTAATTCAGTAAATTGATTATATGGTTATTAGATTATTATGAAAACATTAAAGTAATAGTTCAGTAAGTTCACAATATTTGTAATATAATATTTACAAAAACAGTACTGTAACTGTAACAAAACAAAAACAAATAGCAACAGGAAAACACAAAAAACACAAAAACCAAAGGATTATTGATATAGTTCAGTAACTTTGTTATATTTGTAATGCATTATTTAATTTTAAATTAAAATATGAGCATGTTATTGTAATAGTGTTTCAGAAAGACAATTGTATTTGTAAAACATCGTTTACAGAAACATGTACAAAATATTAGCACATATTATTAGAAAAAACAGTTCAAAGGGTTGACTATGTTTGTAATTCATTGTTTACAAAATCAGTTTAGTCATTGTAACTTAAAATAATAGAACATACTACTGTCACAACAGCATTTTAATAGTTTGACTGTATTTATAAAACGTTGTTTTAAAAATGTTTAGTAATTTTAAACTAAAATAATAGAATAACATCAGAACATTTTGTTTACAAAAATTATTACACTAATTGTAAATAAATGAAAAAAACCAGCATGACATTATTATAACAACAGTTCAGTAAGTTAACTACTGTAATACCTTGTTTACAGAAACAGCATGAATTTGAAATTAACACACTGAACAGTTAACAGTTAACTGTATAATTGTAACACTATTAAATACTAACTGGAATTGCAGTTTAACATAATAATACAGTAAATGAGCACAGTTATGTCAACTCAGTAATATGTTAATATAATAATTACAATGATTGTACAGAAATTAAAATATTTATAAAAAAGTTCAGAATTGTGAACTAAAATAATAGTGAACTGCTGTAATAACAGAAGTACAGTTAGTAATGCTCATAAACCCATGTTTTTAAAAAGAGTGTCTCTTGTTTCAGTTTTCATTTTTTCATAAGTTACGTATATTTTATACATTTTGTTATCAAAGTTTTGGACAAAAATTATTCTTATTCTATGTAAATATTTTTTCATCATAGACATAATAATTTTTGTTAAACTAATTAATTTTTGAGTATTTTATATCTTAATCAGTATTATTTTTCTGTTTTTAAAATACTGTTTACATTAACACACACTCTCTCTCTCTCTCTCTCTCTCTCTCTCTCTCTCTCTCTCTCTCTCTCTCTCTCTCTCTCTCTCTCTCTCTCTCTCTCTCTCATGGACAGGGTTTTGTATATGTTTGTTTGTATTATCTGTTCATATGGGTGTGTGTGTGTGTGTGTGTGTGTGTGTGTGTGTGTGAGAGAGAGAGAGAGAGAGAGAGAGAGAGGGAGGGTTTTATTTTGCACTACCTTGAAAATATGCTTCTTACAAAAACATTTATTATAATACGACGTTACACAGTTAATAATTTAGTATTTCCAGAAACATTGTGACTATTTGTATTTGTTATTTTGAGGAAACATCAAAGTCGTTTGATATTTTTCGGTTTTACATTTGCGTTTTTAATTTAAAAAGTAATGACAAGAATAAAACGAATTTATTTTTTATTTTTTATTATTTTTATTTTTACTATGCTATAAATTATATTTATAAATAATTATGTGGTATTTATAACAACTCCTTCTTTCTGTCATTTATTATATTGAAAAGCAAATAGCAGATAGCTTTATTTCTCTTATAAAATACACTGATAAAATAGTAAAGACTGCATCAAATTTTTTGTTTCTTTAATAAATTGAACTGATAAACAGATATTAAATATATATGTATATATTCATTTTTGCTATAAAATATACTGATAAATAATTTACTTCAACTCTTTCTTTCTACTATAACTTTTATTGATAAACGAACAAGAAGTATTCGTTATTATTCTTTGTTTCAACATAGGTTGACAAATAAATAGTAAATATTTGAGAATGTTTTTGTTTCTGCTATAAATTATAATAATAAATCAGTTAAGATTTATTTTATCTCTTTGTTTTGCCATAAACAGTACTAATCTATAATATTTTTAATCTATATTTTTAGATTTAAATTTAATTTACTTAATCTCTGTATTATTGTTGATTAGTGAATTATAATAAAATTTATTTTGGGGATTTTGACAAATGTAAAGAAAATGAATGAAAAGGGTGAAAACAAGAAAGAAAAAAAAATCAATAAAACAACCTTAAGAAAAATTTAAATAGGTTTTTTGATTTATAAATAAATTCTGATTAAAAATTAATAATACATTTTTAAATTCTGTATTTATATTTTGTATTTCATTTTATCCCCAAAATATATGATAAAAATAAAAATAATAAATGTTTAACTCATTTTTAACAGGTACTTAGTACTCTATGTACCTATAAATTTGCATATTCTACTAATATTAATTGAGTAATCGATTGGTTTTTCTCACTGTATAACATGTTAGTAGGAAAGAGGACATCGACCGGTCGACAGTAACGACCTTGAACTTGTACATAGAGCGGGCCTTCCGAAATCTTGTTTTCTTGTCTAAATACCCTCAAGTAAAATCACCATTAAGAATTTAACGAAGATATATAAAGTAGATACTGATATGGGTACCATGTGAAAATATTTTGATTTGCTGACTGCCATGTTTGATTAATCTTAACGCAGATAAAATTATATAAAATGTTATTTTATTTAAAAACAATACGCTAAAGTAAAGCTTATTAATTAATAAATGATTATTATTAGTTCTTTAGTTTCTTTATATGTATATATGAAGCGTTTCTTTAATGTTTTTTTTGTTGTTGTTTTTCGTTAAAATATAATTTGTACAAAAATATTCAAATAATTTAAAAAAAAAAAATGAAAATTATAATATGTAATTTAGTTTCTTTATTTCATAAAAATATCTACAAACTGTTACTAATCATTATAATTTACATTTTTAGTTTTCAGACTTCAAAAATCGCAAAAACGTACGAAATTTACGTTTGAAATATAAAATATTCCCCGTGCCAAGAAATACACTTTTCTGTTTTATTTTTTACAAGTCTCTTTGAAAAGTATGAAATACGTCGTTTTGGAAAATAACTTTTATTTCAGTTATAAAATAATAAATTAAAGCCTCGAAAACGTAAATCTTTATGAATTAATATGGATGGAAATTATTTTCTTCTTTTAGAGCAAGAGCATATAAAAATCTTCTAGAAGTTGAGCGCTGAACAAGATTCTTCCTATTTCTTCCCATATTCATGCATCTTCTAATTTATTTTTACATTTGAAATATAGATCAATGCAAGTTTCAACAAACCAAAACATTATTCCTGAAAATTTTAAGAGAAACGGTATGAAAGTAAATCAATAATTTTCCTTCAAAAGATATTTTGGTACATATCAAAGGTAAAATAATAAATTTGTTATTATCATTTTCAATGTGCTTATGTATAAAATGTTTGGTAATGTCTGCTGATGAAGAAATAATATAAATATATTTTGTATAAAGATTAGTTTATCGTGTAACTAAGCACCAGACATTGTTAATAATAAAGTATTGTAATGAAAAGCATGGAAGCAGCCGTTTTGCTCTCTTTACTGACGTCACTTTGTATATACTGAAATCTGTAGAGAAATACTTTATTTATAAGTTTATTTAAGCTCAGTGTGTTCATTATTTTATATTAAATAAACAGTGTTTAAATTTAGTGTTTATCTCTTACTGCAAAATCTTATTTTTAAGTATCGTTTTTTGTAGTCGTTTAGTTCATCTTTCTTTTGTTAATTTTTTTCAGATAATTTGTTTTTAAATAATATAAGATAATCAGTTTAATTTCGAGTGTGTTTAGCACAGCTACACAACTAAATTTGAATAATGTATTTATGCATAGACACTTAAATGCACTCGCGTATTTGTAAGACATATATACGTACTTATATATATGCACGCGCGTCTCAATTTATAATTTCATATATTCAATCAGTATTATAGTTACGTACAATAAAACGCAGTGTTTTTGTCTCATGTTTTCAACGTACAATAGTCGCGGTTACTCGCGCATGCAAGACTGACTGATTTTGGCATCCCCACGTTTAGCAAACATTATTTTAAAAACACATAGACGGTTCCAGCACTTGACTGTACGTACCTGTTAAACTGGCGATCTTTTGAGTTAGGCTTCGCTTCACATATTTCTTGAATTTTTTTTTATCAATGACAAGTTCATTTCTAACTGGTGAAAGATCATATATCAAGGTTACTCATGTTCTGATTAAGATTATGTGTTTATTTCATCAAACTTGCTTATTTATAAGTGTTATTGTGTGTGTGTATGTGTGTGTGTGTGTGTGTGTGTGTGAGAGAGAGAGAGAGAGAGAGAGAGAGAGAGAGAGAGAGAGAGAGAGAGAGAGAGAGAGAGAGAGAGAGAGAGAGAGAGAGAGAGACAAATTATTAGGCCCCTGTATAAATAGTTACAAAACATTAAAATGTATTAACATGTATGTGTGTGTAATTATTTTATTTATTTCTAAAATAAGATTGTGTTTTTTTAAAACTAATACAATAAGGATCTTACCTAATTTAAATGATCATTAACTTATAATAGATTATGTAGGCTGAAAGAAGAAAATAACAGAAGAAGAAACAGTTTTCAAATTTATGCATTATTTAGAATAAAGCTTTCAATTTAAAAAAATAAAATAAAATAATAAAATAAATAAATAATTTTTTTTATACTTGGTGATTACTAATACATTTATACCAATTCAAATTTACAGAAACGTTACTATTTCGCTTTTTTATTTTTTTAAATGTCAGTTTTCTTCTAAAATAACATTAATCTGATTACATACAGATTTGTCATGTTTACGATTTGTAATGTATAATAGGCTATTGTACTCGTGATTTTCTGCATATATTCATTTTAACAAAACAGCCAATGCTAATGTTGGTGCTGTTTTTGTTTTTGGTTGTTGTTTTTTTGTGGGGAGGGTGGTTGGTTTTTTATTGTTTTCATTTTTGTAGTTTGATATAAAATGAAAACCTTGTAATTGCTATATATTATGTTATTCATATTCCAGTCATCTGCACCGTATCTATACATTTACTGGAGTTAGCTATAGTCACGAATTATAATGTTTCTGGGTGAGAACCACTGGTTCCATATGCATTTTCTAGCTGTCAGAAAATTCCTCAGTCAAAAATATTTGTTCTGCTGGAAGGGTTAAGATCGATATTGTCGAACTACCAAAACACGTTGTAATACGTTCATTTTAAAAATTATATATTCTATGACATTTAAGCCAAATATTTCGATATCGTTTTCACTTAGGATTTTCAGGAAAAGCAACAACTCGTGATAAATAAACATTTTAAGATGAAATAACTATTATTGGAAGATAAACACATGGTCGGTAAAAAAGGTCAATTTTTAGAACTCCAGGAATGTCATCACCACATCCTAACACCGCTTTTAGTGATTGCGTTTAATACAGTAACTTCTTCCAGTTTCAGAAAACTACCACAAAAACATTACAAGTTCTTTATGCCCTCTTATCGCTCTGTTGTTGTGTATTCTGTTCATGATATAATATTTATGTCTAAACAAAAAGGCTTTGGATCATTTTATTGCATGAGTAGTGGCATTGTGTATTTTCATTAGTATTAAATAACCTGTTACCATTTTATGTACTGGAACTCTAGGTATCATTGATTTTTTCTCCACTGCGCTACAATAATCTGGTGCTGATCAAATTAAGAGCGTTTTACATACAGTGTAAATCACGTTTTATTTGTTAGTGCATTTGTTTAAAATGGACTGTCTTTTATTCGAATTCAGGGGCTGGTGCATCCGACACTCTCCCCTTATTTTCTGCCGAGTTGTTCTTTCTCTTATTAATACATTTTTTCTTATGCTGAATGTATATCTGTCTAAATGATGAAATTTCATCGTTTTTGTTTTATTTATCTTCTGTGTAGATTCAAAGTAAAAGTTTAATCTTTACCTTGACTTATCGTTTATACTGCGAATTCCATTATCAGAGCAATATTATTATAATAATGATGAAGCTTTTTGGTATGTAAATGATTTTATTACTTAAGAAAGAAGATTGTCTTATTATTATTTTAACGAAACACTCATTGAAAATCGCAATGATGAAACAAAAGATTATGTGTTAAAGGACTAGGTACAGTAATAAAATGTATATATGGAAAAAATAATTTTCATTGAAAGAGGCATACACATAAGACTGATACTATATTTTTGATATCTTTTAAATGAGTGGGGTTTTTTATTCAGTAATTACATGCCGATATTACCAAATATGTATATATTTAGAATGTATCTCTATGAATTTTTTAAATGTATAATATACATTATTTGAGTTTTTGCTTCTAGTATGTAGACATTACATATAAGTATATACTTACGTATGTATTTACTCATATACAAGAAAGATGAATCTACATTAAAATAAACTATGTAACAATTAATGAACACGAACACTTTTTTCTGGCATATTTGTTTTCTCTTTCATCAAATAGCTCATTTCATAAATTAGCATTTATCCTTCCGATTTGTAACGAGTCCTTTCATTAATACATTCCTGTCACCTACTCCCAGTTGTTAGTTAATACTGTTACTAGTATATTATTTCACTTAACAGGACAATTATCTCTCCTAAAAATATCTTCTTTTCTTTTCTTTTTTTGTCTCTTTTTGTTTATTTTGGAATATCTTACATAAATCGATTGAGCAAGGTAGTCGTCTGCTGCGCGCAGATTATTCGGTCCAACGGAAGAACAATATTATCGCCGATTTCCTAAATCAATAATTACTATTATAACTTGATTCGGGTTTTTTCTCTAGTGTACACGTGTTATGTGCATGTATGACAATGGCAGTGTTAATGTGGTTTGCTGTGAGTTCGGCGATGTAGATTTGACTCAGTTCATTATCAGCCTCTTAACTTAGCAAATAATAAACATGATACGGCAGATATCACCTGTAATACCACCTGTTGATTCAACAAATAGTTATGAGTATCATAAGCTTAATCAGAATTATATATGTAAAATGATCTATACTATTAATATGTTTGTTTTCTATGTATTCTGAGTGCTTTAAACAAATTTAATTAATAGTTATTGTGAGATATGTAATTTACACAAATGACCAACGATCTTTACAATTAATGGCAAATTTGAATATATTTTTAGTTGTCTTGCGATATTCAGAGCAGGTGGAATTTTATTTTATTTTTGTTTTTATTTTTATTATATATATATATTTGTCATAAATGTTGATTTCTTACATCATATATTAAAATTATTTTCCCTAGTGTTTATTTAATAAAACTAGTATAATTTTTCTACTATGAAATATATCATTTTCTTTCGAAATTCAGTTTTGTGTGAGTGTCTGAGTATAATTTTATTGTGCAAATATTTTTTCATCAAACTTATTCACGACTAAGTATTATTTGCATATTATTTTCTTCATCATGCAACGTTTTAGTACATCTCAGTTATTACAGTTTCTCATATTATTACATCTCTCTCTCTCTCTCTCTCTCTCTCTCTCTCTCTCTCTCTCTCTCTCTCTCTCTCTCTCTCTCTCTCTCTCTCTCTCTTATGTGTGTGTTTTGTATGTAAATTTGTGTATTTAATACATAGACTAAACAAATTGAT
Organism: Chrysomallon squamiferum; assembly: GCA_012295275.1. Classification (NCBI taxonomy): domain Eukaryota; kingdom Metazoa; phylum Mollusca; class Gastropoda; order Neomphalida; family Peltospiridae; genus Chrysomallon; species Chrysomallon squamiferum. Next base: position 32,357,663 of record CM022665.1, on the reverse strand, counting down.
TGAATAGTCAACACACACACAGAGTTTTATCCCATTCCGATTTAAAAGGAAAACCCACACATTTCATTATTCCACATATGAAGATGTTAATAAAGGTATGTGTGGGTGTTTTATATCGCGGCTGAAATATAGAAATATCTGAATTATTAACTATTTTATTTACAATAAGTAGGTAATTATTTTAAAAAAAATTGTATGGCTTTTATTGTGCAATTGTTATTAAATTTTATTGATAAAGTGTTCTATACGAGAACATTATCTGCCACTGCATTTTAACATCCTTTACCTGTGTACACAACACCGGCTGATGCTATAAAGATGGGCGCTGGTGGTGGTATGTACGCTAACACGTAATAATTTATCACTTGTCGTGCAATCCAGCCTCCCCGTACCTTACCGTGTTTCATTCCCCGGGGACAATAGCTGAGAAATTAACTACTATCACAGATTTGTCGCCGCCTCGGAGTTTCCAAACAAAACAAACTCATGGAGGTCGTGACTCGTTGTTGCACGACTCGAAGGTGAAGGTTGGCTGTTTATTTTAAAAAGCTAAGTCTTGTTTACTTTCATCGTGGAGTTCTCTTTTTGTCCAAACACGCAGTACGCTGTCAAGTCTGTTCTGAAACAGTTTTAAAATAAACCCACATTAATCCCGTCATTAGAACAGTTTCATTGATACTAAATACTAGGTAGAACATCAAGGACTTTTTGACCCAGCCAGAAACCAGAATACGAATGTAAAGAAGAAAAAATCACACACGCACACACACACACGAATGAAATGATCCTCTGTTTCATTGCCGAAAAGTTTAGAAATTTATTTCATACGTTATACTGCCGTTATCATAGTTATGATGTCATCTAAATGGTTAATATTATTTTATGATTTCCATGGAGAAAATATTATCTACTTGATAATTGTAATTATTTATGTCATCTGGACAGGTATGAACAGCTATTATGTATCGACAACACATCTCTAATAATACAGCTATTGTGAAACTCGCACAGCGACTTAAACATTCCAAGATATGATATAAAATACACAGTTAATAGATTGTGTTAATTGTTGTAAATGAAATCAGACGGAATATCTGCCTGGCTTCCCATTGTCCCGCGGAATTAAACCCGTTTTGTTTGCATCAGTGAAATGCAGATTAGAAAAGACATTTTACATTCATTAATTGTAATTCTTCTTTTTCTCTTGTATCCTTTTACAATTTTTGTTTTTTTTGTTTTTTTGTTTAATATCTTTGAAAAAATGAAAAATGTTTTTTCACAGTATATACATTTTATGAGAGAGAGAGAGAGAGAGAGAGAGAGAGAGAGAGAGAGAGAGAGAGAGAGAGAGATTAATCATATGGACACGTGTACATAGACCTAAAGAGAGTTTTACTTTTGCGATAGGACAGTTGAGAAAACGATAAAAGCTACATTTTTCGTAATTTCTTCTTTTGCTTCTTCTTCTTCTTCTTCTTCTTATTATTTTTATTATTATTACTATCATCATCATCATCATCACTATGAAAATTCTAGGTGTTCAAATTATTCAATTAAGAGATTAAAAATACATTTACAATTTTTTATATAAAAATTGGGTTTTTCTTGAATTCATTTCTTTTTGAATTAGTCAGTTAAAAATACGTAAAAATTAAAAAGGGTATTTTCTTAAAATATCTCCGTCAGATACATTTACGCTTCCTCATACAAAATATATATTAAAAACTAATCGGTATCATTATAGTGTGTGGGCGGAATATTAAACTGAACAAAATTAATCGCTGATAAAAACATTTCATAAATTTTGGTGGGTTAACATATATTTCAGTCTGCTCTAATGAGTAATAAATTAATGTAAATAAATTAATTCGTTCGAAAAAAGAAAAATGTTACTACTGTGAAATTAAAAACCGAATACATATATTTGGGGGATTTTATATTCCTGTTAAACAAACTGATGTACATATGAATTTCTAAATATATGTGTATATATATATATAATGTATCTGCAAATGTAAGAATTTATAAAATGCGAATTTTTTACAGCCGCATCAAAATTAAAAAGATTTAAAAAATGAGGAAGAAGAAGAAAGAAAAAGAAAGGAAAAACCCAAATAATATTCAGATTCAGAGACATCTCATACAAATTCCTGCAAAAATCTATCTGACCATCAGTCTCAGTGTCTATCTGTCTTTTCTTCAGAAGATTAATATGTCAATATAGCTCATAATATTCAAAAACGAAACGACTTGTGTAACAAATATGAAAGACTTAACATACTAGAAGTTGTGATTTGCTATATATGACAACTTTGAGATGAGGTGTTGTTAAATATAGCATGCAGGATTTGTGACATATAGGATTTGTTCATGTCATGAATTCTTCTTAATATGTACTTTTATACATGACACATAGTATTTGTACTAGTGATGTGTTTTTTCTACAGATGTATTATTACATATGAGCATAAAACATATCTCCTAGATTGTTTTGTTAATGTTATACTGGATTTATTCTTGATATGTCTTGTTGGATGTGAAACAGAGAAATTATGTTAATATGGCACATAGAATTTTTGTTATTTTGCATATGACATAGAGGAACTCTCTTTGAGATGTTTTATTCAAAAACCATACAGAAATTGTCTAGAGATGATGTATTGTTATATAGGATTCTTAAAAGATATTTTGTTGTTACAGATATTTGGCCTAGGGATGTATTGTTTTATATAGAATGCATTATTATTTGTCCTGCAAATTATTATTGTAACATGTATACAGGACTCAGCATTCGAAATTTGATGTAATATTACTTCCAAGAAATCTTTCATTAAAGTGGCATAAGGAACTTATCCTTGAGATGAATCTTACACTTGCACATGCATATCTTTTTTCCACATATAGAGATATAAAATGTAGAAAGGATTAATTGTTACATGTGAGTGACAGAATTAATCTTAGAAATGTCCACTTTTAAATAACATACACGATTTATCTTAGAAATATGTTGATACATATGACTTTTTCTACAGAAGTGTCGTTATATAATTGTTAAAGACATTTTTGACATAAAGATTTTTGTCGCATATGTCTTGTCAAGAAGATATGTTGATATACATGACTGTTACAGAAATATGTTGCTACATATGTTTCTTGGTTATATCTGTTCAAACATTAACTTGTTAATTCAGACTGCTAACACTATGTGTTTTGTACGCAAGCTCTAGAAGATGGTTGCTCACATAAAAGAAAATCAATAAGGTACAAAACGCTCGTGTATTCGCTGGCTTCACGCGGAGGCATCTTCCATTTGTCCGCGCTCGTGTCTTGGAGGCCAAAAAAAAAAACCCACCTAAGTTCAATAACCTAAATTACAGACTGACTGAGAAATTCCGTAGGAAGCCATTTTCTTGGCATCAACGTCTTTCGTGTTAGTAGAAATATTTATATTTTTCATTTCAAGTCTTAATAAAAACGAAAAAGAGAAATATAGAGGTTTGGTTATGAGCTAAAATAGAAAAGAAAAGACTTGCTTTAAATGTAATTTATATTCTGGTATGTGGTTCTTCAAATAAAACATTTCTTGATGAAATTATAATTTTTTTATTTTCATTACAGTATAATCGTAGATCAGAATTTCGTAAAAAGAAATTAATTATTATTTTGTTTTCGATTCTTTCGTTTCTAAGTGAAATTATTTATTATAGAATTGAGACGTCCTTGAAGCTGATGCTAACCAATGCAGCCTGATACATGACCTGTAAAATTTAGCTACTAATATATTCAACACTTTGAACTAGATTGCATTCAGAGCCAGAATCTTACAGATTTGTAAATTATTCTATAAAATTAATAATAACAATAATAACTACCAGCGTTCAGTGAGAATCAAATGATTCCACAAATTAAATACTATTAATAATTTATTTTCGTAAATATATAAAATATTTAATTTTTCTAATTAATGTCATGGTATGACTGATTTCATTTAGTATTTCCAGATTTTATACCTGTGTTCGTCTCGTTGTAAATATGGTATTTTTTCACTGTTTAATATTTTCTGTTAATGTGTGTGTGTGTGTGGGGGGGGTTATTATAAAAAAGGATTTTTTAATGTTTTATTATTGCTTTATTATTGTTACTAATGGTTAAGTTATTTATTTTAAATGTTTATTTTATATTTATGACCATAAAACATTTATTTACTGCTAAATTTATTTTATATTTTAAATACATGGTTTATTTTTTCGTAAATAAACATAAAAATGTATGAATTTCTACAGAATGTTTTTATTTTTGTATATTTTAAATAAAAAGCGATGCATGTACAATATAAAATATTAAAAGTTTTTTTAGTCGATAGATGTTATGTATAATTAATAAAAACTAATGAATTTTAAAAATCTAATATAATATGAATTATTGAAGAAAAAAAACAATTATGGTTTAAATGTAAAATAGTGAAGACCAAAACGATGACGATGATTAATTATAATAATGTACAAAATAAAATGTATCTTCTAAAAAAAAAAAAAATACTATCATGGTTAGCGATAATTTGTGACTTTTACACAGTAATTTTAAAACTAAGTAATATCAGATAAGACAAATAATTATTTTTCATTTTATGACACAAAGCAGCTGGTTGGTTTACTACACACAGAAATTTCAGTTACTTATTTTTGATACCTGTTACATATTTTGTCGTATATTTTTTTTTTTTTTTTTTTTTTTTTTTTTTTTTTTTTTTTTTTTTTTTTTATATATATATTTTTTTTTTATTTATTTTATAATTAGTTCTGTTGTAAAATTGCCGACTGCTATCCCTGTTATTATTTCGTGATCATTTCTTCTGTTTTCTGTTTCTTAAGCAAAAAGAAAAAAAACCTGTAAAATACATTTTCTCTCTAAACCTAATTTCATTTAATTAATTAATACTACTAAAGAGAATAAAATGCTAATTTTTTTTTCAAAAATAAAATCTTTTATAAGACATTTTAAATACTTAAATTTAATTTTAAATAAATATTAAACACAATGTTAAATATTTTGACTTTTAAAATTAAAAAGAACTAAACAGAATTGACTTTTAAAATAAAAGAGTTGCGTTAGCAATGATTAATACATTTCAAATAAGAAAAAAATATTTACGCGTTAATTAATTCAGAATTTAAAATAAAAATAAGAAAGTAATGCAAAGTAATTTTGCATAAATGTATAACGTTAAATTAAAATTTGAAATGAAACAGAAAAAAGATATATGAAAGGCATTTTAATTTGAAATGTATTTGGACAAAATATTTTAAAAGTTATTTAAAAAAAAAAAAAAACAACAGCAATATATTGAATTGAAAATTTAAAAAATAAAATGTTCAATTTTTCTTTATATATTAATAATTTAAGCATATTTTAATTTTAATTTCAGTTTGCTGAATAATTATTCTTCATGTTAAGTTTTATTATAATTACTTTCAAAAGTAATCATTTATAAATAATTTGTTCTTTCATTATTGCAAAACAAATGCAGAAATTAATTTTTAAAAAATAATAATAATAAAAATAAATAGTTGTTTTAAAAAAAAAATCCAAATTCATCTTCTCTTTTTTCTTTTTAAAAATAATGTAATATCTTTGATTAGATTATTATTAAAATAATTTCTCCGAATTTCTTTATTTATTTGTTTATTTATTTATTATCTGAATTTGCATTTTAAATAACTTTTATATATTCAGTTAAGAGAAGTTTTTGTAAATGATCAAATTACTAGTTTTTAGTGGGATATTTAATTTGGGGGGTTGTTGTTGTTGTTGTTGTTTATTTATTTTCAGATTGTTTTATTTCTTGTCAAAATCTTCAAAATCTGTTTGATTTTAGCATAATGCCGTAATCAGTATTAATATTTATCTAGGCCTATTTAATTTCCATGGTTTTCTTTTTCAAAAATCGTTTAATTATCTAACATTTGCACATTTCTTAGCAGTTTATCATCATCGCGTTATCTATTTTGTTACTGTATCTAACTTTTTTTTAATAAAAATTAATTCTGTTAGCAAACAAAAATTGTTGATTTACATTTTGTTTATATTTTAAAAATAAATAAATAATAAAATAATTTTTAATATACATAATAATTATTTCCTTTTTGTTTTTCAAATTTTAAACTCACTGATTGGTTGTTGTTGTTTTTTTATGATTTATTTATTTATTTTAAATGTTAACAAACAGTTATTTAATAATAAAATAATAATAATAGCATTAATAATAATCTTCATTAAACAAATAGCGAGAAAACGATAATTATTAACTTCTACCTTCCATAAAATGAAATGGTTAACTAAGTAATAACTCGGATCACCTGACACAGTCACATATATCTTGTGACTGGCACTGCGCCTGCCTCCCTCTAGGGTAATTTCTGAACTGCCGCACCTCTCAGTTCCACTGTCACTGTAAGCTTAGAATAAATGTTCTCAATGTTGGAATGACGTCTAAAAATAACTCGGCATCGTCTGCGGGGGAGGGAAAGAGAAAAATACTCCACGAGCGGCCCTTTGTGCTGGGTCATATCACTACGCGACAGACCTATTTTTGTGTCATATGATACACTTCAGTAGAATGATGCTTTTTTTTTTTTTTTTTTTTTTTTTTTTTTTTTTCTTTTCCGTTTTCGTTGTTGTTGTTTTTTTTTCCCGTCTTATTTTTTCTTTGATTATATTTATATATATTTTAAGTAATAATTTTAATGTAATTTTAAAGTATTAGAAAGTTTTATAGATATAATTTATATTTATATTTAAATAAGACGAAATGTGTTTTAGCATTTGATAAAGAGTTAAATTATGAATAAATTATGCTGAACCAAAATAACAGAAGTGTATTAAATAATGATACTGATAGCAATTGCAATAGTAATAGTAGTAATAACAGTTTAGATGTAGTATATATCTTTGATTCTGTGGAAATAAATATCTGTCCCATTAAAACAAATCTTTAAAATAATATTTATTGTCAACATTATTATTATTTGTTCACTGCTGTTACTACTACGACTACGATAATACTACTACGATTACTTCTGATGTTACTTTTTCTTCAGACGCTACTAGTATTTTAACTACAACTGCTATAAAAACGAACTTCTACTTAGTTACTTGTATTGCTGCGACTGCAGTACTGTTTTTACAGAAGGTGCGAATGGTTAAGATTGTGTGTTTTTATTGTTTATAAATTTCATTCTTACAGATATTTTTGTAACACAAACTGCGAAGTTTCTCAAATCTGGTGTAACGAAAATGTTCAAACAACAATTTAAAATACAAACCATAACCACCCGTCTAGTACTTCATACAAAATTACGTTTACAGATTCCTCGGTTTCAAACATCTATTAGTCCACATGCTTTCATTTCACAGCTTTTTGACACCAACACAATTGGCTGGTCACTGACTAAAATTACAATTGTTCTCAGAAAAACGTTGCCAACAGGCAGAAAGTTAGACCATTGTTCTGGGCTGGGGCCAGTTGTGTCCGATGATCTCACTTGGGTCTGAACATGTGGACACTTTGGGGCCCTAAATGGGATTCACAGAAGTGACCCTTTTTTTAATGGATTTTTCTTTGTTTTGTATTTATTTTGTTTTCTTTTGAGTTTATGTATATTGCAGTTACTGATTAATATAAACTCACGTATATCTTACACGCACACGCACATGCATTCATACTTACATTATAACAGACTGATATCTTTACGTATATATATTTACATGTATAAATACATACATACACATAAACAGATACATAAATACATATATATATATATATCTATATCTATATATATATATATATATACACATACATACATACATACGTACACATTATTTATTTAATATGTAATCATAATAGTAATAATAAAACTGATATTAATATAATTCAAAATAAATATATCAAGTGAAAAATATTTAAATTAATGTTATACACATGTATTAGAATTTTCTAAATGTGACTCACAACTCCTGGTTTTTTCACTAATTATTACTGTTTTTAAACTGTTAATTTCAGTTAAATGCACTACATTTAAAACTAATGTGGAATCAACAACTGATAATAATACATTATAAAAAATGAACTATTCGAAAATAAAAATGAGGAAATAAAGTCTATTTTTCTATTTATCTATTTAATTTCATTTCTGATTTCAGTGTCTTTTAGAAATGGAAATTGAAAAACGTATCTGAAACTGAAAGAGAAAAACAATTACCTATCTTCTGACGATTAAGCCCGGTTTATTTATGCCAAACGCATTATAAGTTTTAAAGATTAATCATACTTATTATCTGTATTATAGATCAAATTAAATATCCTCAAGATATTATGGCTAGTTTATTACTGACCCCAGGTGTCCAGTTTTACAAATTTCGATTAGCTTTAAAATATGTTAGCTAAATTAGTGATATATAGGAGAATGTTATGCTTTATGTGTAGGAAATAATTTATCTTAATGTTTATAAATATATCAGCATCCACACTTTGTTCATAAAATTAAAGAGAAAGGGGGGTAAAAAGGATATTTTAAAAATACGATGTGAAATACATATCTGTCTGAATAGAATTATAAGATATTTTAATAAATGAGATCATTTTTCGTATGTAAGAAAATAACAATTATATATACATACACATGCAGATTCACCTTCACAGACATATATATGTATATTAAGTGTTTGTGTCTAATTTCAGAAGAAAAGATAATATGTACAACGTATTTATAGATAATTAAAAATAAATATTTATGTATCTGTACTAATATCACAGTAATTGTACATACTGTAATTATAATTATTTTATTTCATTTTAATTGGTTTAGAAAAACATAATTAATAACATTTATTTATTTTCTTTTTGTCTGTATGTGTGTGTGTGTATATATATATATATTTGTAGCTTAAGTATATCACTCTGAATTATATTATAACAAAACTATATTTACTTCACTTTGTCTCTTCATATTTTGTTCTTTGTAATATATAATAAATATTACAAAGAACAAAATATGAAGAGACAAAGTGAAGTAAATATAGTTTTGTTATAATATAATTCAGAGTGATATACTTAAGCTACAAATATATATATATACACACACATATGTTAACTTATATACTTGTACATTTATACAGTTACAATGGAAACGTATATAAAATGGGGTGTGGGGGTATTGGTTTTTTACTTTTTATGTATTATACGAATTTGTGTCCATAATATTTTACATGTAAATAAAGATTTATTATTATTATTATTATTATTATTATTATTATTATTATTATTATTATTATTATTATTATTGTTGTTGTTGTTGTTGTTGTTGTTGTGTTTTTTTTTTGTTGCTGTTATTATTATTAGTGTCCTTGTTATTGTTATTATTAATAAATAAAAAATTATAAATTATAAAATTATAAAACAAAAACATTTATTAATTAATAATAATAAGAAGAAGAAAAAGAAATTGCTTTTAAAACCTAGTAGAATACAATAATTATTCTAATAAGCATTCATAACCCACAGTTTACTGTGGATGTCAGAAACTAAACATTTTCTATTCTTTTCAAACCTAATTAACCGAACTGCAAACAGTTTCTTAACTTACTAAATTATATGTTAGTATGTGTACTGAATGGAATACAGTCTGTGTCCGGTGGGCAGGTGAGACTCCTGCCCACCACACCCATACCCCCTCTTGATATATGTTGGTCAGAGTGACTAAGAAAAAGCCCTTGTTTCCTCGGGGTTAATGTGAGATATATCTTTTGTTCACACGGTAACCAAGATAACCACCACATTGTTTAAGTGGACAAAAGAGATGTTTCTGATTGCTGGTGATTGTGTTTTACAGGCGGTGGCGGAGGGCGGCGAAGGGGAGCCTGCAAGTGGTTTAACGTTGCCAAGGGGTGGGGTTTCATCACCCCCGACGATGGCTCACAGGATGTGTTTGTACACCAGGTGAGTCATGTTGTTTTTCTTATAAGTGTGCATGTGCTTGTGTATGGGTGTCTGTCTGTATGTGTTTATCTGTTTTTTTGTGTGTCTGTGATGTGTGTGCATATGTGTGTTTGTCTCCTCCCATCTCTCACTCACACAGAGAAACGTATAATGTACACAAAAACACACACAGATGAACACACACACGGACAGAAACCTTATATTTCTTTTTAAATATCTAAAATTTTGTTAATACATACAAAAATACTGAGAGGCGTTACAAGATATGAGAAGAAAGAACAGAAAGAAACAAAGTGAACATTCATATAGTTACAGATTTGACTGCCTTTTTTCTTTTTTTCTTTTTCTTGTGGTTGTCAAGATATAGTATTGAAAAACAATTTAATCATACAATAGCTAACGTCTGTTCCATCCTAGTATAAAACACGCTTTGTGAAAAACGATTATAAATAAATCGGATTGTCTGGTTTACTTATTTACATACCTATTGATTTTTACACGATCAATACATGTAACAATAACGAAAACAAAACAAAAGAAATAAAAGATAGCGAGACAACAAAAACGAAAGCTAACAGGTCGACATCACGTAATTATTATTATTACTGGGTCTGTTATTAAAGAAATATATGAATAAAAACAAATTTAAAACTGTACCATTTTTTTTTTTCTTCTAAAGTATGCTTTTACAGACAGATAAATAATTGTTTAATTAAATAAATAAATAAATAAGTAATACGATAAAAACGTAAAAATATTTCAATTACATAACTAATCCTTTCTTTGTTTCTATTGTGTGTGTGCGTGTGATTATATTATATTATTATATTATATTTATTTATATATTTATTTTGTATATAGACAACGGCGAATTTTTTTTTTCTTCTTATGATATTTTTATTTTTATGTATAAAAATATATAAATCTAGTCTTATTAATTTTGCTAATAACTTCGCACGAAAATAGATACATCTGTCAGGTTTCATATCTTTTTTTTTTTTTAATTGTTGTTTCCTTTTACGTTTCTATATACAAAATAACGTCACGAATGAAAGGACAGACATTCATGTGCATCTTTATGTTATTGTCAAACTCAATTTAACAAAATTTGACGTCAAGTTGAAAGAGTCACCTGAAATTTTGCTAAAATATATTTACACTGTTTGTATTTATTGTCAAAGAAACACTTTAACAGTTTCTGTAAACAGTCATACAGACTAGAAAAGACGAAAAAATGCCTGGCATGAGACTTTTTGGAATTTCGAAATAGATATAGCTGTTCATGCTTGAATGCACATTTATAAAACAAACTGTATCCTATCATATACATGCTTACGTATATTTTAAAACACACAGAGACACGTAATGAAATACGTACTTTGGGCAAACATTTAGTATCTGGTTATTTTGGGATAAAAGTGTTTTAAATATCAGAATGTTAAATGAATAATACATTTTCATATTAAAATATTTATTAGCTATAACTGGCACAAATAGTATAATAATATTAACAGCAGTAATAACAACATTATTCATTTCAAAAAACCAAATAAATAACGAAAAAACTAAATAAACAACAACAACAACAACAACAACAACAACAACAATAATAATAATAATAATAATAATAATAATAATAATAAAAAAAAATAAATAAACAATTAAATAAATATCGAAGAAAATAATTCATTATTTTGTACCTAACTCAAAACTACGTTCAGATGTCTCTGTTTTGTCCAGACTTTTCATCAATGGGTAAAATTGACTAATACGATATCTAGGGATGGGCCCGTATTTTCTAAGTAACGAAAATATAAATAATCGTGTTAGATATTTAAAAAAAAAAAACCCTACATCTATCTACACAAGAACACACGTTCGTAAAGTGTACATCGGGACCGGCCCTGGTTTTTGTAACTCAGACGTGCACATGTTCGTGGTTTGCTACACGATACCCCGAGTCCAGGATGTGGCGTCGGTCACAACACTTTAATAGGGGCTGACACATGCTGACCCTACACAGGGGGGTCAACTAAAGTTGAGCTTAACGCGAAATAAACTTTAATGTGGGTGTAATTCGAAACACTTTGTAAAGGTGCACGCCGCATGCAAAAATCAGATGACCGCTAAACGTAATGGTCTATGATTAGCTTGATCGACCTTGGTCTTAATTTTAACCTTTACTATTTAGGCAACCCTTATCACCCTTCCCTGCACTTATTTGTTAATATTTTCACAGCTTTTACTATTATTATTTTACTTACTTGATTTGCTTGCTTGCTTGCTTGCTTTATTTATTTATTTATTTATTTATTTATTCTCTAAGGTAATGATTTGGAAAGAAAAAGCATGGGTCTTCGTTGGTTAAGTGTTAAGTAGTTTTTTAGTCCCCTGAATCGTACGCCCATTAACAGATGCTTATAATTCATATAGGGTTCAACCGTGTTTAGTGATTAGAGATTATATTTGTTATTACAGTATTATTTCTGTAATTCCTAAATTATATAATAAATGGGCCCTGCCCTATTCTGAAATAAATAAATAAATAAATAAATGGGTGGAAAGAACACATTTTTTTTGTTTTTTTAAATATATTTGTTTTTGTTATGATTATTTTCCACAGGTATACGTTTATTAAAACAGACAGCTTTATCCGTATAATAAAATTATTTCCCTTGTATGGCCACGAAAAAGAGTCACGTGGTATGTTAGCCACGTGACTGAACGATTGCTGTGGAGATATTATTGATCGATGATTGACGTGTACCCAGTTTGTAATTTGCATGCCAGAGAGAAAAGAAAAGCAAAGGTTTAAAAATCGCTTTTAGTATAAATACTTTTAAAAATCTGGGAACAAAATTTAAAAAATCTCTTGACGTAGTGAATTAAGAGATCTTAGAAGCAAGTAATTCAGTAATGTAATTAAGAACATATTAAATTGTTCGTAACGATATTATTAAATATATTAATGCAAGACCTGGAAGTAACAGACTTCTTTATATTATTACTTATGTGCATTAGTAATAACTTAACCTCGAAGGTTATGGTATAATAATAATATATAATTTTAGAAAAACTGTAAGTGACTGTCAGCTTCTGGCGGGGAAGTGGGGAAGTAATTTATTTCGTTTTTAATATTGTAAGGTGAGTCACTAATGCACTTACGTTCATTTCCACATGCAGAAAAGCGTGAACACAAACAATGCATTAAATCTTCAGCTGACGCAGTTTTATATTACTTGCTGTTTTATCCCTTGACCGTAGGATGACCCTTCTCCTATTGCCACGTGACGTCCGACGGCTTAGACTGACCAGCTGTTCATGTGGTCAATGACAGCAGATTAGTGCTAAAGTTTACTCGACTGTTTACCGGAAACACGGAACCTACCATAAACATGCTGCCACCATACTTTCAGAGATAGAATGTTAAGCAGTCATCCATTACCCCATCCCGTGAAGTCGTTACCTTTCTTCTTTTTTATTTTTACTGTAATGAGAAATACTATACGTTCAGAATTTTTATCATTATTTCTGATACAGTGTACACATACCCACATATACATGCACACAGATAGACAGGCATACAGATACATATATTTATTCCATATTCATTTCTTACCTACATACATACATTTCATATTTACTTACATACACTAATGCAGTTATTTTTGTTGTTGTTGATATTGTTAATATTAAAATTAAGATATTTTAAACAAATATTCATTCATTCATTCATTCTTACTTATGTCAAACTTCGATATTTTTATTTTTATTTATTTTTTATATATATATACAAATAAACTGTAAGAAAGTAGTGGAAAGAGATTCTGCAAATATGCCTCGAAGCAAGTAAATCTGACTTCGTAAGCGAGAAGATAGCAAACAAAATGATTCAGTATATCGTTCCATTGTGAAGCAAGAAGAAAAGAAAATGTCTTTTTATTTGATTATATGTTATCTTCGACAGTTACCGAGCAAAACACAAGAGAACAATTTCACGAACACGTTTGGCAATTGAGTTCTTTTCAAAGACTCATGTCGAGTCATCCCATCAAGAGCTTTGATTAATACCATATCAATATTTTGCTATTGTGTCTATGACAATATACGAGGTCATTATTGTGTTGCCATACAAATGTTACACTTGGACGAGAACATTCATTGCTATACAATAATGTCCTGATTTTTATATTGAATATATACGTTATGCTTGAGTTGTTTTGTTGTTTGTTTCTTTTTTATTTTGCTGCTTTATTTATTTATGTTTTTGTTCTGCTGTTAAAATATATAACAAAACATTCTTAATAAAACTACGTTTATTCTTTCATACTGCGCATGCCCACATGCGTTCATTTATTCATTCATTTATTCATACATACACCATGCATACATGCATACATCCACAAAGTAATACCGAAATCCACACATGTATTATAATATACGTTTTTGTCACTTTTCTTTTGTTAGCTTATGTAATTAAATTTATTGATTTCTTTTATAATATACATATATGTGTGTGTGTGTAAAACATATTTTAAAATCAGTTTATGTTTACGATTCACAGACAGTGATACACAAGGGTGGTTTTCGAAGTCTGGGTGAGACAGAGGTTGTGGAATTTGAAAGTAAAATATCGGACAAAGGAGTGGAGGCGGTTTTCGTGTGTGGGCCGGGCGGTGATGAATGTAAAGGTAGCGACCGTCGACCCCAGTCTAGAAGGAAATTCAGAAAAATTAGGTAATTTCAGTATATCTGTTTACTTTTTTTATAAAAATAACATAGTCAGGAATGTATACAGAATTTCATTTGATTCCATATGGTAATAATTAATAAGGATATAAAATAAATAAGTAAAAATATATTTCATTTGTTTTCTTTTTGTTTTTTCGCTTGCTAAACATTTATTATTATTATTATTATTATTATTATTATTATTATTATTATTATTATTATTATTATTCATTTTTTCGCTTTCTTTTTATTTTATTTTTGCTGTTTGTTTTAAAAATATGTATATATATTTACAACATTTAATTATCTTATATAACAGTTTTGAAAAGTACTTTGAAAAACATTATTCTGAATTTTTTCATGTATTTTTATATAGTTTTAATGTTGAAGCATTTTATATTCATTCATTCAGTTTATGTATTTATATATATTTTTTTAAATATTTGATATTCGTTTCTTGGAAAAGTTCTTTTGTTTCTTTTAATTTCTTTGTTGTGCAAACGAACAAAAAAATCCAGTAGATTTCTATCTAAAATAAACTTAATACATTAACAAAATAGAACATTTTATCAATGATTTAGAAAAGCGTATTATTGTTGTATTATTCTTGCTACATTCTTAATATTATTATCATATTTTATTATTAACAAATGCTTCAGTGAAAACAAAATTATTATCTGGTAAACACCAATCGTATTAAAAATGTCTAATTGGTTGATTTTTTGATATATGAATAAAATCAGTAATCTTTAAAGCTAATGTTCAGGAAATCCGGCATTTATTAGTCTTAATCTTTCAATTCTCACATAAATGAAAATGACTATGATTTTCACATAAATGACTACTATTTTCTAGAAATCGTCACGATTGATCGCCGTTATTTCACTAGTATTTAGACTCTTTTTTTTTCTTTTCCATTTTGTGTCTTTATTATTTTCACTCTTTATGAAATAATATAAAAATACTCTAAAAATTAAATAGAACACAACACATGGAAAACGTATTGGTGAGCAGTAAAAAGCCCGACATTAAAAAATAATAATACATTTTATTATTTCAGATCTTACATATCTTTTTAAATTTTGGAAACAAGTATCTAAACAGATCTCTATTTGTTCTGCTCACTGAATATAATTACATAATCAGATCACAAATATAATTTTATTAATAATTCTTAAATGTACATTAAAGTAAAGATTCCATCCTCTTTTTAAAACAACTATCTTTTCTTACTTCATCGCCATCACAACCGCCACCATCATCATCATCAGCAGCAGCAGCTACTTCTTCTTTATTTTTCTCTTTTTTCCATTCTTCTTCTTCTTCTTCTTCTTCTTCTTCTTCTTCTTCTCGTAAGGTTATGTAAAGGAGCTGATTTATGTTGTAGCTGTAAGATCGATATTTCTAGAGCTCTGGGGTGACTCGCGGCTGCTTCCCAATTATTCCACTTGGAATTAATGTCTTCCTCGTTTGAGATCATCTTGCAAGCAAGAGCTTTAGTTATTTCATTGGTTTAGCGTCACTTCTCTCAATTAGCATTTGAATTCTCTTTGCTTCTTCCTCTTTAAAGTTGGAATATTGCTCACCAATATATTTTTTCTGTAATAAAAGCATCCTATTTGATTCTGTTATTGTTGCTGTTGTTGTTAGTATAATTAATTTGTTTTTTTTTTCCTACGTTTTGTTTTTGTTGCAGTGGCTAAATAATCAACATTAATTTGAAAGCTAAGTCAAGGTTTTTGAAAGTCTCTTTAAACGTTTGTTAATACTCTTATTCTTCAGTACTATACAGTCTTTATAAAAAATAGCCAGTCGACTTTGTGATTCCCCTTTTTAAAAGAAACAGACAGTAACAATATCAAAACAACAATAAAACAAATCAGTATCCGTGCATTAGATTATTTTGCATTTAAAAAACTAAAAGGAAGCTTTCTTTTAAACTAATGTGAAACAGACGTGAATTGAATACGGCTCGGGTTAATGAATGTCTTGAAGAAAAATACAGAAGCTTAGGTTTCAGTTCAAGGCTTTGGCTACTAAAATATATATTTTTAGTAAATACTGTTCTTGTTTTCTCAGGTGCTACAACTGTGGAGAAATTGGTAATCACATCGCTGCCAAGTGTCCGTGTGGACCTCTCACAAAACGCTGTTACAACTGCCGCTCAGAAGACCACCTTGTAGCAGACTGCCCACAGCAGCAGCAGCAACAGCAGCAGCAACAGTCATCTTTTTCTTTAGGTCTGAAACGCAATGGGGATAGCAAACGCCCCAACGGCAACGGCTACAACGGCGCCTCTGGAGTATCATCACTAGGATCGGTTTGACGCCAAGGGATACCACGTGACATTTTTACCTATAGCTTTACAGACAAAACATAATGTTGCCAACGAGTGGCATTTTTTTTCTACTTTTTTTTTTTTTTTTTTTTAAATGCGTCTTGTGACATCACAGTCTTTTACGCAACATACAGACAAAGTCCTGTTACTCAAGTTAAGACCAGGTCGAATTTTCCATTCAAAACCTGCTGACATTTGGTTTCGATGGATTTAATGTTTCCTCGTGGTTGTATATTTACACTGACCTCGTCCATCGAGAGATGATGGTCAGTGTTCTTATTTTAGAATTTTCATTTTGGTGTCATATAATTATTGCTCCAAATTCGATTAATTTTAAGTCAGAGTTAATCATTTGGAGTAGGCCAACTGTGTATTTAAGGTTCTCTTGATCTTTTGTGATCAGAAAAGTAAAAAAAAATATTTTAGGACGAAAGTAATAATAATTCGACGAATATTTTTAAGTTTACGACATGTTTGGACATTTAAATCATGACGTTATCCCTATCATTTCTGTAATTTATCAGAAATATATATATATATATTTTTTTTTTTTTTTTGAATGAAGCATCCGATAATAAGTTTATTTGAAGCATTAATTATATATTATTTTAAAACATTTTATCAGAGTTTAAAAAGAGTTAGAAATGTCGAAAGATTTATTTTTCATCTTTTCAGAATTTGCTTATAAATTTAAAATGTTTAAAATGATAACAAAAAAAAAAAAAAAACACAACAACTTCAAAACAAACAAACAAACAAAAAACAACATTATTTGTTGTACAAAGGCCCGAGGAGTTTTAACATATACCGCTTCTACCTCACACGGCTCAGCATGTACAATCAGGACAAACCACCTGACAGCCTCAGTTAGTATGGGTTCTTGAATGGTATAGGCATCAGTGTTTTACAAGCACTTCTCTCCAAACTCTTCAGTTAAACCTTTTAGAAACATTTTTTTTTTTTTCAAAAAGTCATTAACAATTATAAAATTAAGTGACTCTGATTTCGATTGTCTCTTAACTGCCAGAAAGTTTTTTATTTCGTCGAAGCAATAATTACTAAGTCAGACTTGACGAACCTATAGTATTCGTGTCCAAGATGTCATGTAAATAAATGCGACAAACGCAGTCATAAGTTTATTTGTGAGACTAAAATGTACTTTGGTTTTTTTGTGCTTAGAGGTTTTATGTAATAATAATAATAATAATAATAATAATAATGGCAATAACAAAAGCAACAATACCAGTAATATTGATGATGATAATGATTCGAAAAAGATTAAGAGATTTATGCTGCTTAGATTTTATTATGTCATTCATGAAAAAAATTCCATAAAAATATAATCAGTTTTTAACAAATGCTATCAAAAAGGTTCGCCAAAACTGAACTTACAGATAAATTATAAGAATATTTAAACTTAAAATGAGAAGTTAATACAACCAAACAGAAGATAACATTATGTTGTGAATTTGTATCATGTTGATTCTTTCACAGTTCAAAAAGAGAAATATTAAATTTTTATAGAGTCTTATTACATTTTTTTTTTTACGTTATGTTTTTATTTCTTTCTTTTATTTTCCATCTTCCACTGTGGCAGTTGTTTATTATTTCTGCATAAACTAGCTATGCATTGTCAACCCAGTCGAGAGTAGCATGCCTTTCCACTGCGATTTGGTTATAAACATGAATTTGTTTTTGAACACGAAGACTTTGTGTACTGTGAATGTAAAAGAAAAAAAATACATGAGTAAGTAGAATTCCAACAAACTCTATGGTGTATGGCCTAAAAGGTAGGGTATACTGTTGACGAAATAAGTATGTTGTGAAAAAACTAAAACAATCGTGTTGAAAGAAAAACCACATAGTAAATTGTTCACCCTTTGTCGTACTAGTTTTAATACATGTTTGAAAACGATGAGGATTGCGAGACAGAATATCACCTGGTCAAAATACTGCTTTTATTATTTTTGTTTATGCCGGCTGTAGTATTTTGTGACATTTTGTGGTTTTTCGTTTGGTGTGACACTTTCAGACATTGTTCAACAAATCAAATTCTGGACCAGAGGTCTTCAGTCAGTTCAAGGTCACTGTGAGCGAGCTCTTAGGTCATGTATTTAGCACGAGACGCTTGGGTCATTGGGTGCAGATTGCTGAGCTGGAAGTCAAGTCTACCTCATCACGTGGTATCAGGTAGCCCCGCAACGGTCTCCAAGACAGCCAACCACATACCTCATCACCAGATAGATGAAAATTCTATAAAGACTATTTATACCAAAATGAAACCCAGATACCTCGTTACGTAAATATTTCCACTAATTCATATCGGTATGTATATACCTTAAAACCGGGTATTGAATTATTATTTTTTCTTTGTAATACTCAAATCAGGTAGATTGTAAGTGATTGCGAGAACGAGTTTGAAACTTGACCAACTTTATTTAGACGAGAGTGTTGATTTTAATATATATATTTTTGACTTCCTAACTTCAGTTTTTAAAATTATATATATATATATATATATAACTTAAAATCTGAAGAAATATATATATATACTACGTTCAAATTTATATATATATATAAAATTTGAAAGTAGTATGTTTTTATCTTGTCTGTGAATATCAGATTAAAACAAAACCAAAATCTGTTGTCAAAAGGTTATATTGTGTAAAGTTTAAAATCCACCCGTGTATAATAAAGGCCTATGAATATACTTATCGTGTAATTATATCATAATATTGGTTTGTTTTCAGTAGATGGGAAGGTTAAAAAACAGTTATCCAAATATATTAGAGAATGTGGTTTTTAATGCTGCGGTGGATTTGTACAGATTTTGGTAGGAGTGACGGAATATTACGCATGAAACAACTAATATCTGGGAATTTTTGTATCATTTATGTATCAGTTCACTGATACAACATAATCTCAATCTACCTCTTCTAAAATTATCTTTTAATTTGTTATTTGTTTCAATTTTAAGCATGTACTAAAAAATTCTAAAATTTTTTGTGTGTATAATTAAGTGTACAGTGTATATGCTTTGTTGCAAGTCGTAGAACATTGTTGATATACTTGTGGTTTTTTTAGTGCTATATCTATGTTTCATAAATCTAATATTATACGCGTATAGCAGCATGAAGTTTACGCCTAATGTTTTTATATCTAATAGTTAGCTAAGCTGTATACTATATTTGTTGTTAAATATTGCTGGTTAAATGAAAGATGAGCTTAAAACTGAAATGCTGTGCATTGAAATAAGATTACAAAAATGATGTTCGTTTTGAGGACTTTCCCATTAAAATAATGAGAAGAGTTATGAATTGTTTATCACATTTGTGAATTAATAATTTAAAATTAATAAACTTTTTTGAATTGTGAAGTTAGATGAAATACATAAATTTTGTCTATCTTTATTATCTAATTTTGGGGTAGATCAGAAGTGTGATTAATTCATTTAATTTATCGTCATCTTTTTAAGAAAATGTCGTAAGAAACAATTTTGTCAAATCTCATTTTATTCAAATTGATTCTTTAGTGGCCAAACCTAATTTCAGTTATCTCCTTAAGTAATAAGTAAATTTACTATTTAATTGGAAAATATATTTATTCAAAATGTTTTCGGAAATTGTTAAAATTAATGTACTTTTCAATGGCTTTCTCAAAACACTTCAAATAAAACAAACGATGTTTCAAAATAAGATAAACCGGTATCTATATACCGTATGTTGAACAAAGAGCTTGTTTATATTTATTCCTCCACTTTCTCTAAATGTATAAAACAAATAATAATAATAAGACTTTGATAATCCGTTTCAAAAGTAAAACAGCTAAAGTAATATTAAAATACCAATCTATGCTTAACCCCATAATAAATAATGATGTAAAGTCCTACTCTTAATCAGTTGAATTTCATGAAAATAAAAAGGGAAGTTGAACATCACACACTGTTTTAATTATTTTGTTTTTTAAGACAATTAGAAAAAAGACTGGTTAATTTTGCAGAACATATTTTAATATTTAATTCTATTTTACTATGACGTAATATTGTCTTGGTGATGTCATTAAAGAGAAATTGTTGGTCACGTTTTACTGAGTAAGCTGAAATGTATTTATGTTGTAATTTGCTCAGGCTGACCACTCATGTATGTCCTTTGGACTTCAGGGCGATTTAGAAATTATCGTTGGGAATTTAGAACAGGAGGCATTTATAAAAATGAATTCTTAAAATATAAATAAATATTTTAAATAAAAAAAAATAATTTAAAAAAATAAGTAAATAAAATTTAATTGATATTGCCTTCCATTCTTGCCCATGTGATTAAATTTCGAATTGCCCCTATATGTAACTAGTCATTGTGTATTGAGAATGACATATGGTAAATCGTATTTTTCCTACTATACGTAGCTGTGTCTTATGCTTATCTCTACTAGAGAGTCTGTACACGTTTTTTGATAACTTCACTTTTTTATTACCTATTGTTTTCTTTTTTTTTCAAATTTATATCATTTGTCTGCGCGTAATTCCAACGAAAGAAAACAACTATTTCACAAAACTGTATCTTTTTTTTTTTTTTTTTTTGATATAGATGTCAAATAATGTGCATAATTTTATTTTTATTTTTTAATTATAATTTAGCATCATTCATTGTTTACGGAACTACACTGTCAAGATCACCACAGGGAACACAACAACGCTTGCATCATTATTTAAAAAAAAGAGTGCTATATTTGTCGAATATCAATATATATATTATATATTTTTACTACACATTATTTTCTTGCATAATACATGCATTTTCATTGGACGGAAAACAATACAACCTCTTCATTTCTTTTTTCTTTCTTTTTTTGAAGAATGTAATTAAATTTATACAATAGGAGAATGTATGACATTGTTATAAAATCTCAGTGCCATATAAATACCATATTGTTTGTTTTTTTCTCTTACACCGAAGTCAAAATAACGATGATTACAACATCGTTTATGAGGTAAAATTATAAATTCTGATTACAACACTGTTAGGAGCTCTGTGGATTTTAATTACGACATATTTTAAGAGTTCTGTACATTCTGATTACAACATGGTGTAATACTTACGTGGATTTTGATTACATCATTGTTAAGAACTCTATAGATTATGATTAAAACTTGGTTTAAGAGTTCTGCTGATTCTGATTTTTATTTCATGGGCTGATATTTGTTTGGTTGGCTGTTTACGTTACGGTTAAACGTCCGTCCATATGTTGTGGACATATTTTTTTTCTCGTCGTGTTACTTGGTAAAAATCAGAGGTTGAAAGCTGAATGATATTGGATTTTGTTCAACAGCCTCTTTGCATATAAATATATCGAATTTGATTAATTGTTGTAAAAGTTTTAAACTATATAAAAATAATCGTAACAAGAATCATTATTATAAGTTTCGTTAAAAGTTTCGCAGTTTACTGAAACTGTCAAAACTGTTATGTGATTAAACACAATTTAACTATCTTAATGAAAGATGGTAGCAATAAGGAAAACGATGTTAAATTGGATTCCGATCATTTAAATTTATCCCCATTACTGTTTTAGGATGTTTTCCCAATAAGAGGATTAACTTTGATTACTGGAACTTGGTAAAATATTTAGCACGAAGTCCTTTACATGTCGGTCAGTTCGTGTTTCCTGCAACCACTCTGAGTGATTGAACAGTTATTGCCGATGTCATTTATACATAAATAAATTACCAAATAAAAGCAGCATTATCTCAACAAACAAAACATCCTTTAAGTTTATTTGATCACCTAACATTGAAAAAATTCCCTATACTTTAACTATATTTATTTATATTAGTAATTACACCAGCTTTATTATGCAGTGTTAATCTATGTTTTGAAAGGAATGGGAGAAGGTAGCTTTCCAAAAATCATTTCTGAAACAATAAGCAGTATTGCTGTGACGTTATTTTTCTTAATATGTTTTAGTATTTCAATGTCCTGTGAGTATTTTGGTTTTGCTTTAATTTTAAACTGAACATAATATTTGTTGCAAGCATTTAATTATCAGTATCATAAAGAGAAAAAGAAAATATGATGTTGTTGTACTTCACCCTTTGGATGTTTTTAATTTTAAATGTTTGTTTATTATTATTATTATTATTATTTATTTATTTATTTTTATTAATTTATTTTTTAATTATTATTATTATTAATCTGCAGCAGCGTTAAACTATTTGGTTTAGAAGTCTGCTTTCTTAAAGTACATTGAAAAGAATCTTAATCTTTATACCGATCAGATGTTGTTTGGACAGTGTAATTTATCAATTTTTATCAGTAATACCTTTTTATTTCTGACAAATGTGAATGCAACTTAAATCTTTCTGAATTTCTAAATAACAATATGAGTAATATCAGAATAAAACAAAACCATATCGGTCATAAATGAACATTTATTTTAAAATTACAAGAAGAAAATTTGAAACAAATGCCAAATGATTCTCTAAACTTAATCAGTTTTACATCCTAACAAAGTCAAAAATACTCTTCCAGCCAAAATGTGAGAAAACTTGAAAACTTCCAGCGGGTGAATAATAACTTCGTTGTACTAAATTTGAAAATTTTCGTTTTAGAAGATGTTTTTTTGTAAGGCGATAAGTACTAACAAGTTGTACAGCATCGGAGAAATTTGTCCATATTAGCCCGGTTCACGGCGTAATTAATCACTTTGGTGTTGACTATATCGGAGTGTAGTAAAACTAGTGTATGTATTCAAAACAGTATGTTTGTATTTAATATTTTTTAGAACTGAAGATCTTTGTCATAAAGCTTTAAGATATTGAACTGAAATATTTTTATTGTTTTACTTTTTCTTGTTTTATTTTAATACGTTGTTCAATACGGACTTTGTCAACACACCATTGGTAAAGCGTTGATATGAAAGCGTTATACGTTATGGCAGACAGTACCTTCTGTTGTAAGGGTCGGAAGGGAGATATTTCACGTGGAACTATAACCAAAGTTTTGCATTTCATTATATGTCAGTATTAATAAAAACAATAAATACGTAATAGAGAAGTATTGTTATAACAAATACGTGTTAATATGCAGGGATTTAAGTGCATAATACTTGTTTGCATTTAGTAAACACTATTACCTTTGGCACCTCACCTTATCTCACTATGCCATTACAGAAACATTTTTTAAAACGCATTATCTTATCAACCGTAAAACGGTATACTATCATTTTGAAAAATGGTTGTGATCATTTAATAAAGAGATTTTAAACATTCTACAGCATAAAAACAATGTACGAATATATTCGTTATAAACAAAAAATAAATAAGAATGTAAAATAAACCAGAAATATATCTTAGACAGTTGTACAACAGATATATCCTATACATACTGAGAAGTAGAACATAGGAACATATCCGAGATACATTTTATTAATTAGAGCAGTAGAATACTGAATATGTAGGAACCGATCTGAGATCTTTTTTCTTTTCTTTTTATAATGAACATCTGAGTATTCAACAAATTATAGATATATTTCTCGTAAATTGAAAATTAGAAGGTTAAATAAATAGAAAAGTAGATAACCGAAAATTAAGCAAATAGAAAGAGATCCTAAAAGTATTTAATAGATCGTTTTAATACTTCTGCTCCCTCCCGCCCCTTTAGTAGCAAAAGAATGTTCGTCTTCCGGTACTGACACCTAAATGACAATTATAATGTGTTTATTTGTCTCAGTATTCCGTTGTAAATTCCCTTAATGTGGTGCGTAGTTTATTTCAGGATTTCGTCACTTTTTTTGCTTCATTGTTCGTCTTCTCTCGTTCTAGACACATCGTTAACATAACTGGCAAATTTAGCTTCTGTTTCTTTTGTTTTAGAAAAAATATAAAAATGGAAAATATATATTTTAATGAATGAAAAAGTATTGAAGCTAGATCATTATAACCATGAAATCACGCTGTACAAGGAACATACACTGTAACTGATTTTTTAATTCAAGACACTTTGCTGTTACTGTCTAATGTTTAAAATGGATACGTATAACTTAAAACCAGTAGCCTTCATGATTAAAAGAAAACAACCAAACACCCAGAATGATGGGTAATTTAAGTCAAAATATATATTAGAACTTTTTCTCTAACGTGTCAGTTATGGTAAAGATGATGTTATTTGCATTTTTATGGTGAATTCTTGTAGCATTGATGGTTTCAGCCATTGTTTTATGATGATTCAACTGTTCAAGCTTTTGAGAACTTTATCAATTGAAGTTCAAAACTTCAACACAACCCGTCGAGGTGTAAAAATAAAATAAAAACAAATTGTTGAATAACTTAAAAGTTATATTCATTTTGTAATTTATACAAAAATTGTTATACGGTTATTCGTGCAACACGAAAATCAGTTGTGGGAGCAGCAAAAGAAAAATATTTATCGCGATGTGAAAGGCGTATTTTGAAAAACAAATCTTCATTGAAGTCATTTCTTCGTTTTATTATTTGGCGTATCTGAAAAACAAACTTCACTGAAGTCATTACAAAGCATCATGGAACTCAATTTGGAAAATGTTATTATTATTATTACAAACTTAGAAGTTTGGACAAGTTGAGTCTAATCTTTTTCTACCTTGTTCTCGTTTCCTTTTGAAAAATCTAAGAGATCATTTCGCAATACAGTAATATGCAAAATTACTACATGTATTTTTTCATTAAGAGTTTCTTTGAAACAACGATCATTTATTTCTTCATTCTTATTTATTTATTTATTTTTAATTTATTTTATTATTTTTTTCTTCTTTTTTGTTTATTTTTATTTTTATTTATTTAATTTTGTTTTTCATTTTTACTTTTATTTTATTTTATTTTATTTTATTTTTTTATTTTTTTATTTTTTCAGATAGTATTATTTTGTCATACTTACTGCACAGAAACCACACTCTATAGTATATAAAAAGAGGAAAATAAATTGGGGCTCAGTTCAATTTTTAACTTTTCATTATCTTAAATTTGCGACTCAAGAAAAAATTATTTTTGTTAATGTCCTATACTTTTATTTTAAATACGGTAATTATTTTATCCCGTTTAATCTTCTGAGGGGAAAAGCTTTCAAACATCAGAAATAAAGTGAATAATTTAATCATTTTCAGCTTCGGTTTATTTGTCAGACGTTCCCTTAAATGATTTCTTTTTTCCTGAAGGAAACGAGACTAGTGGAAACTATTTCCCATCAAACACCATCTATTTCAAGATGGCGGCTGTCATTTCTGAATGATTCCAAGAGATTACCATAAGGAACAAGCTTTAAAACACCAGTTAAGAGAAATATATACTCAGGGATCATTTATCACGCATTTTGGCAAAGCTGGAAATAACAATACAACATCAGTAACAAATAAAATCAAAGTTTAAAATACTTTTGTAGAAATATTATTATTATATCATTGCTGTACTGTATTTTGCATAACAATAAATATATTCCAAGTCCATTTTTGTAATTGTTATTATTTTTGTTATTACATTACTCCTTATATTATTCTTAAACATTTCAGTAATAATAATAATAATAATAATAATAATAATAATAATAATAATAATAATAATGATAATAATAATGATGATGATGATTATGATGATGATGAAATTTTCAGGAGCGTGAAATAAAATTATTTTTCTGTATACGTTAAAATGATATACATGTATCTAGATATTAAATGGACTTGGAAAATGTACCTGTATTTTATGAAAACAAAAATGTTAGTAATGCCAGGTAGTACACTGTAATATAGATGAGTACATTGTTTTGATGTCCGCGGTTTAATGACTGTCTTTTTTTTCATTGTACAAGATATGGGACGTTTTAAGAAATAATAAATAAGTAAATAAAAACAACAACATAAAAAAGCAAAACCAAAAAAAGAAACAACACAGATACATAAATATGTTGTTATACAATATTAAATATAAAAATTGAAATATCACTGTTCTAATTTTTTTGTTTTTTTAATTCTTCAATCAGTATTTTTATGTCGTCCCATTCTTGTATTGGAAATGTTTAGATGTGTATTATTCATTCAATATGAGTTTCAAGTTAACAAGTGTACCAATTAGCCATATGTGTTCGCATATACTATTTCTAGCCATTGTACGATTTATTCCATGGTGTAATTTCCATTGTTGAGTCTTAAAGACGAGATAAAAACATTAAAAATTGCTTTTGTTGTTGTTTGTTTCTTGTTGTTTTCATTTTTTATTTTACATATAATTCTTATCATCATCATCATCACCGTCAATATCATTATTTGTTTGTTTGTTTGTTTGTCTCTTCTTTTTTTTCTTTTCATTTGAGGGGGTTAGGGAGGGTGTTACTTACGTGAATTTATTTCTTATATAAATACAAAGGAATAATAAATTATATTATTTTCAAAAGATATTTTATAAATTACTTTAAAATCATTAAAAAGAATACAACACTATCCATCAATTTTAAAATGTATCTTATGTAATCCACTAATAAACTAAATTTAATAACACTAACTTCTAAGTGAACTGTTTCGTTTTGTTTGTTTTTATTTTTATTTTCGGCAACTAACTCGGTGACTTATGGACGGTGTCTTTGCAAAGGTTTAACCGGTTTTTACGAAGTGACTAAAAAGTCAAATTGAAACTGTTAGCCTCCATGTACGCTCTCAGATTGTTTCTTTTACTGTCGTAATTTATTAATAACAAAGATTGGGACCGAGTACAAAATAATAACAGGGGGACGATACGAAATGTATTTAAGAAATTTGTATCACCATCAAAAATATATCTTAAAACGTAGTTTATGGTTAGAAGGTGATCATAACAACGGTGGTTTATAGACGATATGATAAATTACCTGTCTACCTGCTTTCACCTGTTTAAGTAGAATATTTTTCGTGGGAATTAGGTCTTGTGTTTTGTTTTTAACCCTCGTCAACTTATTTCACGTAAAAATGAAAGGAAATGCGCAATAAAAATAAATATTCTGCCCTGAAACATATTGAAACTGACAGCCATTTTATTTTTATTTGTGAACATTTCCTTCTTTTACTATTATCGATCAGCACAGGTATGAGTGTGAATGTTTATGTTTGCCGAGAGATAGAGGGACAAAGAGAGTTATTCACTGACATTAAATGTATTAATAAAATAAATTCAAATTCGATATATGTGTTTGTGTATGTGAGAAAGAGAGAGATGGAGACAGAGAGACAGAAGAAAAAATATTGTGAGACATAAGCAGAGCTGTCTTGTTTGAATTTTACAGTTATTACTGTAGATAAGAACCTGTTTATTTATCTATATAATAAAAGCAAAGGGTCATACCTATTGGACAGTGTTATATTAAATCATTAGACCAGAATGAAACCATAGACTAACAACATAACTTAATATTGGAACAAATATATATACAGGAAACTGCAACATTCTATAATATCTGTTAAAGCTTTGTTCATTTAAGGGGTCAAATGTTTACTATGCATTATTTACTTTACTGTAAAATGTTTTGATATACAGTACTACGGTATCGTTTAGCCACTATATTTGTTTTTGTTTTTGGAAACTGTATACTTTATTCATTCTAACAGGAAACGCTGTTCGCTAAGTGAACTTTCATTTACCATTTTAACCAAAAGTACTCCTAGTTATATACATAAATATATAGTATATAATGCCTGCTTGTACGTAGGAAGATAGTTACGTTGGACAGCATGTTAACGGATAAATAATATGATGTGTAAACAACATGTTTTTTATGCATATATTTGCATTTCTACGAGTACATCTATATAATTAAATCTATGTGGTAGGTAAAGCATATGTCGTAATATCTCTATATAGTTGCACATGGCAATTATTTACCAAATATAATTAAATATGGGTCCAAAAAATGTGGCATTTACAACAGAAATTTCACTGGTTAAAGTCGAAAGTATTTCTCTTCATCTTCAAACTCTCGTAAAATTTTATTGTTCGCACGGTGGGATTCCATTCTGTGCGCATTCTTCCATCACACAGCGCGTTGTGCTTATGATTTACCTTAAATATGAAATCAGTTATTGCCTGCCATTCATAATTCACCGGGAGACTGACCACCACATGCCACAACTGTGATGATAACATTCCTCACCTACTACTTCCAGATGTAAAATGCAGGCTGTCCGTTATTTTGATTGTCATTATTGAACTAGCGTCGGTCTGTTCAATATAGTGTGTATCTTATGCACATAACGTATACACATAAATATATATGCTTATATAAAATATGTGTGTGTGTCTGTTTGTCTGTCTTTTTGCATATATAGCATAAGCAAAGAGTGGTAGTTAGCAATAATAGGTAACTATACGAAATATATTTAATCTATTTGTATCTTTTGAAATTTATGTTTAGACACATACAGAGAGAGAGAGAGAGAGAGAGAGAGAGAGAGAGAGAGAGAGAGAGAGAGAGAGAGAGAGAGAGAGAGAGAGAATAATTCCGACTTTTCATTTTTCTTTTCATTTCTGAAACTGTATTTTGAAGATAGTAAGCAGAAAGTAAGCAAAATAAAACCAATCTATTTATAATGTGTAACCTATTACGCTGAAACATTAATCAACTTGACATCACAAATTAATGCAGCCAGTATTGGCAACATTGGTGGCGTCAGATGGTCATTCGAGTGACTGAATGCATATTAGGTGAAACATTACAAACTCTGTTATCTTCTGGTTTCGCCAGACTATAATTGATTTTAATGAAGAACAGTGCGTTTTAGTTCCAGTTGTTTTGCGGTATGGTTTTACATATGGAAAATGAAATGAGCGTGAACAATTTTTCCTGATTAATGAAGAAAGTGACTTTAAAGTAACTTTCAAGTAAATAAATAAAAAGATGTAAGCAGCTCTGAAAATTTGATGATTAGCAAGTCTCTGCATGGTCACATAGTTATGACAAATGTAGGTTTTTTTCGGTTGTTTTTTTATAATACTTAAACGTGTTGTCCTGTTAACCATTCTGCGCCTTTTTTGAAACATTAATGATTTAACTTCAAGTGAAAAAAGTAACTCTGAAAGCAATCATCCTAGTCTAAAACCAAAAAATAGAAATAGCTTTAGATATATTATTTATTATTTTGTTTTTAAATTGTAGTTCATGCTTAACTAATGAATACTAATGCTTGTATTTGCTGTGTAAATGTAGTTAACAAATAAAAGAAATGAAAATAATACTTAGTTATAAAAGCAATTAAAATAATATTTTAAAATATTCTTCTTTAAAAAAACCTATAATTTTTAAATAGTCCACAGAATAAATACGGGTAGTCCCCGGATTGTTAAAGTTCCTGTATGTTCCCCGTATTATATGAAAGTGTGAACACGTTCTCAGATATATATACAGTAATGCATGTGTACTTACACACATACGTAAGTTACTACATACATATATAAACACCCTCAGATTATTTTCTATTTTCTTTGTTTACTAGCATGGTTCGTCAGAAAAGAAATATCAACAAACGTCACATAGTTAATGGGATAGATGAAAGACTTTTCAAATAACTCCAGTTATTGTTGGTCACTGACCAAGCAGGTAAGACAGAGATAAGCTATTTATGATACAAACTCGAGATACTGAATGTCTTCCTATCTCACCCTGGGCAGTTTGCCGAAACCTTTATCTGAACTCTGCCACGTTCCTAATGTTTGTAAACACGGGCGAAACTAAACAAACCCGTCTAAAGGAAAATCGTTTTAAGGCCTGATTTCTGTAAAGAACAATATTATTCTCTCATTATTTCGTGAACGTCTAATACTCTGACATTTAAGGAAAATAATTATTTTCTATAGATTTAGAAATGTTGCAGTGTGCATTTAAATAGATTTCCAAAGAAAGGTTTCCGTAAAAGTACAGCGTATCTCACTTTCATCTAGCTATGGATATGCATTCATACACGTCCTACTGCTGCAAATAAATATATGGAAACTTTAAAATATCTCGGTTGTTTAAGAAGCTTTCTCATTTCTTTTATTTATTTCTATTATGATACAATTCTCAATGAAGCAGCATTTTGTTTTATTATTCCATATGCAAATAGCAAATAATAGTGATTATTAGTGTTTGGCAAGATATTGCATTATAAACAAACAAAATGAATAAGTAAGCAAATAAATAAATAGAAATATTCCACTGCAATGTTAAGTGAACTGGCATGAATAAGAATCAGTTGTAGATATTAGGTCTTCGTGACAAATCTACAAAACTACTACAGCTACTGCTTTATTATTATTATTATTATCATAATCATCATCATCATCATTGTTGTTGTTGTTGTTATTATATCATAAATAGATTTAGAAAAGAATTTCTGTCATCAGCTGATAAAATGATGATGCATCAAGCTGCACTAATGTATTAGAAGAAACTCCAGACTTATTGACTTGAAGTAAATATTATTCTCAACCTTTGTGATCGCAGGGTCTGGATGTCAGAGCTGGACACTGATAGTGCATTATACCTTTCTTCTGAAAATCTTGCTTCCCAAACCAATGGCACTCTGCCATGGAAATCTAATGAAATCATTCGCAAATACACTATAATTCAACTTATTATTCTACTTAAGGTTTAGGTTCGAAGGACCAGGGCACGCAAAACGAGGGACTTGCGTTATCTGCTAACTCGGCGCACCAATGATTAAGTAGTGTGTTATTGAGAGAGAGGTCGATGTAACAGACTTACATCTTCTTTCTCCAAAGTGGATTTTTGCAGACATTACTGCAGAAAGAGAGAATCATAGAATCTTTAAGTCAGCAGACCTTGACCGCTGCGACGCGAGTGCAAATATAGTTGTAAATCGTAGTACCATACCAGATAAGACAATACATGTCGGGTATATGTGGAATACCAATTATATGTTAACGTACCATTCTGTCTGTGTGAATGCCACACACAATGCACGAACAAGATGTATTGTTTTATAATGTCTGTCTTTGTCAATACTGAACAAAATGTATCCATATAATGTTTGTTTTGTAATACCTGTCTTTGTGAATGTTGTACACTATATAAACATGGTGTATTATCGTATTATTAATTTAATAAAGTCTATATATGTGAATACTGCACAGCGTGTGAAAAAAGATGCCAAAAAATTAGATAGCAGACAATGCTAATTTTCGTTTTAGTTACTTGCAGATTCCTTTAGAATTAAATTTAATAAATCAGGTTTTCCTAAATCACTAAGATGAACATTGCTTTTGTGGATATATTATTAACTTTTGAACGTCACATCAGTATTTTGAACATTATTTAAATACAAAAACTTTTATCCTTATTCTTTTCAACTTTTATTTACATCTTAAGCTTCTCTGCTAAGTGTATGTCACGACTGTTTGATATCATATCAGTATTTCAAAGTATCTTTTGAATTGCAAGAATATAAAATTAACTTTTATTTTTGTTCTTTCTAACTTTTATTTAGTCTTAACACTACAAAAATATTTCATTTGGAGGTTTTATTAAAACTAATCACCTTGCTCTGTTATCTGCCATGCCTAGAGGTTTACGTAAGGTCTATAAAGTCACTGATGGTTATTAAGTTTATCTTGCTTTTAGTTTTCCTTGGCAAGACGTATTACATAACCTTTTCACGGTCACCACTTCAAACATGCCTGGAAAGTTCTAACCATTAACCTGGTTGTTAAACGACGCTTACATCCCGTCAAAACAAAACTTATCAGTACTACTGGGCCGGTCACTAGACGCTGGTCACCCACCGCCTGCTGGCGCAATCTAAGAAAAACAAGCAGTTTCGTGGCATCCACTGTTGCTGATTTACGAGGGTCAATATTTAATGTTTTACTTGACCTGTATGGCATCTGACCTTTGGCTAAGAGGTCAGTCGTTGCTATTTCAACGGTACCAATGTAAACAGCACGAAATCTAATGGTCATCTCATATTTGCAAAATCTTTTGTATGCTGTAGGTATGTTAATGTGAGCAGAACCGGTATTTAAATATAGCTTTTCGTTTCCTGTGTTTGTCTCAGGCAAAGAGATATTTTCAGCAGGTCAGCTTTGTTTACTCTCAGTATCTTCTTCGGATACTTCCTTTTTCCATTTAAGCAGGTCCAAAAAAAAAAATTATAAATATTTCTATTTCAGAAATTTATGTGGAAACGAGAATTTAAAAGATTAGACATAAATATACAACATATACTTAAACAAGATAATTTTCATCTCTAAATAATAATTTGCATAACTAAATAATTAAAAATTGACTTTAATTAAAAGTGGTTTATTCTTGATACAAAAAAGCGGATGTTTGTATATTAAGAAGTGAAAGTTTCTAAATTCTTGTTTTATTACATTCCTTTGAGAAAAGAAAGGATTTGCAACAACAAACAAGACACATTTGAACCTCATGTAGTTAAAAATTATCATTATTGTTTAAACACAAAATTACAAAATGTTCACTGAATCTTTTACACAGAAACTCCAGGTCATTTGGTAACACATAAACAATGTATTATCATGGCTGTTGTTTTCGTTTTAAGTGCTGGAGGGTCGTGAGTTCTGGACAGGTAATTGAACAAACATTTATTCCTTCTCTCTCTGGCTGTTTTCTCACGGCAAACAATATTAATCTAAAATGGAGTTCAGTGAGCCGAATACCAACATACAAATGTAGTCAGCGTAGGTAAAGTGCTTCTTATGAAGTTCAGAACATTTCCTTAGGAAAACAAAAAAATATATACAGTGAACCAATACGTTGTTTGAAAACGTGGACATGAATATGTTTTTGAAATTATATATTTCTGTATATGACAATGGATATTAGTTTTACTGAGATGTATTAATTTTATTCCCTAACCCTATCAAAAAAACAAACAAAAAAAAAGAAATATTTAAACAATCAAAATAAAAGCATGACTGGCGTGTTTGCATGACTTGTATAAAACCAGGAATACATAAATTACATTCATTAAACAAACTGATTTCAATTTTTTTTATAATTACAGTTAAATAAAATAAATATTCAGAACTGTTCAGTATTTGTGCCCACAACAAACATACTAGAACAAGCATTTACTGAAGTAATCAAAAAAGCAGAATGAAATTCATACATAACAGTGTATATTAGTTTTAATTCCCGTCAGTGTAGATATAAAGCATACATTTATAGTATATCTGAAATAACTGCAATATATTATATATATATATATATATATATATATATATATATTAATAATTAAATTATTTCACAATAAATGGTGGTAATAAATGTACTATTCTTAATCTGTAATTTTGATCCTGCACAACCTTACGATTTATTATTATTATTATTTTTTTTTTTTTTTTTTTTTTTTTTTTTTTTTTTTTTTTTTTTTTTTTTTTTTTTGGAGTGGGTAGGACAACCTTTCATAACAGTAAAGTATGAAAATAAAATCATTCATTTAAACAATTAGTTACATAAAGACAAACATTTTATGATTGAAAATAATCATATAAACTTTGTTTTTTTTATTATTAACAGCAAGATATCTGTTTCTGTTTAGACCCTGAAAATTTAATTTTGTTCTAAGATAAATAGATACACAGATAAACAAACAAACAGATAAATAAATAAATTAATTAATTAAATAAAAGAAAAACAGAAAAGAAATTGTAAAGTATATTATATATAATACTGGTTTAGATATTTTATTAATTTAGTTCGTTTTATCTAAAAACCAAATGAAGTCCTGTAGTGTAACTTATTTTTGACAATTTGAAAGTGGCCATGTATTTGAAAAAACAAAAACAAAACATAGGCAAAACAAATTATATAAAGCTATGATTCTATGTAAGATTATGAAGACGTATTAACAATTTGAAAATGACTTAATTTAGTAAATATAGTAAATCTAAACACATAAAACATATTTTTAGCCGCAATTATAAAAATTATCATGCGTAATTGTATTTCATTTCCATTAAAAAAGCTCTGAGATGCAATTACAGTAATGACTTTGAATTTTCAAGTTCGAGTTACTTTTGTTTTATTTAAAAACAAACAAATATTCAGTGCACATTTAACAAACAAATAAATAAATTAAAAAATTAACATTGTTTGGAATCTAACAAATAAATGGTGTTTTCAAAAATACCTGTTTACTTATTTATCAATGTCGCCTTATTATAATTGTTGTTGTTGTTGTCGTTGTTGTGGTTCTTGTTGCTGTCGTTGTATTTATTTATTTATTTATTTATAAAATAGCACTTAGAATTTTAATACATGTATACCTGTATATTCAAAACGACAAAAGGTTCGATTTTTAATAAATTACTTTTACCAATATTTTGAACAGTAAAAATAATTTATTTTGTTTATTATTTGGTTATTTGTTCCTTGCGTTTCTCTAACCTGAAACTAAAACAGTCTTGTATATTAGTTTACACTGAACATTTTAACTCTTCAGTTAGTCAGAGATTCTGAGATTAGATTCTTCTGTTTTAATATTTAACTGGATTCCATAAACCTCAGTAAACAAGGTGGATCACGTTTTTGAAGAGATAAAAAAAACCTCAAGCAAACCCAAAAAATAAAAACAAACATTTCCAATCATTCGTGGCTCTAACAGAAAATTAATTTATTTTAGCCTAACATTGTTGTCAGTTTGATCAGCAGTGTGCTCAATGAGGTGAACAGCATCAACGATGACCACGACCGTCGTTCACGTCTACCGCTTCCAAGAAGTCGATGAAGACGATTTTGTCTACCAGATTGATAAATTATTTATTTGTGGTTAAATCAGAAATTCAAAGAAGAAAGAAACCAGAGATATTTATACACATTGGAGATTTTTCGTTTTTGAGAATTTACGTGAACTTAATTATAAAAATAGTTGTATTTAATATAATATTACTTATATGCAATTAAATCTTTAATTAATCCGATAATTAAACCTACTACTATTACTACTACTCTACTGCAATTACTACAATAGCCACTTCTAAATAATTGTCAGCAATGCTGATTTTGTATCAGATACTGATACTATTGTTAATTCTACTGCTATAACTATTATTATTTTAGATATAATATAAATTTTTTTTATTTTATTTTCAAAATATAATTATCTAATTCCTAAATAAGGGGAAATAATAATAATAAATATTTGAGGTATAAAAGATTTAGCTTTCTAATGTTTATTTATTTTTAATTTTTTTTAATTATTTTTAATTTATTTTATAAAGCATTATATATATATATTTTTACTTTATTATTTGTTTTTAATTTTAATATTATTTTTATTATTATTTTTATTTTATTTTATTTTATTTTATTTCATTTTATATATGTTTTTTTTTTCGTTTATTTCTTTTTAAAATATTTTATTTTATTTTTTATTCTGTTTACATGACGTCCTTGTATTTGTAAATGAATCTTCACACAATTAAATTAATTCCTTCATTGCCCTGCTTCTAGTTCTTTAATACTCAAAAGGCGAAAATAAAATACATAAATGAATAAATAAATAAATAAATAAGAATAATAAAAAAATAAAATAAAACTTTACTTCATCAGAGTACGTATAAGTCAAATAGCAAAGAAAGTTCGTTCCAGTCTATTTTAGATATAATAACTGTTTATAAAAAAATTATTTTCTGGGATTTTATTGCTAGTTCGAGTTACAAATAGTTAGTCTGTGGGAGATGCTTGTTTTCATTCTTCTGCTTTCTAGTGAGTTATTATATATAATGTCAGAAGAAAAAAAAGCAATTTATTGATTGATTGGTTTGTTTTGACTGACTGATTTGATCTGATTTGATTTATGCGTTTGTTTGTTTTTGTTTTTAGTTATTTATCTGTGTATTTGTTTCTTTAATTTGTTTATTTTGTTATTTATAAAATTAGTTTCATTTCTAATCTATTGTTTTTGTTGTTAGTTTATAGAAATTAAACAATTGTTTTTCATATTTTTTTTTATCCCTAGCAAGTATTTTGTGTTATATTATTTTATTGTATTAATATCATTTTAGTTTGTTCTCGTTTCTTCTTTTTATTTTTATTATTTTTCGTTATTATATATATATATATATATATTATTATTATTATTTTTTTTTTTGGGGGGGGGATTATTTTAAATTTAAATTTTAACGTCTTTTGGTGAAAACTCTACAGTTATATAGTGAAAGATAAAAGAGTACAAAATTCATTTCATTTATTAGCTACTAAAAAACGAAATTTAAAAAGTAAAAGACATTACAGTAATTTTTTTAAACATTTGTTAATTAATTTGATTAACAGTTTACTTTATTTAATTGTTTTATCTCATTTATAATTTTTAATTTACTTTATCGAATTCATTTAATTTAGTTGTATTATATGCAAACTTATAATTGCATTATTTATTGCTTTAATTCAAATAATAAAAATATAATCTAAAAAAAGAGTAAAAATTGAAATTAAGTTAATTATTTAAACTATTGAAAGAAAAATGAAGAAAACAAATATAAAAAAGGGAAAAATAAATAAATGCAAAATAAAAAATTGTTTTCTTACTAATTTAATATTCGAATTAAATAGAAAATTTTCTCAACGATATTTATTTCATATATCACAATTAGAAAATTATTTGTATAACATTATTGTATACACAGCTCATTAATAATAAAAATGTGATGTACTCATTTATAACTGTTTTAACTGTTTTGTTGTTAAACATAATAATAATAATAATGGTAATAATAATAATAATAATAGTAAATTGTATTTATTTATTTATTTATTTATTTATTTATCGCGTCCTTTTATGTTATTTCGTAAATTTATTTCTCGTATTCTTTTTTATTTTATTTTTAATTTATTTATTTATTTATTTTTTATTTTTATTTTTTTTTGCTTTCGTTATTAATTTATTTCATCCAACTATCTCATTTTGTTTCCTTTGTCCTTTTTCCAAATTCTAGCTAATATTTATTTTTTTTCCCTAACTGTATATTTGTTCTTACATAATGAGACAAACAAATAATAATAATAATAACAATAACAAAATTTTAAATTTTAAACTTTTAAGAATTCTAATAAAAAAATTTCAAAGTAAAATGACAACGTATGACTGTCCAAAGCTCGACGCCGGGAAGATGTAGCGGCCATTTCTTACCAAAGTAAACGAATATTTCACTTCTAATTTGAAGACATAAAATGCAGACTGCCAGCAGGAATTCGATTTTTCTGATCACAGGGGCTAGTGACCGATCCGCTGACCCGTTCTGGCGGTCAGTCGGGCTGAATCATAAATCAATATACCTCGGCACACATGAGACTGACCTCAAGTTTGGTTCCTCGATAATTCAGCAAGTCTTCCTTCAGTGTGCGCATATTTAGAGCCGTTCCTAATATATTCTGTGCAGGGAAATGGTAGCAAGGGCTAGTAGTCGATGCAGGACAGGGGCTGGTAAGGGCAGAAAGAAGAAATAATGGTATTTCGAAAATTAGAATAAATTTATGTTTTGATACGCATTTGTATATTAATATGTAAGTTTGTGTGTTGGTATGTATGTAGGTGTGCCGTGTGCGTAGGTGCAAAAATTTATAGAAACGGACTCTCAAAAAAACCAACAACGTATAGATGCTCAAAAATGCATGAACACAAACAGAGAGAGAGAGAGAGAGAGAGAGAGAGAGAGAGAGAGAGAGAGAGAGAGAGAGAGAGAGAGAGAGAGAGAGAGAGAGAGAGAGATTTTGTTTTAATTTCAAACTAATAATTTGAATTCTGTAGATCATTTCACAGCTTTGTCGGAAATTTGGAAACGTTATCCGGATCGAAATAATATCTTCATACAAAGGGATTTGCATATTTCCATTAACTTACTAATTGTGTTTCTGCTTTTCCTTTTGTATATCTACAAATAAAATAGCTCGATATATTCTCCTTTTCAAAAGAAAACGAATGGCTAAAAGGAGCTTAATAGATCCACTGGGATAAGGGAAATGCCAGTTAAGATTGTATTTTATTAGTTTGAGTTTGACTGCTTGGAGGATACATCTCTTCTGCCTGACAATGGGTCAATCTATTTCTATTCTTGTTACCTCAAACGAGAGCGAAAGGAGACAAATAAATGTATATGAATGTTCAAAACGTAAGCGGGTTGCAACAGATACGAATTAGGCCTACAAAGGATAATTATTCCCTAATTATGAAGGCAGTTTATCAGTTTTCTGTTTCAATGAAACAATAAATGTTTTAAATTTGATAGCTTTGAATAGAAAAATTAAATATTTTGTAGATGTAGACTGAATTCCCGAAGAAGAGAAAAATTTAGTTTCATTGTAAAAAAAAAAAAAAAAAAAAAAAAAAAAAAAAAAAATCGAGGAAGAGAGAGTACAGATAATTCTAGATAAAACATTTAAATATGAACAACGTACAAATGATTAATATCTGGGTTTATTCTGCCTTATTTTAATATTCGAAAAAAAAATTGACAAAATTTAAAATTGTTAAAATACAAATCATTTTATTTAATTATATACATATATGTATACATGAAAATATAACCTTTAAAATTGTCACTAAAGCAAAGAAAAAGAACCTAGGAAAAATGCAAATAGCAAAAAACATCGTGGGGGGGGGAACTATATAAAGCTGAAAAAATATTGTGAAAATAAGCTCATAAATAACCAGTTAAAAATTAAAGGTTGCAGTACTAAATTATATTCATTTATCTATGCATGTAGATATAACCATAACCTTAACCATATCAGTATTAAAATAAAATGAAATAAAAATTAAATGCAGAAAAAATAAAATAAAATAAATAATAATAATAATAATAATAATAATAATAATAATAATAAAATAATTCCAAATGCTAGTTAATGTTAATTTTATTGTACGATATTCATGTTTAAATAATACTATACTCTCTCTCTCTCTCTCTCTCTCTCTCTCTCTCTCTCTGTGTGTGTGTGTGTGGGTGGGTGGGTGGGTGTGTGAATGTGTCTCTATCTGTCTTGATGATCTCTTTATTACACTTTCTCCTTAAAATTAGTTTCATTTCTAATCTATTGTTTTTGTTATTAATTTAAAGAAGTTAAAAAATATTTGTCATTTTTTATCCCTAGCAAGTATTTTGTGTTATATTATTTTATTGTATTAATATCATTTTAGTTTCTTCTCGTTTCTTCTTTTGCTTTTTTTTTTTTTTTTTTTACATTCATAGCTGAATACACATTTTGTTTTTTACAGAAACCGAAGCCCTTCAAAAGTGCAGAGAAAGTTGTTTTCCAATAGCAGCCGCGGCAGACAGGCCTCAGCTCCGTGGACAAATCGATGCTATAGCTCCGTCATTTTAGCTGGATTATGACGTTGATGTTGTTTGGCTAAGATGGGAAATATAATCAATAGCAAGAAAAAATTGCACCAATAGCGAGAGAGTAACGGGGAAGGAGCAATGATACAGTTGCAGGCTAAATTGGCCTGGAAAGGAAAAAGAAATGACACGCTGCTTACTTGACGAGTTTCTAGTTTGATGTATTCATCAGGTCATTGGTTTTGTTTGATGTTATACGGCTACTGAAAAAAAAGAAACAATTAAAACACATAGTAAGGAAAAAAAAAAATAATAATAAAATAAAATAATAATAAAAAAAGAATTAATATTAATATTAATACTGGATTTTGTTTTCTATTTACATTCTTTTTTCTTTTTTTTTCATTTATTGCAATTTTTTTGTTTTGTGTCTTTTTAATATTTATCTCCTATTTGTTTCCATTAACTTTTTTTTCTTTCTTCTCCTTCTGATTATTTATTTATATTTTTCAATTTTAAGAATTGTTCTGTTGTCTGCATTAACAATTCACATTGCTAGAGCTGATTTAAAAAAAAAAAAAAAATCTTTTAATGAAACATTCATTCTCTTATTTATTTATTTATTTATTTATTTATTTCATTTCATTTCATTTTTTTTTTTTTCTTCTTCTTTTTGTCTGCGTTCTCGTATTAATCATCTGTAAAATATTATTAATATTTAACATTTAAAAAAAAGTATTTTATGAAAAAGAACCAAAATATTCTAAAGGAAAAGAAATTAAACGTCCACAAAATAATTAATTTTCTTTTAAAATTAAATTTTAAGTATATCAGTGGATTATTTTCTAATTTATTTATTTATTTATTTTAAAATTAATCATTTCCTATAAATTTTGTTGCGTTTTTTATTTATTTATTGTTATTGTTACCGTTTTTTCTTCTTTATTTTCTTTTAGATTCATTTTTTCTAATTCTTTTCGACATGTTTTATAACAATTACTTAAAAATTAAAAAATCAAATTAATTATAATAATTATATTAATAAAATAAATAAATGGTGTTTTTTTTTGTTTGTTTTTGTAATTTTATTTTATTGAAAATTAAACTAAAGTTATTATTCATTTCACCAGTTTATGTAAAATAATAAAAATAAAAATAACTAATTAATTGATAATTATTACTTCTGTGTAATTATAAAAAATCACTTTTATCTCAAAATATTTAACGAGAGATATTTTAAAAATTATTTCTTTTTTAATTCTTTTCCTCATAACTATTTCTTCCTTTGTCACTTTCTTTCTCTTGATCACATCTTCTTCTTCTTCTCCTCATTATTATTATTATTATTATTATTATTATTATTATTATTATTATTATATAAATTTTAAAAAGCAAACCAATAAAATATTAACTGTTTTTCCTTCGTGGAACAAATAAAAAAAATGTTACCTTCTTTAACCAGTATTAATTAGTTAAAGTATTTGGTATCTTCTTGTTCTTCTTGTTCTTCTTCTACGGCTTCTTATTAGTAGTGCTGCTGTTGTTGTTGTTGTTGTTGTGGTTGTTGCTATTATTATTATTACTGAAAACGGTTTATTATAGCGCTCTTATCACATTTATTACTGCCTCTCTTCGATACAAGAGAAATTTCAACAAGTTCAAGCCACTTAAACTGGTCAAGGCCACGATACTGCATAACCACATTTGCCACATCGTTTCTCAGGCAGTTTGGCGTGCAGCAACCATGTGCATGCACTCTGCAGATGTGTTGCTAGGATACACACGAGCTGTGACTTTTGCACATAATGATGGTTTAATTGTTTAAGTGTGATTTTATGGCTGGGTGTTCATGGTGAGGAACAATATTTCTGTAGACGAAATTAGTATTTTCAGAGCAATTAGGTTTTAGTGTTTCTTTTCTTTCTTCTTTTTTTTTTTTTTTTTTTTTATAGCTGTTGTTTGTTTTCTATTTTGGGGAAGGGGTTTTGGGGGGTTTCGTGTTTGTCTTTTTTGTTTTTTCTTTTTCTTTTTCTTTCTGTAGGCGAGATTAGTATAACTATTTTTAAACGTTTTGTTGTTGTTGTTGTTGTTTTTGCTTCTTATTGTTCTTATTTTTGTTTTTATTATTTTTATTGTTGTTTATTTATTTATTTATTTATTATTATTATTATTGTCAGTATTATTTATTAATAATATTGTTATTTTTCTGTTGTTGGTGGTGGTGTTATGTTTGTTGTTTTGTTTGATATTTTAAAATTAACGTTTATTTATTTACTAACTTACTTACTTACTTGCATATTTATTCAGTTATTTAGTTATTCATTCATTCATTCATTTAGGTTGTTATTTTTATTGTTAGTGTTTTCAGTTTCAACTATATTAATAATAAATTATATTTGTAAACAAAAAAAATGCAACAAAATGTTTCTTTTTTTTCTGCATTTTTTTTTTCAATTCTATTTTTAAATATAATTTTATTTATTTATTTACTTATTTACTTACTTACATTTACAAAATGGCACGTTGAATAATAATACTGGCGTACATATATATTCAAAACGAAAAAAGTTCAATTCGTAATAAAATACATTTTGCCAAATATCTTTTATTACTATTATTATTATTATTATTATTATTATTATTATTATTATTATTATTATTATTATTATTATTATAACTGTTTTATATTAATTTGTTGAATATAATTTCATTTTTAATTTCTTAAAATCGGTTTTGTTTTGTTTTCTGTTCTGGCGTTTTGTGTGTATGTGTGTATATATGTATGTTTGTTGTTTGTTTTGTTTTTTCTGTTATATTTTTATGAAGTTATTTCTTTTTGTGGCTTTATTCTTCTTCTTTTTTCTTTTCTCTATTACTCTGTACTTACGTTTTATATATATATATATATATATATATATATATATATATATATATATATATATATATATGTGTGTGTATGTATATTTTTTGGAACAAAGTAACTAATGTCTTTAAATAACAGTCAAGATCTTATAAATTTATTAATATATTTAAATAATGTTGATCAATTAAAATAATTTTAATAGTTAAGAGAAAAGAAAACGAAAGTAAGAAAAGAATAAATAATAAATATGAACGAATGAATCGAAAAATGAACGAAATAAAAAGGAAAAATAAGAAAAAATGTTTAACGTATTAAAAGAGAACGGAAGAACGAAAAATTAAAGCAAGGTTGAAAGAAAACCAAAAAGAGAAAAAACCCTATAAAGTGTATAGATATTATTAAAATAAAGAACTAGCTAATGCTCTAACTTAAATAGGCTCGCCTTGCTGAAGTCATTATTCTTACTTGCAGTAAAGAAGTGATACTTTAAAGCAGTAACCGGTTATTTTCTATTTGTAAAAGCAATAACGGGACATTACAGTATCCAAATCAGACGTTTGTCTCTATCATACATCTACTGTGTCACGACATATGCATGTAAAAAATACATTACTCATCAGTAGAGTTAATAAAGAAATTTAACTTAGCGACTTTTATTGCAGAAATATTTGCGCTCTCTCTCTCTCTCTCTCTCTGTTTTGTTCTACATTTGTCTTTATTTTTCTCTCTCTCAAACACCCACACAGTTGGAACACAAAGAGAAACATACAAATAAACAAATACACAAACTCAGACACATTTATATATATATTCATACACCATGCATCCCTCGCTCACACAAATACATACATACACACGGACGTACATATATTAACAAATGCATAATTAAGTGTAAGATCGTCCCAGTGATCAGACATATTACAAATAGGAATAACTAATACTTACGTAAGTGGTCGGCGGGTAAAAATAAATCAGTGTAATTGTAATTAAAATTAAAAAGGAAACAAATTTTCTTTCCATATTGCTAGCTATAGCCAAAGACAGGTCTTTATCGATTTTCTCTCTAATTCATTTGCTGTGGGCATTTGCAAGAACCAATCAAAATGATGTACTGCTACAGACAACCAATCAGGCGTTTTCCTTAACTGCAAATCGATAAATGATGACATTCTGGCGGATGTTAGAGAGACTTATAAGGTGCAGGAATGCCACCGTCTGCAAAAATAAACAGAAGAGTTTTACATTCATTTTAAAATGGGTGGGTGGCTCTGCAGACAGAGAGCTTAGGGAATTACGGAATTAAAAAGTATAGGGGAAAATGTCAGTAAAA
Source organism: Chrysomallon squamiferum (assembly GCA_012295275.1). NCBI lineage: Eukaryota > Metazoa > Mollusca > Gastropoda > Neomphalida > Peltospiridae > Chrysomallon > Chrysomallon squamiferum. The sequence continues at coordinate 32,313,123 of CM022665.1, read as the reverse complement.
TTATTAATAATAATAAAATAGATAGAAACAGACATTCAAAGATATATATATATATATAAAATGAACAAAATCGAATATTAATAGTGTGAGTATTAGAAAAAAATATATTAAAATTAAAATTAAAATAAATAAATAAAAAATATATAAATTTATATATGAATTAGATATAAATAAGAAACTAAATAAATAAAACATTTTTGTTTAAACTGATATTAAATCTGAAACGAATTAAATATTAGAATTCTTGAAATGGCGAACACAATCTAAATGTGATTAATTTAAAAACAAAGTCATTAATTTCAGACATTAAATTCGTGAAGAAACAATAATATATTTTTCATTATAGAATTAAATATATTTTAAAATAATATTAATAATAATAACAACAACAACAACAGCAACAATAATAATAATAATAATAATAATATTATGATTATTATTATTATTATTATTATTATTATTGCAACCATTAAAAATATTTTGATTATACTTTATGTATTTATTAATCGAGTTTAATAGTCTTGATTATTATTATTATCATCATCACCATCATTATCACCATCATCATTTTTTTTTATTATTATTATTTATTTAAATATTTATTTATTTGGTAATTGTGTTATCAGAAAATGTTTATATTATATTGAATAAAAATAATTTACTTATTATTATACATATTATATGAAGCAGCTGTTTAGAATTAACTGAAATTGTTGTTTTAGTAATAATGGTGGCTGCAGAAACAATAATAATTACTACTGTCGTGGTTGTTATTGTTGTTGTTATACTAGTAGTAACCTAGTAATAAAAAACACGCCACTTTGGATTTTAACAGAGCGAAGTGGTGAAATTTAATAGGTTCAAATATCAATCTTCTTCCGCGCTCCGTTAGACTACGTGTTTTACCAGTTCTAGTCAGTGCTCCGCGACAAGTTTAACAAGAGCAGTAATTATTGTTTTGCTGTCCACGAGAAGATTACTGGATACTAGTAGTGCCTGCAGTGGGGCTGCCGAAATTCCTTTCTCATATTATAAAGGAAAATGAATCATGTTTGACACCTAATAATTTTAATAAAATAATGTGTTATAATAATAATAATAGTAATTGTAATTATTATTATTATTACCATGATCATCATTATTACTGTTGTTATTATTATTATTATTATCATTATTATCATTATCATCATCATCATCATCATTGTTACTATTATTATTATTATTATTATTATTATTATTATTATTATTATTATTATTATATAAATTAATTAATTAATTTATTTATTTTTAAATAAATTATAAAATAATTTGTTTTTTCACGGGTCTGTCGAATGATACATTGTAACAGCAGTGTACGGTGGACATTAAATCTCAGGTTGTACGTATATAAAATTTCAGAATGTAATATAATAGCTAACAAGTAAGGAGGTGAATGACATGTCCGGTCATATTTACCACAAAAAAATTAATAACCTCAAATTATGCATATATCGTTTTATGAGAGAGAGAGAGAGAGAGAGAGAGAGAGAGAGAGAGAGAGAGAGAGAGAGAGAGAGAGAGAGAGAGAGAGAGAGAGAGAGATGAACAGAGCTCAAGCGAATAAAGAGTTGTGATATTAAGATACTTTTCACCATATGCCTTTAATCTTAAAAAAAATATAATGAAATGAAAAATGTTACAAAGAAGAACTGTTTGAAGATGAAGCCCTATTGTCAGTGTCATCACTTATAATGACGATGGTTTTAACAACCTTCATTACTGGTCAAACTCCGCCTCGAAGCATGAACACATGCTTTTTTTTACGTTCAATAATTACCATCCCTGCTTTTCAGGACTTTGTGGTTCATGCATATAGATTATTCGACCCGCAGCACTGACATCTGGACATCACAATAGAAACACAGTAATGATTCTTGGTCAGAAAGTGTACGTTTGTCAAGAGATTTACGGCTGGTGTATAAATCCTCTTCTTATGTCCCTAAAGAATAAGATTATAAAAATTCAGGATCGAGTTTCAACAATATTAGAGAAAAGCAATAATCAAGATCAGAAATACATTGATAAAAATAAAAATAAATAACAGTATACAACTTTCTGTAATAACTGTTTATTACAGAACCAAAACGTAGGGGTTGTTGTTGTTTTTATTGTTGGGTTTTTTTGTTCGTTGTTGTTTGTTTGTTTGTCGGTAGTTGGTTTTTTATTTTTATTTTATTTTTATTTTTATTTTTATTTTTATTTTTTTTTGTATGAGTGTGCTGCAATTTTTAAAATGAAAATTCAAAAACATTAAAAAAAAACATTTATTATTATATTTCCATTTTCATAATTCAAAACAAAAACAGCCACACAAACAGTTTTAACCCGACAGTAAAGTAAGTCTAACATTTTTTTTTAATACCCTCTCATTCATTTATTTTCAGATGAGGCCTGCCTGGACATCTCCTCTCTAAAAGGCAATAACAGCCGAGTACTGTTCTACTCTTCATTTTCAAGAGACGAATCATTAATTTTCTTGGCCCGTGATATCTGTCCACAATGTAGCATTTTCCCCCATTGTTCATCTTTCACGCATGCACCAGGACAAAGGAACATGCCTCGATCGTGCACACCTGGACCCCGACAGATGTCGCATTCGGCAACATGGTCACCGGAGTCTTTGTGATTACCAAGGACAAGCGATATGTTAAAATGTATAATTATTTATATTATACAGCAAAATGAAAACACGAAACAGCAACAGGTTGACGGAATTAGTAGCGACAGTTTATTATAATGTGTTATATTATATCATTTGATTAAGTCTAGTTTATACCGTTTCAGTTAATTTATATATTAACCGCTGTATACAATATTACACACGCACAAACACACATAGAAAATAACTAATTGCAAAAAAATGATGACAAAACAGGGGATATACATACATACATATACAAATATATATATAGCCCTTGTTTTTGTCATCCATTTTCTTAACCATTTCTTTTCGTTCCAGAACAGTACCCCTACACTTATACTTAACAAGTTATTGTTTGCATTATGCTGATGCTTATTAAACTAGTGAGACTAATGTTATTTAATTCATTTGTGTTAGCGGTTGGAATTTTGTTTTAAATTATCAAGATTATGTTTCCAGTTAAAATAGATAATGTACCGACTATTGACTGAATTTCGCTAGAATTTTTGTGTAACTGGTTCAAGTGAGAAAGATTTGTCAGATTCATGAGGTTTTTTGTTTTTTTTTCTTTAAATGGGTTGTCCAGTTTGGTCCTGTTGTGTGGCCACCTTGGGATGTAGTACAATGAGAATAAACCTAGATTACTGATACAATTTAGGCTAATAACTAAAATTAGTCACCTGCTGTTTATGAACAGTTGCTACATCACCATGGCTTTAATGTCACGTTTGTACATTAACCTATTTATATGTAATTATACAAGCATACTAAAATTAAATTATATTAATGGCTAGTTAATAATACAGAAACGCATTTTAATATTAACGAGTTTTCGTGCACTGTCATGATATGAATGATACGAAAGATAAATTGCCTACCCATAAACAGAAAAATCCTCACATTGGCAGCTAGTTGTAAGTAGAAATAGCCCAACGGCGAAGGGGAAATTAATAAGTACACGCACACACATACATATTTATGTATGTACATATACATACACAAACATATAAACACACACACATAAATACGTAAGCATATACGTGCATAAATGCATGCAATCATACAAATACACAGACAAACACACATACATACACATATACTCACACATACATATACTTTTGCTACATCACTATTAACATGAGGTCTACACTGATGTATATTCGTACTTGCTTTGGATTATCTGAGTAAATTTGGAAATCTGAGCCAAACATCTGTTCTCAACACATGTTCGATTTCACATGTTTTCTAATTTTCCTCGAATCTCTTTGTTATTTACGAAAACAACACAGAGACCTCCTGCTTTGTCTAAAAAAACAAACTCCTGTTATTGTGAACTTGAAATCATACACACACACACATACACATACACATACACATACACATACACACACACACGCACACGCACGCACAAGTACACACACATATACATACACACACGCACGCACAAGCACACACACATACACACACACATACATATATACATACATACATACATATTTGCTCTTATCTCCCCTCGCACGTATACACACATGCAGTCAATCTTTTTCAAACTATTTACGTGTTCTCTCACACGTACGTTCGCGCATTCTCACGACACGCAAAGGAACATACAGGGATACACACACACACGGATAATCACATAAACTGTCACATATAGATAAAGTCTCACGCGCGTGCATACTCTCTCTCTCTCTCTCTCTCTCTCTCTCTCTCTCTCTCTCTCTCTCTCTCTCTCTCTCTCTCTCTCTCTCTCTCTCTCTCTCTCTCTCATACCCCAAAACGCACTCAGAAATATACACATACATATAAAACTGTTTAAAGAATCGTAATTCGTAATCGTATACTTTTACGCGTTCTTTATTTCACTGCAAGATGATATCGTAGGTATCAGTGAAAGAAAGGCAGACAATGCTCTCAAACGGAGAAAAAAGAAAAAAGAAACTTGTCGGTACTATGGTTAATACACTCTTTTCCGGACGCTTCGCACATATCGCTAGAGGGTTCAGACGCCGAAAAGGTTGGCTGTTTGGACAGGTGGTCGCCGGGTCACGAGCCGGTCGCGTGCTGCTGGCGCGGAGACGCACGCCAGTCGTGTGTGCGCGATTGTTGTGGACACCTATGGCTGTTTTCAACCATAGTTTGGTCTTTATAATAAATTGTAAGAAGACGACACTTCAGTATCTGTCATAGCCAGAAACTGACCAGGTCGTGATGTTAGAATAGACGTCCAGCAGATGTCAACTCGATTTCCAATGGGGTAAAAAAAAAAAATTATAATAATCTTTATCATTACTTTTCTTTTCCAATGTCTGAGAAGATAACAGCAATCTTTAAACATAAATGTGAGGAACTGAATAGTATAAGTTATAAATCCAATTGTAAGATTTCCCTTTATCGACTGAAAGTAACCTATGAAAATATATACAAAATATTTATTTTAAAAATAGCGAAACGAAGAGATTATATTTGTACTCTAGAAAATGTATGTCATATATTTTTTATACTGTTCAAATGTTAATGATGCTTACATTATTACTGAAAATCGTTTAAAAAATAGGTGAAAAAAAACTGAATTGCCAAGAAAGAACTTTTTAATGCAGGTGTTTCGTTTTTCATTGTAAGGCGGATGTCATTTTGATAATAGCGTACTTGGAATTATGAATTCTAAATTTACACACATTAAAAAAATTCTGAATATTATTAGTTAATATAAACTCTCTCTCTCTCTCTCTCTCTCTCTCTCTCTCTCTCTCTCTCTCTCTCTCTCTCTCTCTCTCTCACACACACACACACACACACACACACACACACACACACACAAACACACACACTCTGCTTCATATAACTGAAAATCACGTTTTAACTTTTAATTTCAGGATGTTTAATTATATTGTAGAAACTTTTCCATAACAAAAAAATCTTGCTTCGTAGTTGGCGGAGGATTGTGTATAATAGATGCAGCTGATAATAACAAGGACATTTCTCACTGCTTACAGCAGAGAGAAGTGGGACTGTACCGGGTGTTGATTGATAATTACAACTGAAATAATTTGCTTTACTGTTTTATATCTATCTTTTATTAATCAAAATAAATAATTATTTATTGATATATGCGAGATACACCTGTTACAGTTAATTAAAGACCCGTACGTGTTACAATGTTAATGTGGCGACACTTTAAGCAAAACTGTTTTATTTCTATACATACACCAATTATCTTCACCAGTAATATAGTATGACAAAATAAAAAAAATAAAAAGCAAAAGGTATACAAGCTTTCGTTTTCATTTCTTTCTTTCATATATATTAGTGTAAAAAAATATGTTTAAATTTATAATATAATTCGTGTCATTGTAAAAGTGTTATAACCATCACAATGATGACATACCAGTATTTGAAATGAGCGCGTGTTACTAACTTTATTAATTAGTGATGTTTTTGTTTGCTTCTTGTTGTTGGATGTGTATGTTTTTTGGGGGTTGGGAGGTTGTTGTTTTGTTGTTGTTTTTATAAAGGTTTTTTGGGCGGTTGTGGGGTTTTTTTTTATTTCAAAATACGAACAGGACAGCATCTGTCTCAGCGCTACTATAGGACTGTTTACCTTTCTAACCAGTGCACCAAGACCGCCTACCGATGACTGTTTTACTGTGCTTCGCTCTTTATCAGAAAGTCGATCTTATATAATATACTTCGTTCCTTTTGGAAAATTAGAGGATTATCTCTTTACAAAATAAGAAAAATGTGAAAGAATAAAGAAAAATGTCTGACATTCAAAATAAGAAGTAGATGATGATGATAATGGTGATGATGATGATTATGACTATGAAGATTATTATGATCATATTGAAAAAGAAATATGTATTTCACTGTACCTACCACAGTAATTAGGGTTTTATTAAGTACATACCACCTTATCTTTTAATTCACACGACTTGGGTGGGTGTAACCTCACCAGCCGTTAACCACCCTGTTTCGTCTTCTGATCTTGACACAGGTTACCGCGCGATTAATGTTGCAGATAGCTTTCTTTAGCAAGACAACACTTCAAATGACTAACTAAGCTCCCCGAGTCCTCTCGCATTGCTACAAAACAGTTTGCGCGCGTTAAGCATGAATGACCCTTAAAAGGATGGAGCAATAGAAGGTCTATCCAAGGTGTTTTGTCGCTGCCTTTAAATCTACATCACTCGATTGAAAAGCATGAAGAAAGAAGGGAGGTCGTTTGGTTTACAAAATGTCTTATAATCTTTTCTTTTTAATATATTTTTATATTTACTTATTAAAAATATGAACAGTATTGTCCCTACGAAGATGTTTAGTGTTACTTAAATTGTAAGTGTGGCGGATAGGAAAAGCGTTTCCTGGTTTTATCTGAAAGAGAAAAAAGCCAAGTCGGTATCTTTCTAAACACCTATCAAATATCACTTGTTATTCCACAAGTGAAGGAGAGGCTGTTTAAAGGTGCGCCGCGTGTTCTTTTTAACAGTAGCAAATATTACCGGCATTTATGTCTTTAAAAACGATTAATTCAAATAGCCTAGTAAGCCAAGTTAAGATGAATATGCGAGGAAGTATTAACTGAAAAAAAAAGTCTTACAGTGCAGTGTCATATAGTTTATCATTATTTTTTTTTTCTTTTATCATTGATTTCTGAGTAAAATGTTTCTATATTCATATACCGTAACCTATTTTCTGCTTGAATTATTAAAAAAAAAAAAAAAAAAATAAAAATGTGCACGAGTATTCCTTTTATTTATTTATTTTTTTTTTCATACTATTGTTGGTGTTGACGTTGTTATTTCCAATAGCAACAAATGCATTCCACCCCAACAACAAACTGTTCTGTTTTATAATTGAATTTTATGATGAAATATTGACGATATTAACACATTTTTCTTAGAATGTTATTTCAGTGATTTATTTTATGACAAATAAAACACCATGGCTATATTTATCACCTAGCGCAACGCATCTCATGAATTAATCTTTTCATGGACAGAAAAAAAAACGTCCCATGGCCTTACACAAAATAACAGAAAAAGTCTGGAACTGGAAACTTGCCGGTATGTGTTGAGAGAATTGATCATATTATGCCTATTCAGAACAAAGACCTAATCAATTAATATGATAAAATATATTTATCGTACGTCAACCATACGTTTCGTATAATTATAATGCTGATATTAATTTTAAAAACTCGCGGCCGCCATTCTATGGGCTAATGTTAGTAGCAATGGACATTGTTATTCGTTTTCCTATAGACAGGTAACCCATATACCAGTGTTTAAGCCTTGAAGCACTGGCGAGGAATCCTCCACGAAATTTCTCGACAGTTAATGATACAGCTCGGGTTTAAGTTACGCTAGGTGCTGTAGACTCTGTCTGTGTAGTATACATTGTACTTGATTGTCATGTATAAAACACCACATATATATGTATGTTTTGGGGCAGTTATGAAAAAAGTTCTTTTTTGTTATTAAGAAAATATTTTATGTGATGTAACTGTCAAAATTAATTTCTTTTCAGTTCAGTTTAAATAATTTTATGCCAAGTGTTTATTATTATTATTATTATTTTAAACTATTATCTGTGTGTGTATTTTACTTTTTTAATTTTAATTTTAGTTTTTCTGGCTATCTGAAATCACTTGTAAATGTCAAAAAATTAATGACAGTATAAATATATTCTAGCATTTTATTTTATTATTTACTTGTTTAGAGAAATATGTATAAATAAATAAATAAATAAAGGAGGGGAATGTTATGGGGGAAAAAAAAAGCTTTTTTAAAAATATATAAACATTTTATTTCAGTAATTTGCTGAACAAGTGCTTGCTTAGATACAAAGTTATATTTATAATCACAATTCAAAGAGGCTAAATAACCATGTAGGTAGTAAATACAATCTAATTTATTTTTTAATGCCAATAACAAAAATAATGAATTAGTAATATTTTATACAGATCTATGCTTAAACTCAGAATAACTACGCAATTATACAAGTAGACATCATTTTCTGTGAATCTGATTGTACTGTACAGCATTTCTATATCAACCAGTGCTTTACAAAATCACTAACTTTATCTAATTATTTACTTACTATAACAAAGAATTATAATCTCCTAAAGGAAAGTGTAGAACATAAATAATAAAATAATAATAATAACAACAACGATAATAATAATAATAATAATAATAATAATAATAATAATAATAATAATAATAATAATAAAAATACTTAAGATAAAAAACAAAACATTAAATAACCAACATAAATGAATTGCACTGTACAATGGTCATTAAAAAATATTACATTATAATAACTCTTTTATAATAAAGTAAACATTCTAACTCTGAAAAATGTTTTAAAAAATGTAGAATTGTAAATATTATTCTCCGATATGCACATTAATATACATATACATGCAATTAAAAATATAACAGCAACAATTAAAAGAGCCAGCTCATCAATCCATATAATACAATGGATTTTATTTACATTAATCATAGATAAACCTTTTTATCTTTTGTTGTCAATACTTTTCATTAATGAGATCATCATGTTGTTTTTTCTTCTTTTTCTTTTTCTTTTTTTATAATTCCATGGTTCAAAATCATCCATTGATGACAAATTTCAAAGGTAACAGCAAAAATATTTAAAACTTATGTTTCACACAAATATAAGTATCAATAAATTGCATAAGTACATCCAATTAATTTTTTTAATATAAATTATAATATCAGTAAACTACAAAAGTACATCTGACATAAATAAAAAAACTAATATTTATTGTTACACAGATCTAAGTATTATTATCCAGCATTGGCACTTCCAGCTTATGCTTGACATAAATACAAGCATTAATATTCAGGACTGGTAATTCAAACTTGTTTGACATAAATGAAAATAATATACATGGTACCTGCAACTGAGGTTTGACCTTGATGTTAGTATTAACATACATGGTACTTCCAGCTTATGTCCGACATAATACTTGGTACCACTAATATAAATTGACTTAGATATTAACATTCTACACTGTTACTTCAACACCATGCCTGGAAAAGCATAAATAGAAGTATGTATATTAACTAACAGATTAAAGCTGTCAGGCACTGTAACCGTTAGCAACCATCATCAAATTTTACAGTTCAAGTAATATTTTTCAGTCATCACAGTTTATCATAATTCCAGTTCACAATTAATGTATCTTCCTCCATGCACTTTTCATTCTACTGGGAAAAAAAAATATAAAAATAATATTTTGATTATTATTATTATTATTATAAAATAAAATAGATGAATAAAAAATTATTCTGTAAGTGAATGTGTTAGTTATAACTGGTTGCAGGATCAATCCTCCCCAGTATCATCTGGGTTATTTGCACAAAATATATACCTTTCTGTCTGTGAGATGTGTAAATACCTATATTCAAAACACACACACACACACACTGATTGTAGCTTTATCAACATTTGATTGTGTGTTTGTATAAACCTACTTATTTATTTATTATTGTTTTTATTTTATTTTGTTTTGTTTGTTTTGTTGTTGTTTTGGTGTTTTTTTTAATGCTGTTGTTGGTTTTTGAAACCTTTTTCTCTCTTGGAAAATCTTACCTTCAGGATTCAACCCTTTATTTTGAACTTGGATCAATAGAAGGCTGTGCTGATATTGATGACACTGGCCTCTTAAGAGGAGTTTCATCTACTGATAGTGGTCTCCTACTAGTACTTTCATCCATTGACATGGTTGATGTTACTGGTCTCTTATTTAGGTCCAAATCAATATCTGATTGTTTTGTCTTTGTCTTACCTGTGTATGTATGTATGTATGTATATGTATATGTGTGTGTGTGTATATATATATACACACACACATACATACATACACAAACACACACACATGAAATCATACATATTATAAGTGTGTGTGTGTGTGTGTGTGTGTGTGTGTGTGTGTGTGTGTAATATTAAGATTCAATACATAGATGTGTCTGTTACTTATTTTACAGGAAAATATCAGATGAATTACTAAGAAGAATATTTTTTATCCAGTATCAAAATTCAATAAATGTCTTAACTTTATTTTACTATCAGACATACCCTATTGTTATTACTGCAATACTTGCTATTTTAAATATATATATTAATTTTTTTATTTTATGTTTATTCATTTAACTATTTATTTTGCTTTGATGACCAACTGTTAATTAATAAGACTTAATTTAACAATTTTTTCACTAATTACTGTACAACTAACATACTCTCAAAAGTTGATAAAATAGAGACTTAGCAACATTTTACAAGTCCCACTGTTTTTATCAGCAGAATTTGTTTTAATGGTAAAGACTGTATATGCCTATTAATGACAGTACAAACACTACAACCACCCAGGATCACTAACATCTCCCTTCCAATCCCAGGCTGCTCATAATATGATGGATAACCCAGGTCACTAACACAATTTTGATTCACATGGTCTCTTCATACACAGATGTGTCTATCTAAATAAAAGCAAATGTGTGTTTACCTGTATGTTTCAAAATATTCTGATAAAAGACTGTTAAGCAGTGGTGAATATGACATTGGCTGGGATTATATCAGCAATGACCACTATACTGACAACATCCATGTCAGTGGTGTCCACCATGTCAGCAGCATCCATCACCTCAGCTGTGGCTTAGTGTCATAGATGACATACTATATAACTAATTATTGTACACTTATTCACTGTATTTTAGTTTAAATCATTTCATTTGTGTGTGTCTGTTTATGTGTTCCTTTTTTTCCTTTACTTTTTTATTTTTATAATAATATAAATGTAAATTATATTACCTTTAGTAGCAAATGATGTTGCATAATAATATTCATCTGCCTCAGGTTCACCAAACCCTAGTTTTCTTTTCCATGCATTCAGTGCATCCTTTTTGAGTACACAATAAAATATAAATATGAACACACCCTGAAGTGAATTGAAAATGGCAAAAAGGTAGTAGAAGACAACACTGGCCTGGTCAATGGCAAAGATGGCAAACATATAGGTAAGTCCAAGCAGGACAATAATGACAACAGCACCACGGAGACGCTGTAATGTAGACACCTTGAGAGATGTATTGGTACTTTTGTGAACAGCCACTCCAAACAGCTCACGCAGAACCATACCAAAAGCAATACAATTCATCAAAAGGATGAATGCCACTGGAGCCAGGAAAGAATAGTAGAAAAAGGGGTTAACTAACCAACAGCTGAAAATATAAAATAAAATACAAAATTTAAAAATTATTTATTTATAATTTCCAAGTTCATAAATTTCTGTTTTATTATCTATGCTATAGGTTAGAGAGGTAAAAAACTGTCCATTTTATCCTCAACAAATATATTATTAAAATTATTTTGGGGTGTTTTGTGTATGATTTAATTTAATTTGTGGTACATAACCTTGATATGTCAAAATATTTACATTTCTACAATAGGCAGCCAAGTGTCTGTTGCAACATAAACATATTACACTTTAGTGAAACACCACACCGAAGATGGGGCAATGATCTACACTGAATAACTGACAAAGAATTTGATTTTCTGGAACATGTGAAATTCCGTAACTTTAATTTTTTCTCACATTGACTAAGACAGACATATCAGAATTGTACTTATAATAAAAATACTTCAACTTGTAGATAACTATATGTTTGAAGTGGCTATGAAAACATGCTCACATGCATGTCAGAAACCTTTTGGTTTTTAATGCTAAGTAAAGCTAATGAGTATTATTGTTTATTATTTTGTTGAATTCTCACATCACTGCATGCTGGCAATTGTTGTAATAAAACTGTAGGAATTAGTGAGTAGTTGTCTATCCAGTTAACCCTGATTATCTAATCTTAAGAGTATGATAACAATTACACCTTGGTTGACCATGTTTCAGTTAGCTTTGTATAAGTGTTTAGTAAAAGATAATGCAATGACAAATTACATGGTGAATCAAAAGAATGAAATAGAGAAAATTGTGAGGTTGATAGGTTGGCTTACATTCCTGATCCAAGAAATCCGTAGCTATCAATTCCATTAAACAATGTAATCAAAACAATTATCAATGGTGCACCTGAAATCATAAGAACTCAGTAATTTGACGTGAGTAACAGATAAGATTTTGATATGCTATACACTGGTTTTCAATGATCACATTAGACGTGGCCAGAATGTTTTAACTGTTAATCTCACTAGTTTTAAACATTTTTAGAAATGAGTCAGGGAAATACTGATAAAGACTGTTGATGTGAGATGTGTTGGATCCCATGATCAATACTGCATTATGTATTCAGTGGGCTATTTCCAATATCCCATCACAGCTTCTTAAGGACAATAGTATGTACTTTGCTGGCTATTACACATTAAAGATTCCTTGCTGCTAATCATTAAGAGATGTCCATGCTTATATTATTATTACATATAATATCTGGTTAATTTTTATAAATTCACATCTAATAAAAATATCAAATATTGTTTATAAAACTGACTAAATGGTCCAACAAGAAAACAACATATTGTGACCTCTCTGCAATATACATCTACTTTTGTCTACTTATTAATGTGTCACAAAGTATGTGTGCACATGTAAGCATACCATACGGATTTTGTATATTATAGTATGTGACTGGAATACCTACCCCATCCAATAATCATACACTTGACTAAGAAATGTTGAGTTCCTAATTTAAAAACAATAACTAGAGATAGGTACATATTGACTGCCTCTACTGCCATCCATGTCAATGATGAGAGTAGAAAATAATGCATCAGTACAGCCACAACCTAATAAAATACAATATGTACACTGGTCAGATGTATTAAACAATACCTATAAACAAATAATCTGAACAAATTTTATGTTTGATTTTAAGTATGATTTTATTTATTTCTGATGGCCAATAGCTACTGATAATAAACTGAACTATATATAATTATTTACCAAGAAGATGTATGAATGGTTATTTTCTATATTTTGATTTCATTTTGTAAATAGAGTTTTAGATCATTTGAAAGTCATACCAAAGGTTAAAAAATAATATGCTTGATTTTATTTTGTCTTTATTCAGTTTTACAAAATTATTTTTGTACTTTTGGAAAGCATCACTGAAAATTATTTAACTTAAATGACTTACCTTGCATGCTATTAAGTCATGAAATGTGTAATCCTGCATTCCGGCAACAAAAATGAGATTTGTATTAAAGAGAGCAAAACAAAGATTTATTAAAATTTTGGAAGGAATGTCTCGACGTAGCCTCCTAAAAAATAAAATGAAAAAAGGTTAAAAAGTCATTATTGTTTTTAAATAATATTTTTAAAAAACCACAATCATTATGCAGAAGGAAAAAGTTTCACTCTAACTTTGCTCATTATTTAGAATAACAAAATATATTATATATATTTTGGCCTTCACACAGTGTACTACAAAGGATGTACAATGTTCAAATATGTGGTTTCAAGACAAACTGCTTCTTAAATTCAGCATGACTTCAATGCTAAATGCTCTTATCTGTAGAGTGTCTCTAAAATGTCAACAATTATAGTAATGTGTATCTCTCTTCAGACAAAAAAAACAACCTATTACTGACCACTGGTCAAACGAAAAAACAGCCCAAAAGTAAGCCTCAAAGGTCTGATTCATTTGCAAGATCCACAGAAGCAGTTTTTTATTTTTTATTTACCTGAACATTAAGTAAGTTAATATTGTGAAAATGAGAGCCGAAAGTGAAAGACCACAACCAATGTATGAAATGGCTGAAAGTGCTTTCTTGTCCAATTCAGTCAGTACTGGTTTGTGTGGATAGATATCCTGGAGAAAAAGAAAAAAAAGGCAGAGAACAAATTTTAAAATTCAGTCTGTCATTACAGAGATGATAAAATTATATTTAATATTTTTGTAGACTGGTATGAAGGAATGAATGAAAAATTATTTGTTTTAACAAACCCTCACAATGTTTATACTAAAAGTTATATGCTTCTTGCATAATGATGATTAGCAGCAAGGGATCTTTTACCTGGATCTCCCACTGTTAAGGAGGTTATGGAAATTTGAAACAGTTTATGTGATGAACTATGGAGGACTGATCTTGAAACTCACAAGAGCTTAGATTGCATACTATCCAATGAGCTACATCTAGCTCCTTATTACTGACATTAAACCATTTTAAAAAGCCCTTCATTTCATTTACATACATAAATAAATATATAAAAAGAAAATAATTCATAAAATAAATAAAAACTAATAATAAAATTTAAAGTAACAACATAGTAACAACTTAATTTATTTATCCATTTATTTTTATTTGTTTTTATTATTTAAGTAATAAAACAAAACCAAATGGCAGACAAAAACACAGGCAACTTACTAACCATTATGAGTGCAAAATTTGTCAAATGGTCACAAGTACACTGGGTATAGTTAGCTTTTGTTATGTTAACTGTACAACCATCATCAGCCCATCCCCAGGCATCATTTTCTGGGTTGTATTTCCAGAACATACAATGAGGATTTCTAGCATCCTAATTAAAAATAAATAAATTTGTAAGAAAATATTATTTTAAAAATAACTTAAAACAATCAATAATAAAATAAAATAATATATATATATATATATATATATATATATATATATATATATATATATATATATATATATATATATATATATTTTTTATCTAAATATAACACCTCAATTCTTTTTATACATATTTTTAAAATGTAAGCAAAAAATAAAATGGTAATATGAGAAAAAAAGAAACAGTGAAAAATTATAATTAAGATTTTTTTATTATTATTTAATTTTTTTTACATTATATAAAAGCTTCAAACAGAATTTGTTTTTTAATTTTTTTTTTTAATTTTTTTTTTTTGCAAACAATCACCAGAAGGAATAAAGTATTAAAATTAACATAGCCAGTAAAGGGTCATTCAGATATACAGTTACCTTTTCTGATTGCCTCAGATATTCTTCCTGTTTTTCTCACTCTTGCAGATTAAAGTTTCAGCCTATTTCTTACCACCCTGAATCCCTGACAAATCACTATTTAATATCTTCTAAGAGCAGAACCAAAAACATTTTGTCCAGTAGGAATTTGTAATTTGATTAGTTAGTACATATCTTTAGCATTAGATAAATTTCATTTAATTGCATTATCTTTGCCTTGCTTGACAGCAGGGATAAAGTTCGATTAATCATCATTTAAGTTTCACATTTTTGGTTTGGATGCCCCATCAATGTGAAAATAAAAGAAAACTCTTTTTAAATGATAGTTTTTATCACTAAATGCATCAGCATAAATTGATTAAATCTGTTATCATGATGCATGCTTCACTTTCTATTTACCTGTTTTAGGTGTGGAAAAGAAATAACAATGGGATACTCAAGATTCTCAAGACTAATGTTTGGTATGGTTGCTGAAATAATTCTACTATTAATCTGTGTGGTTATATTTGTTGAATCATTTTGCTTCAGAGTCTCTGGATCCTGAAGAATAAATAAATAAATAAATAAATTGAAATAAATAAATTGTAATAAAACATAATAAAATACACTAAGAGAACTTTTAAGTTAACATTTTGGTGATCTTTTTGTTGGCCTTCCCAAAGTTTTATTTATATCAAGATCATCTTTACTTTGATGTAGTATGATTAACAGTTGTGAGTTTCTTTAGTAACAATTTATTTGTTTTTCACTGTTTGTTTGGCTAAGATAAAAAAAATTCTCACAGCAAAGAGAATAGCATCATGGTAAATAGTGAATCCAATTCTTTTCATCTTCTTTTTAGTACTTGTATTTAAAGATTTAAACATTTTGTCTGGAAGAACTAGGGCCAGTGACATATCATCAGTAGGTGTTGTTTTAGGATTGGTGATCTGAATCTGAAGTGAGAAAAAACAAAACAAATCCAGCTTAAAACTCACTCAGCTGTAATCCATAAATGCTAAAACAAATCAATCTGCCACAGATACATGTTTAATTATAAAATATTTATTAGACTAATATTCAAATTCATTTATTCAGAAATTAAAAGAAAAAAAAGAAGAAACAAACTGTTAATTTTTCTTTACTTTGTCCATACTTAAATATAACAAACTCCCAAACAATTAATAATTCAGATAGTAATTCCAAAAACAAGTATCTATGTCTATGCTGATATAAATATAATACATATAAATATACAAAGATGCAGAACAAAAACTGATAACCAACAAATGACAACATATGTTCATTTTAAGAAACAATACTAGCACTATTACATGGGCTGCAGCAATGGATCTTTTATATTTTTGGGCCCACAAGTCAGTGCTGTTCACAGGATATGGCACTGAAGAGGAATAATCCTCAAACAAGTGTTCCATCTAAGCTGTGCACATGTGCATGAATGTGTTATGCTACCAGGTCACAAATACAATTTATGCACATATATAAGGTTAGTTACCTAAAATAATGTAGTAATTAATAATTATACCTATTTCAAAAAGCTTTTTAACTAATTTTTTCTGTTAACTAATTAGTCAGGTATGATTTGCTACCATGGCCTGTCAGCTTATATTATCTACAAACACACTTGTGTTTGATTCTGCAAAAGACTTAACTGATTTACTTCATTTTGGGTAAAGTAAAACTAACAAAATCAGAAAGCAGTATCTGAGAAATTCCAGTTACAACATTAAATGTTTGCTAAATGAACACCATCATGAAAGTGTAACAGTAGATGTATGTTCATTTACAAATTTTATGTTCATTTAGAAGAAAGGTTTCATGAATAGGAACAAGCATTGTCAGTTTTTCATTTCTTCTCAGATGCAAACTATGACTTCACATTTGATAATTAACATTTTATTGCCTTATGTCTAACATATGATTTTCTCTGATAATACTATTTCAAATTTTCAGTCAAAGAAAAAACAAATTAAATCAAGTTTTGCAATGTTGAAAAATGGATGGTCATTGTGTGAATACTGCTTGCATCTAGTGAGTCAAGTTTTAGCAAAAGAATGAAAAGCTACCAATAAGTCTACAAAGAATGGGTAAATACCAAAGACAGAAAATAAATAAATAAATAAATAAAAAAATAAATAAATAAATAAATAAATAAATAAATAAATAAGTGACTGAAATATATATATTAATCTATTATTATTCTGTTCACATATGTCTTTTTTTTATTTGTAAACTTCCACAAATTATGCTGTCTGTGAAGACCTTTATATTAAGCATCAGTACAGTTAATTAATGTAATGAGTTTTGATTTGCCCATTTCCAGAAACAACATAAGATTTCTACAGACACAAACTACCAAACATTAGAGGGGAAAAGCCTGTGACCTTTACCTACAATAATTACATGGATATAGACTAATAACCTGATGTGACACAGTAAATTTAAAGAATCATCAGAGTTGCAGCATTACCACTAAGATTAAACCTTTTTAAATTAACACAAGTCATGAGGCCTGCCTGTACATTAAATCTGCCTACAAATAACAGTGATCTTCAGTACATCTTGTGCAACATTTATTGGATATAAAATGACGACTACAGTAATGAATACATTTCTTGGCTGTACCAGAAAAACAGGACATGATCCAAAGAGTTAAAACACATAAGGAATCCTATCAGTAAGCAGTATTTGAATAAAATATATATTTTTCTCACCTTGTTTGAAACTTCCTTCGATGAAAAGGCAATTCCTGAATCAACCACGGTTGAAAGTTCAACACATGCAACTGATAGCTTTTTGCCAAGATTTAAGAAAGGGCCTTTTTTTAGTGGTATATTTTTAACCATAAATTCAACTGCAGAAATCAGTCTGAAATTTAGAGATTTCATAATGATTTTCCTCATCCTGGTTATTTATAATATTATAATTTTCATTCCATGTAACTTTTAATGTTTTTATTAATAAAATTCTCTCCCTCTCTCACACAAAACAAATTCATACTGACATATACTTGCACACATAACATACAATATTTAATTTTGTTTCTTATTTTGTTTAGATTACACACAGAAATAATTAAGAAAGGAAAAATACTTAAGATGCATAAGTTCTAATTACTGGTATAGTATTAAAACAGTATTTTTGAATAATAATAATAATAAATTGTAGTAAAGACATACATTATTATTTAATTTAGTATTTTTGCATCGTTCATTTTTATTATTAGTTGGGGTTTTGGGACAGGGAGGCATCAGCAGAGGAAAGGTTTTACAATTTTCAAAAAAAAACAACCAAAGATACAACACACCTCAATTAAAGAGTCATTGCAGAACTTCAACTAATACTAACTCTTAATGTGCATGTGTATGTGTATTTTTTATTTTCTGCATCTTTTTTAAGCAATAAGTATGAAATTTTATTAATTATCAAAATGAGTGGGTTTTTTAGTTAAACATTTAATTTTTATCTTACCTATATGATGTTTTATCCTTTTCCTGTGATTCAACAATTGCTTCTGGTGTAAAATCAAGCATTGTATTAACTGCATCAAGAACATTGGTTGTTGCTTTCTCATCAGTGTTCTTTGTCATTTTAAAAATGTTTTCAGCAATATCCACTATAAGTTTCACTTGATAAGGATTATGTTTTTCCATTTTCACACTAAGTCTTTTCAAATCTTGTGACACATTTAAAGCATTTTCTGACATCGACAAAAAAGACAGACAAAAGTGAAGTTGAAAAAAGCAGAATAAAAAGAATTATTAATAATATTAAACTTTGTCTGTCAAATCCAGTATCTATTAAGGATTCATCCTTACAAAATATTATCAATGCCATTAAAACTGAATAAAAATATTTTTTCTTAGTTAACAAAACAAAACAGGGCATGTATTATATATAATTTTCTTTTCATTATTATTGGAAATGAAATTTTTGAAGATTTAAGGTATTATTGAAAAGAAATGCAGACATACTTTCAGTGATTTCAGAATTATGTAATATTTTAAGCTCCAGAACAGCTATAGAATCATTACAGCTGTCTAAATCGGGTGGATCCCATTTTGCCATGCCTTCAGTTACTAGTCGGCTGGTAAGATAAAAGGAGAAACAAAAATCATAATCTGATTAATGACGTCTAAACCTTTTAATGTTAACATTGATAATATAAGTTAATTAAACTACAACCATAAGTTAGCAGCAAAAAATCTCTTAAAACTTTTATCCCACATATAGGAAAGCAAATACAGTATGTTCAAATAGTTATCTATAAGAAAATAATTGAAACCCTAGTCAGTTCAAAATAAAATTTGTAAACTAATTTAAATGTTTGCAATTTAAAAGAATAAATGCACCTACTGCTGCTAAAACAAAAACTCAAACTGCAAATAATAGATCTGTAGAAACTGATTTAATGTTTGTATACCAAAATATTGATTCACGGTTATGAAATTAAACTGAAAAAAATAAATTAAAAAATGAATATCTTATTCTGGTAAGTCAGAAAAAATATCTGACCCTCAACAGTGCCTTCATTTCAGTGGTATTGCATATCTGTCAAATTATCTTGTCTGCACATGCAAAAAATCAAAAACATTGACATAAAATAAAAAAAAGTTAAGAATAAGGAAATCAGACTTCAATTTAAACACTAGCAATAATTATCTCCATATGATGATTTTTGTTGTTTCCTAAAACCTACCAAAATCTCGCTGTTGTTCTTATACCAAAGCCTGGAGGTGTCCATGAGCAATTGATTGTTAGTTTTGTGTTATGTATTGTTGGCATCCAGAACAAAACACTGTCATGGAACAATGTTTCGTCTTTTTCACAAAATGCAAATGCTGGTTTTAAAATACAAGTAAAAGAAAGAGTTAAACTAATATTAAAATCGTAATGAGTGAATGTTTTATTTAATATAACACAAAAGCATATATAAAAATCTTAGAAAATAAAAATCCATACATCTTAATTTTTCAAAGCTACTTTAACAAACTTATGGCAGTGCTCTACCAAAGCTCAGCGGAAACTACTTCAAATGAAACTGTTAGCAGTAGCAATTCAGTTCAAGAACCTTTTGATAAATGAGTGCAGGTACCTGACAAAGGCTGAGAAAATAAGTAGAAAGAGAGAAAAAGAGTTGAGATATGTACCATCATGTGTTATCTTTAGATCTGAATCGTTTAATATAGATGTATTGAAAATACTATGTATTGATTTGTTTATTTCAGGTAGTACAGCTTTATCCAGTTCTGCTTGAGAAGATGGTTGCAGTTTGGTTACATGAATAGTGTAGTAGAACTGTAGGCCAGGAGACCTGAAAACAATTTCAAACATTCATGACCATGTTTAGAATAACATGGAATGTTCATAATACACAGATACACAGACACACACACACGTGTGTGTGTACGTGTGTATGCATGTGCTTGTGCATGTGTGTGGGTGCATGTGTGTGCAAATGTGCATGCGTATGTGTGCATGTGATTATTTTGTTGATATGTGTACTAGTGGTAATTGTTTCAAAATTACCAACATTCATCTTGTTGGGGTTTGTCTACCCATTTATTGAGCATTTTGTATAGTCTCTAAGAATAACTACAGATTTCCCATGTAATGATATACATCAAAGAAGTATCATGTAAACAATGCTTGTCTGCACCACTTAACTCTTTCTGATAATTTCATCTGATCCAGTTTATGGGGTGCATTGTTGACATTGTCTTGTATTTTATTTTATTTATTTATTTACTTTTACTTTTATTTTTATTTTTATTTTTATTTTTATTTTTATTACTATTATTTTTAATTATTTATTTGATTATGGATTATTTAATTTATATATATATATATATATTAACTTTAAATGTTTTCTTTACAATTATATTAAATTATAATATTATAATGTACATTAACTGGAATATTACTGAAATACAGATAGAGGACTAAGAACTACAGATATAAAAGCCTTTGATTCATGTAATCATGGAATAAAAACAGGAATGGGAATGAATGTACTGTTCTGTCATTTTATTATAAAACATTCCAATTATAAAAAGTGGCATTTTAGCATAATCCTAAGCCTACTTGAATAAACCCAAACACATTTTTCCACATCTCAATTTTCAGATTTATTACATTTCCTATGTTTTCTATTAATACACATTATGTGTAAGTATGGCATCATAACTTAATATTATACTTGAAGACTTTTATTTATAAACATTTATTTGGATTTATATAATACTTTCATTTCAAGAAAAATATTTCTTTTTTTATCTCTGTAACAAATTTATACATCTAAATGGTCTACTATAGTTGCAATAAATGTCCACATTATGTAACTGCTTTTTACCTTTTTATTGGTTTATTTTGTTTTTAACTAAGATATCTGCAAAGCAACAGCTTTGATGTAAGTGAAATTTGATTAGATTAATTTCTTTCTTCATATTACCTGAAAGCTTTGAACACAACCGAGTATTCACTTCCAGGAAATCCCATTTTTATCTAGAGAGAAAACAAAGTAGGGAAGAAAACAATGAATGAATGAATGAATGTACTGCCTGAAAATTATTAAAATCTATTAACTTAATGAATATTGTGTTTTATTGCCTAAACATGCAATATTTAGTATTGTTTGTAAATATGCATGCATGTGTATTTGTCTATATAATTGTCAAATAAGTGCTTTATACAAACTCACATAATTATGCACATTGTCTAAAAATTGGATAAAAACTGATATTTTTGTTGTATGCAATGCATGAACAATGCATTTTCTTCTTTATTTCTTCCCCATCCAACCCCACTACAGTATTTGTTCTGTTAACCTAAGAGAAAAACAAAATACTGAAATATTGTTAATACTTACTTTGGCTCTAATCAGTTCAGCCAGTGTTTTGTACTCATCAGGTTTCTGGATGTTGTATTCATAAATATTTACTTGAAAAGATATATAGTAGCTGACATCAAGAGTTCTTGCTGTAAATATACAAATTTCATTTTTTTACTTATGTGTACAAAAAGGCCTATTTTTTTAAAATTATTTTATTCTTTTGATTTATTATCATTATTATTATTATTATTATTATTATTATAATTTCTTTTCTTTTTTTTCTTTTTTTTTAATCATAAATAAACTTTACTACTAATTGATATTAAGAGAATGCATTATGGGTGACATGCTTTCTTGTGAAATATACTGAATTAAATATTACAAAACTGTCATTTCCTAATTTACTTCTTCTTTATAAAATGAAGTCATGATACAAGTGAGAAAAAACCAGCCTCAGTCGATCCTTAAAAGTTTTCTTATACCATTATTATAATTGATTTGTCATGAGAAGTGAATAATAAAGATAAAAGTATGCAAAATGTATTTATGCTGTTTATTTCTTCATAACGCAAACATGCACATTAAGCTGTCACAGCAACTAAGTGCAAGTGATTAGTACACACACACATACACAAATTTCCTTACATACATACTGCAGAGAAGTCTTCACTTTTTTAATACTGACACATCTGTTTCTTAATTTTCTTTTGAAAATAAGAAACTAAATATAAAAATGCTGTCAGACCCATGGCTCCACACAGCATCTGTCAAATATAAATACAGTGAGCTTTCTCACTGGCTGAAAATCACAAGAAAATGAAGGTCATAACTACATCACCAATCATAGGGCAGTGATTGCAGATGGAAATAACTCTTACAAACAATCATAGTGAAACTAGATGTGGGATTTCTGAAGAAATTGAACATGATCATTATTGTGAAGTTTGAATATAACAAAAATACCATGAGTGAGTCAAAATTGGTAAAGAACACAGTGTAAAACTCTCTTGGATCTGAATCTGGTATTTCTAAACATAGGCTCTGTAAAATTTAGGTGTTGTTGACCTACACGTTATTTTTCTATCATTACATAAGTCACCAATACAACAATATGTGCAGTTAATACTGTTAGGAGAGAATCTCAAAGAACACTCCAGTGCATTTTTTTGCATATATTCCATGCACCAGTGATAGGTTCTGCAACCTCGGGTAATATGGAAATTACCACTTCTGTAACGTAAAACTGTTGCACACATCATCTGTTGAAAAAAAAAATGTATTCATTAATATGTAAATTAATGTATTTATTTAGTTTTATTTATTTATTTTATCAATAATTATTGAGTTTTAAACTTCAGTTATTTGGATGCTTCATCTACAGAACATTCCATTTAATAAGGTAAAATTTGTTTTACTCATGATCATCATTATATACACATTTAAACATGGCACTACATATAATTAAAAAATTACACTGGACTGGTAAGTAATTAGAATATCATTAAAAAAAAATAATTATTACATTCTCAAGTGAATTTAGTCATCAAACAACCATTTTAGTAAAAAAAAAAAAAAAAAGATGATGATGATTGTGACACAAATTACAACCACAAAATACAGGTTAATATTTAGAATGTTAGGAATTCATATACATGTATATATTATTCTAGTTATGTTAACAACCTGCTAAAACTGATAGATAATAATACTGCTTTATGAAATTATTCTGAGAGGAGTTACATTTACAAAACTAATAACCTCTTCACCAATCAAAGTTCTTGTTTTTCTGTAACTCTTAGATGCATTCTTATTCATTAATTATACAGCTTCTTGTCGTTTTACTTTTTATCTCTTTTACTGATATATGAAATTTTATTGCAGAACAAAAATATAGTCAAAAATATATTTCATTTTGGTAATTGTCTTGAATTATTTCTCATAAAGGAGTCTAAATCTTTAATGTTTAAATACATTTTTACCAAGCTGTCATCTCCACACTTTTCAATGGTGCCTTCTTCTACACATTTACCATTAGTAAGTTCACCAAAACATTTAAAACATTGGTTACTGCCTCGAATGGGGTCATCTTTATCTAAAATCTCAAAAGAAAGGCAATTATGTAGCATGTCCAAATATTTTTTAAAACTATTCATCCTAAACTAATTTAGACTTGATAATGCAAAATCAGATAATCCTGTATATTATACCTTAATATCAATTAAATTGTACACACAGTTAACTGAGGAACTGACTTATGTGTACATTCTGTTTTGAACACAAAGTTTTGAATTTTCCATTTTCTTCTATCATTCAACAAACAGTTTTTATTTATTTATTTTTATTTTTTATTTTTATTTTAAATTCTTCACCACAGAGAATTTTCAAGATATGGAATCAATTTGATAAATTTCAATGTACTTAAACTGCTTATATGTTATAATTAAAAACAAAAAATAAAACAGAAGTGAAAAAAAATAAAGTCAGGATTTAAAAAAAAAAAAAAAAAAAAAGAAGAAGAAAAAAAAGAGAAATGAATACCTGCACATTTTCTAGAGGCAGCTGAGGACTTTTGGGGGACATATGTACAGCCATTAAAAGAGAGACCAGGCTGTGCTTGTGAATTGAAAAAATCAGATTTTAATAGTGCACAGCCACAATATGTCAGGTTATTGCTCAACAATCTGAAATCCAAAACAAACATATTTCTTTCTTTAAAAAGAAAGAAAAAACATATTAAAATATAAATAATACTAAATAGTGTTCAGAAAACTCTTAACTCCAATACTACATGCAATGTTCTTTCTTAAAAATCAATTCACTCCTTTTCATGTTCCTTTGTTAGAAGTATCTTACCTACATAAGTTTTTACATAGTCTAAAATTCAAATGATAGTAAACATTAAATCAATTAATTGTAAATAAATAATTTTTTATACTTTTATTTTTTCTTTCAATTTATAGAGATATTTGAAAACCTAAGTGAAGAATTCATTTATTTTTCATCAAAACAAGGAACATTTGCAAATGACTTGTATTATCAAGATCAATTTTTAAGTAGGTATTCCAGAATGAAACCATTCAATCTATGAATCCAATAAGCTAGATCATGAAGCTATAAAATCAAAACATTTTTACATGTTTTAGGAAAAAAAATCTAAAACTTTATTTTCTGTATATTTTTTTACAATGTAATTACAATATACAAAGCTGAATTATCATCTCAATAAACTTGATTCTTTTATTTTTGTTAGCATAATAAAATCATTTTTGAGTATGAAAGTCCTTCCTCAGCTGTAACAACAACAAAACATAAAGGATAATCTTTATCAAACATAAGTAAAATGCACAAAGTAATGTACTTACACCTTTACCTTTGATTTCAAAGGAAATGTACTGAAGGCAAAATGTGCAATTTGTCTAATAGGATTTCTGGACAGGTTACTGGTTGAAAAATAAAGATGTGTGTGTATAACTTTATAAACTGGCTTAAATATTTGTTAATTTAATTAATATTAAAAATGAGACCCAATACATATTTAAAATTAAAAAAATAAAACAAGTTGTATGAAATTAGTCTGCTCTAAACAAATAATATTTACATTTTATTTTCTTATTTATTTATTTACTTTTTAGTTTTTTAAAATTCAATTATTGGTAGTGCTAACACTACATAAATTCAAAATATCTTTTAATTTAATACATGTAGATCACTATTCATTAATAATATTACATGCTGTCTTAAACTGAAAATAAATAGACAAATACAAATAACAAGAAAACATGGAAGTGGTATTTTCCCCTTTTTTCTTTTGCATTCATTTTTTTTATATTTTTTTTAAAACATAAAATGCTAGTCATGAATTAGTTATGATGAAGATAAAGAAGGAAGTGTGGGTAAATCATTGACAATTAATTAAAAAAACAACTGGAAGTTAACAAAATATAATAAGATTATTTGTATGACTATATTTGTTTTTAACTTTTTTAAATGGTTCTTTAACAATGTAATTTTATTTTATTTATATCTATCATAGGTCATTAAATTATTTGTTTCATTTATCATTTATCAAAGCATTTATTTACTATTTTAAAAATGTAACAAATACTTACAGTACTCTTATACTTGTTAAGTCAGTGAAGTGACCCTTTTTAATGACTGATATCCTATTTCCTTGTAATAACCTACATGTATGAATGAATGAATGAAAGATAATAAACGTTTTGGGTCATTCCATGTCAAATCACCCAATGGTTTAAACCCGACCGTCTCAGATTTTTATAAAACTTGGTATACTTGTTGACTGGGATCCCACAGCACCAAATCTGAAATGTTAGCTCAATCAGACCAGTGGTGTGGGAGATATGGCCCACCGAATTTTGAGATTTTTGCCAAAAATGGGTGTGACCACCAACCTTAGAACCCTCATATCTCAGGAACTACTGGGCCAATCTTCATAAAATTGGTATTGTTAGAAAGGCAAAATGACAAGGATACCAAATCTGCCATTTTTGTTTAGTTTGGAAAATATTGGAGTACCTTGACCTTTTGACCTTTGCTATGACCTTGAAATTGACCGTGTGGATCACGTGATCTTGAGATGACCTTTATTGAAATTTAATCTCCCACATGTTAACTAAAACATATAAAAGTTTCCTGGGTGTAATATTTTTTGTTTAGCCACAATATAGATTTAACAAATGCACATACATGAAAATAACACGTTTTCAGCCATTAACATCTGATTAACTAAAACCTGAATGATCAATTCTGGATGCTAGGGATCACCATCTTTCTTGATCATCGAGTGCTAACATCACTTGATGACGTCTGATTTCAGACTGGGTTGTACTGTTGTTGACTGAAACCTCGTTCAAAACCAATGGCAAGGCATTCCTTCAGACATGTCAGGTGGGTTTTAACTCCAAAGATGAATTTTTAGTCTCAGAGAAAATGTACATTGTAATGCATTGTATCAATCATCCATGCAGGTATGCATTTTTTTAAATCTCTATTATGGCTAAACAAAAAATATTATACCCAGGAAACTTTTATATGTGAACTTTATGCATACATGTAGGTCTACAATGTCTTACTCGATGATCAAGAGAGATGGTGATCCCTAGCATCCAGAATTGATCATTCAGGTTTTAGTTAATCAGATGTTAATGGCTGAAAACGTGTTATTTTCATGTATGTGCATTTGTTAAATCTATATTGTGGCTAAACAAAAAATATTACACCCAGGAAACTTTTATATGTTTTAGTTAACATGTGGGAGATTAAATTTCAATAAAGGTCATCTCAAGATCACGTGATCCACACGGTCAATTTCAAGGTCATAGCAAAGGTCAAAAGGTCAAGGTACTCCAATATTTTCCAAACTAAACAAAAATGGCAGATTTGGTATCCTTGTCATTTTGCCTTTCTAACAATACCAATTTTATGAAGATTGGCCCAGTAGTTCCTGAGATATGAGGGTTCTAAGGTTGGTGGTCACACCCATTTTTGGCAAAAATCTCAAAATTCGGTGGGCCATATCTCCCACACCACTGGTCTGATTGAGCTAACATTTCAGATTTGGTGCTGTGGGATCCCAGTCAACAAGTACACCAAGTTTTATAAAAATCTGAGACGGTCGGGTTTAAATTTCTTTTTTGGGGGGTGATTTGACACGGAATGACCCTTTTATTTAATGAGCTGAACACTACCTTTTTTTAATCTACACTTACATGATATAATGACAGTTGTTAAGTTCTATAACATCAATGAGACAGGATGTCCACTACCCCAACACAAATTCACACACTGAGCTATTTATTCTTTTTTATTATATGCTCCTTTCATTAGTCATGTTGTTGTTTTTTTAAATATAAAAATTGTATTAATAAAGTCTGTCAGAGATAAATCTGTCACCATATTTATAACATAAATGTAAAAATGAAAAAAAAATGAAAATGTACTGTGAAAGTTCATTCCAAAAAAAACTTACTTAACAACAGATTAAATAAAACAATTTGTTTGTTTATTGGTTTATTTGTTTGTTGTTGTTGTTCATTTTAATTTTTAAATCATGTTTTGAAATGCATGCTAAACACCAGAATCTGCAATTCACAAACTAAGAACAAAATATACAAGTTCACAAACACACACATTCATATGTATCATCTAGATTAAAGAAAATATAGAGTTAAGTATCTATACATCCAATTGTTCCAGATCTATCTCCCTTGTTTTAATATTATACTTACAACACTTGAAGACTGTACATATTTTTAAAAGCTTTTTCATGGATATCACTTATTTGATTATCTGCAAGAGATCTGAAAAGTGACACAATATTTTAGTTTTATTAATTACAAAAATCTTTATACAATTTCAAAACTATTTCTATATTCTTTTTCAAGCTTTTGCTTCCCATCTTTCCGCTGCATTTCCATTTCTATCAATCCCCTATTTTATTTTGATAACAAAATGTTGCATTATTTGTACTCACTGGTTCAGACCCTGACATTACTACAACACTTGGATAATTAAGTATAATAATAATAATAATTCAACATTACAGTTTGAATCATAATAAAAAAAAACATTATACTGATTGTTGAAGACTAACTAATGTTTCACTAAAACATCAGAGAAATATAAGTACTGTGATTTTTTATTCATCTGACTTTAGAACTACAGTGCATTACAGAACAGTGTCAGGTTATGTCCCCAAGACCTTCTTTAAGTCATAATATAAGCTGGATATCCTAAGAATCTAGTTACTTTTTATTATGTATAACTATGCTAAATAGAAATATATAAATCCTTTAAACACATTTAATTTATCAGATACTAAAATAATAATATTAATGACTAAGTAACTATCTTTTAAATTGTGAATTAAATATTGGTGTGTTTGCTTCATCAGATATTAATAAAAGTGAGATCTATTTCAGTACATTATAGTTGTAAACACATTAATATTCAGCAATGTTATCATTATCTAAAATTATTTATATATATATATATAAATCTAGCTAAATACCAGTTCTCAGTTTCAGATCTTATTCATTAACCTCTGGAAACTGAAGTCTTTGTCGTGGAGACTGACTCTAATGGTGCCAAATCTTATTCAACCAAGCAGGTGTGTGGCATCAGTTACATTTCAATTTTAAGTTTTATAAGTTATGTATATTTGAAGTTTTACTAAATGTTTTCCATACAAACAGAACTATACTCTACTAGTTTATAATTTATAATTATGCCATTATTTCATTTACCAAATTAATACTTACAAATAAGCTATAATACTATTTGTTGTCTTTATTTGTCCTACACAGTATGAGTATTCATAATGTATACTGCAGAAATGTTGATGTGTTTTGCAAGAGTGCTACCATACTCTACTGAAAAATTAATAATTCTAGCCTTAGTTTTGAATAAAAGATTGTTAAATTGTAAATAATTGATATTTCTTTCTGAAAAACATGACTGAAGAACATGCTGATTTCTGAATTATGAAACCAATACTTGATGGATAAATCTTTGTTGTATCGTTACCATTACTTACAAAACAATCAAATCTTCCAGCCTTTTCAAATCAGTTTCTCCTATAGCTTGTATATGATTAGATAGAAAACTTCTGAAAAGATGTAAAAATATTAAATTACAAATAATTTTAAAAATATATTTATATTAATTTTACTAATTTTGGATAAGCACATTAAATGGTCAGCAAGCAGCAATATTAATAAAATACTTTACATTTGACAAAATTACACATTTTGACATGTTTAACAATGATATTTGAATTCTTTGGACTTTGGCCATTTCTTATTTAACATAAAAGTCGGAAAATCTAATATCATGAAATAATTATGCTACTAAAATTAAATTAAATATTACATGTCCAATAAACCTTATTAAGATAGTTGACAATATATTAAATCATTATTGTAATTATTATTTGTATCATCATTTGATACTTAAACAAATAAATAATTTCTCATTAATTTAGTATTAAAAATTAAAATAAATCTAACGCTGAAACAAGTATTTGATGTTGTACATACAGTTCTTTTGTGTCTTCAGGCACACCACGAGGAATACTTGTAATTATTGTTTTTGGTAGACATACAACAGCTTTTCTATCATAATTTCTTGAACATAAACAATAGGATTTTTGGCATACATCCTCCGAGTGAACGTGATTTGCAACCATATAACAGATGATCATCAGATGTACAAGATTCAAACAATTCGATGTACATT
This sequence comes from Chrysomallon squamiferum, assembly GCA_012295275.1. Lineage (NCBI taxonomy): Eukaryota > Metazoa > Mollusca > Gastropoda > Neomphalida > Peltospiridae > Chrysomallon > Chrysomallon squamiferum. Next base: position 32,282,380 of record CM022665.1, on the reverse strand, counting down.
TAATATACATTTTTCAGCTCCTTCGATTTTCGTTAATATAAATGTTTAAAGGTTTGATCCCACCTGAAGAAAAATCAACAGAGAACAGAAAATGTCAAAACTGTATCCCCTTTTATAAGTAGTATATACCAAGTGTGTATGTATGGATGTTCATGTTGTAACTCTTTAAATGGACGTCGGGGTAGTGAACTTGTAGGTATTGCTTTATTTTGACCTTCATCTTAATACAAAATCTGACATATTTGCGCTTGCGTATTTAATGTAATTGAGTTATTTTCATGAAATAGATAGATAGATAGATAGATAGATAGATAGATAGGCAGATGATACTGAGGTTACGCATGATGTAATTAGACTGGTTATTTTGCCCTCCTAAACATGGATACAGATTTTAAAAAAGTAAAAAATAAAATGAAAACTAAAATCCCTATTTTTCTAATAGTGTCATAATTAACTTTTTTTTTTTTTTTTTTTTTTTTTTTTTTTTTTTTTTTAAAGGAATTATCTTTTAAACCGATTATAATTACACAAGTAAATCACTTGATATCAAAGTACAATGATTTCTTATTTAATGAATCTTGTCCGAAGATTATTCTAATTACGAATCAAATTCTTTTTCTTTTTTTTTTTTTTCTTTCCTTTTTTTTTTTTTTTTTTTTTGTTTTGTTTTGTCTTGTCTTGTCTTGTTTTGTCTTTCTTTTTAATAAAAACTAAGATTTCTCAACCAATCATACCCCAAAAATGTGACACGTGATATTGGACACTACGTTTTGACTCGGCAAAAATATACGAAAAAATAAATCTTACAATTACAAACAGAAACAATTAATTTTTAACTCAGTCGAAAATTAAGATAAATGTATTATGTTCCCCAAATGACCATTGTATTTAGATTTCGGCCTCTACTATTCGAAAGTTCAACAGAGCTAGTTATTTACATAAATTAGAAGCAGAGCCAGCAACCGGTCTCTTCGTAAGATAATATATTTAAAAAAAAAAAAAAAAAAAAAAAAATGTTAAGTTAATTTTTATATACGATATGAATAATTCAGGAGAAAAACATTTTTTAAAAAATAAAATAAAATAAAAAGACTTTGAATGTAAACATACTGTTGCAATTTTTCACGCTGATTGTTCGAATTATGCCGATAAAATTTAAATATTGGAGTAATAGAAAAATAAGAAATATATCATAGAAATTTTATTTTAAAATAAACCACAGTACAAAAACAAACAAACTTATTATTATTATTCTGTAATTAAAAAATATAGGGTCATGCAAAATTAATGTGAATAATTATTAAAGCAGCACCAAAATTACGACACTGCATTATTATTACAGTATTTTCGCTTTATTGTAATCCATATGATTCACAAACGAAAAAACTTGTTTAACAACAAATAAAAGGGCCAGTGGATAATTTTAAAAAGCTTTATTTTTATTATTAGTTAATTAAAGAAAAATGTTTCTGACTTTTCTTAAGTTAATTACCAGCGTAATCCTACCTTCATTACCATTTTTCTTCTTTTCACGTGCTGAGCTTAATGATTTTTTGTTTTTGTTTGTTTTATTTAAATCGATGAGTAATATAATATTTATTCATCTTCTAAGACTGCTCCATGAATATTTATTTTAATATAAAATTTGAATTCTAGTTTAAACATCAATATATCGTCAAATATTCATAAAACAACAAAAGACATCTTTTTAACGACCGGATATGACATCAGTTCTAGCTGACGTCATTACATTAATTGCCGGTTTAGATAATTTCGCGCTATTAGTTAGATTCTTATTTTAAGCTTTTTCTGAGTTCAAACATTTTAGTTCAATCAATTTTAGCTAGCGAAATTAATATTTTCAATTATATGTGCATAATTTGTGTAAGTTCAAGGACAAGATAAAGAATGCTCAAGGCATACTCTTTATATAAAATTTAACATACTACTGCTATCGGAAATATAAAACTGAATGTCACAAACCATTATTACCTTTTGTATAATTTCTCCAGAAAATTGGTTATGTCTGTAATTTTATATGCAGTTTTTGTGAATTCGACAAAGTATTCCAAAAACAAATGTGAAGCATGTAATCAATTTCAAAACTTTAAATTAATAAGAAAACTTTCCCTCATGCTTGAAATTTTTTTATTTTTTTATTTTTGGTTTAAATCTCTTTGAACAGTGAAAATCACCATAAGATAGCAGTTGTGTTTACATAACTTTCATGAAGATTGAAGATGGCAGGATTTGTCAAATTAACCATTAATCAAACCAGTCACCAGTTTTTAAATGTGTTTTTTTTAGATAGTAAAAAAATGTTTAACTGAATTTTCACAGTTCAGGTTTTATATACGACACGAAATAAAAATTATGTTTAATACCTAATATCCATAATATTATTATTCTGAAATTGTCATTAAACAAATTATCATACGTTTATTGATTTATTATAGCTGCATCACAAAAACGTACAAATATTAAGTGAAATCTTTTATTTATCAAATCCATAATTAAAATAATTTGGAAGAAGAAAAAATAATTAGTAACATTAATAAAATGTAAATACATAAATGGCTTACGGTAACTGGGTATTTTAAATGTATGTATGTACATGTATCTATACTATGATTAAACAAGTCTCCTGTACATGGATGTCCACTGGTGGGGTCCAGGTGAGGAAGAGCCCCTTCTTACATCCGGACTTGAAATGTTTTGTATGTATATTTTTCACTGAAAGCACGTGTTAGCTTTTGAATATGGACAAAATCCCCTGTTAGCCTTACATGCTATCTTCATATATAAATGAATATCTTAATTCTAAACCTAAACATGATCTTTTCAAAACTTGTTTTTTCATCTCATTGTCCCAGTAGACAGCGTATTTCTTATGCACATTATTACAGACCAATGTGTCTAGCCATTCCCGCGATTTTCACTATATCCAAAGGGTGTAGTGCCAGCCTGCAAACACTTAATTTCATAAAGTACCAAAAGTGGCGTCCCAATTAATAGTGAAACCTCTAAACTTACTATAAGAAAAGGATTACAAATTAATATGACCAAAAAATATTTTATTATAAAAACGATAAGCATAATAAAAATGATTAAACGATCAAAATGACATACAAATAAAAATATTTCTCACAAATACATATAACTGTATTTTTATCACGTGGCAGGCAGTGTCGAAAACAACCTGAAGGAGTTTTATGGACTTACTGAAACTGATTCCGCAGTATCACAAGTTCTGTTAATAGCACGATACACCGTTTCCGCTGGCATGGTAGGTATCCCTTGGTAGAGCTGGAAATATTATTATACTGTTTTGAGACATAAAAGCATAGTTAATTTGGAACGACACTTTTCACAACGAAAGCAAACTGAGTCTAGGTATTCTGGATTTTTAACCACTCCACAGAAATAACTGGCATATTATAACAAAAAAGGTTCATAAATGTGAACACTAAATGTTTAACAGAATGCTCTTTGGCTTTCTTAATGATATTTATTCTTATCGGCATTTAATATAGTGTAATTTATGCTGTTTAGTACATATGAAAAAATTGATTTCATAACCCTTTCAATACAAAATTTGTTTACGTATTTAAATGTAACATTATAAATGAAATGCATTGAGAGACGGTCTTTTTCAGTATCACATCTTGTTGTTAAAACTGTTTTCTGAAACGCTTTCTTTAAGAAAGGTATAAATAAATTTTAATATAATTTATTAAATATCTGACATAATAATAATAATAATAATAATAATAACAATAACAATAACAATAATGATAATAATAATAATAATAATAATAATAATAATCAAGCATCTGTTAATCATTAAATCAATTATGCCTCAGAATACAAAAGAGCATTTTTAAAAATGTTATGTTTGTCACACGTTTTCAATAAACTGATTCAATTATCAGGTCAAAACTTTATACAAATCACTGTCGACTGTCAGTATATTATACAGAAATTTTCTAAACATTTTTATTTTTTATTTAGTTACAGTTTTCACTGATTAAATAATGTTATTTCATGAAAATGATGTTTCATGAAATATTTATTTATACTGATTTTTTGTTTAAACTGTTTGGATAATTTGAATGCGTTATAAATGCATTTCAATCTATCCTTTATATATATCTTCTCACCGGTATGAAATCTTTCAGAAAATTAAGACAATTGCCAATTAACACATTTTTGTCATGAATGTAATATTCCCAAAGCGAATCCATGATTTCACAAAACGGTATCGTGATTACTATGGAAATAAAATGAGTTTCATTATATAAAATAATAATAATAACATCAGGTAAAATAATGTAAAAAAGAAAAGAAAGAAAAAAAAAAAGAGTGTTTTCGTTACCACGATGGATATAATTTTCAAGATGAAATAAAGTTTCATTATAAAGAAAATAACATCTAATGGCTACAAAAAGGAATACAGTGATTGGATTTGGTACAAATCCAGCATATCTTTACTTAAAAGATGTGTATCACACATACATTGAATTAACAGATCGTAATTATACATAACCGTCCACAGACATTGATTTCAAATCTATGAAATTAATTTTTATTTCTCGGATAAGGATCCACATTTATACTCAGTCCGCATTGAAATGATTAAATATTTTGTTTATTAATAAACATTCAATCAAATGCCAGTTGCTGTATCTATATAGAGCAAAAATGCTTGTATTTCTGTTGCTTTTAAGACGGATTAAAAAACAATTCTATATTTTATAAATTCTATTCTTTTTTATGTATATATTTCTTTTTATTTGTCGTCTTACACAGATTACCTATCCAAATTATTGTCTTATACCCTGTTTTGTGTTAATTCCATCAGACAAATAATTTTATTTGTCCAATTATGTTGAACATATCTTGTACTCGGAATGACCAAAATGATTTCATATCTGGTGATGTATTTACAATGTCATTTTGTACTTTATTTATTCACATTTATATAAACAAGGCTAAACAGATACATTTTTTCTGCTGATCGATATGCCACTTTTTATAATTAATTAACATGAATGTTAGTTTGAATCCCAGGTATTTTAAACAGTAGAATGGAGATCGTCTTCTATAACGCACAATATATATATATATACACATATATGTATGTTTGTTGTTGTTGCTGCTGTGTCTTTGGTATTTATGCTGTTGTTATTTTTTTAATGCGGAAATATTTACATGTTAACCAAATTATGCACATTTTCGTTCTTTAAAGTCACAGAATGTTATTTTAAAAATGGACTGGTGCTTCTTAGATTACGGTGGAATCTCGGGAATCCCAGACACCACTGCTTCCGCCAACACCGCTGTCTATACTGTAATCACCTGATCTGCCCCCTTAAAAGAGGAAAGAAAAAAAAAAAATATATATATATATATAATAATGCGTAAATAAAATTAATTATACCGCGCCTAATTTAATTAATTTCCTCATTATCTGAAAAAGCCACATTAGTTTTGTTAGTTAAAAAGTGTCGTGAATGCAATTAGGAATATGAACTGCTACGACAGGGATTAAAAATTCTAAAACGTTGCTTTGAAGTGTTCGCTATGTTTTTTGTACGACATAACTTCATTATTCATTCCGGGCGCTAGAACCTTAAGGATTGCTTCAAGTAAAATAAACATGGATAATTTTGGTTTTGATTACGATTAGTTTTTGACTATGATTACTGAAAGGAGTGAATTAATTTTTCTTCTTTTTTTTTCTTTTTTTTTTTTTTTTCCAGAGAATCATTGCAACTTACCTCCCTGGAGATAATAACGAAAAAGGATTACACCGGTAATTCATCGTAGTTGGCAAAGATGTGACCAGAAGGTAAATATTAAAGTAAACTTGGACAATTTTGCATCATCTTCTTACAGCAAAATATTCAGTAAAACCTCTGATGTCAAAGTGTAAATCTAAATTTCAAGATTATCTATACCTGACATCAGCTCAAATCAATATTTATTTATTTATAAAAATGTAAAAGATATACCTTTCTGTTTTATTTGAGCTGCTGTTGCCGAATCTGTGAAAGAATTCTTGCCTGTATTGTTTGAATTTGGTGTGTACCCTGAAAATTAACAAAAAGATCACGAATGTATAATAAATATAGTCACCACTATTTTAATATGACAACATATGCATCAATTAAAAAAAAAAAAAAAAAAATTAAAATTTCTTTCTTAACCAACATTGTATAACAAATGAATTTTTCAGTCTAAACAAAAGATAAAAGAATTATGTAACAATGAAATTATATTTTAAAAGAAATGAAAGAAAAAGAAAAAGTATGTGATTTTGTTTGTAATATTTTAATTTTTAATTTTTAATTTTTAATTTTTTTACTATTAATAAAATAACCTACATTGCTATTACTTTCCAGATACATTTGCTGTTACGAGGTTTTAATATATGCATCTTAATTTGAAATAAAGATATTTAATAATACAAATTTAATTATATTAATTTATTAAAGATAATGATTAAAGTAAAACTTAAGCAAAACAAATTATGATTTAAGAGTGTAAATAATTAATACATAATATGTATTTTTAAAATATTCTATCAAGAGTACAACTTGTCTTTGTACAAAAACATAATAAAACAGTTGAAACAAACAAAAACATTTCTGAATAATTAGTATGGGTTAAAAAAACAACAACAGAAAATTAATATAAAATTAATATATTATATATGAAACCCAACTCAAGTAAATGTTTTTAAAATGTTGAAAACTGTTAGGACACGTGTTAAACCTACACCATTGTTTGAAATTAGTACGTATACGAACAAAATTGGACATTTAAGCATTATTTGTGTAGGTAATGAATTTTAAAACGTAAAAACGTACTGAGGAAAAAATAAAGAAAAGAAATTAACAAAACAATTCACAACATTTATGTAACAAACAGGTTAAAAGTGAAGAGTTGTACTTTGAAATTAATTTACCGTTTGAAACATTTGTACGTCTGTTCCGAGCTGCCATAACAAAACAAAATTCTTATTTTTTTTTAATATTGATTATTAATATAAAATTTATATTGGACATTTCTAGGGACATAAACAGTTTTATTCCATAAATACAGTCAGCAGAATCTGCCATACACTGAAGTATGCCAGCTCGTGGCAACAAATAAGTATACAATTTTTAAACAGAACTGTTACAAAGCACATATTATTATTATTTTAAAACTGAATCTGATATACACATCTAGTGATAATAAAAAATAAATAGTAACCGAATTAAACAGTCGATATATTATGTAGCATTTAATACAAATAAACATAATACCAATAGGCGGGATATTGTATATATAAATCATTACATAATAGTTATTATTATTGTGTAACATTAGCTAACGACTTTCAGAGGCAAAATAACAAAAAACATATTAATGTTTTCGGTAATAGGTAATTGCTTAAGCATGCCTGCCTAGGACCCAAACTCCGTCTTCATCAGTGAGTTACAACAAAGATAAATGTACAGCATTTTAAAATTGAGCGTATTGAATTTCTAATTTTATTTGATTTATTAACTTGTTTTTATTGTTATTGTTGTTGCTATTTATTTATTTATTTATTTATTATTATTATTTCATGTCATTTTTGAGCTCTTTTATTTCCTTTCAATGAAATTATTAGTGAAGTTTTTTTTGGGGGGAGGGAGTATTTATTTATTTCATTTTATTATTATTATTATTATTATTATTATTATTATTATTATTATTATTATTCAAACTTATTAAATTATGAATTTAAAAAAAAGAGAGAGATAAAAAAGAAAGAAAGAAAATCATTTTCTTTCTTTCTTAAATGTTGTCCCCTGTATTGAGAAGAGGGCTCTGACTTAATGGTCAGAACGTAGACCTAGGTCATCATAAGATGATCAGTACTGTTCTGTGTCCCTCTTGGATCATTTTCAATCCGTAATCTGTAATTTTATGTCTATTGCAAGCTGTTTTCTCTATTTTTTTATACTATTTGAAAAAGAGTAACTAACGTTTGTTGACAGCGAGTTTCAGCTCTCCTTACCTCTGTGTTACTTAAAACATGATACAACAGTGGAATTTAAATGTAGACTAAAAATGTGATGAATACATCGTTTAAATAAAACATTTTTTCCCCCTTCCTTTCTATATGGGTGTAACATTTATTATAGCCTTTCTAGCATACTTCGTCAAACAATGGAACACGCGTACAACTAAGTGTTCTTATTATTATTATTATTATTTTTTATTGATTTTATATATTTATTTATTTATTTATTATTTTTCTTTACAATACTAATTACCTTCCACAGGAACAGGAAGCAGGGAAAGATATTCGCGACCATTGTAATTCTGTATTACATTACTTCTTGTAGCTGAAAATCGTGTAAGAAAAACAACACTTCACAAAAATAAAGCATTAAACAAGTACTCTTTTTATCTATTATTTGTAGGTATGTGCAGGTTTACAAGGCTAGAATTTATAATATCTAGCAGTAAAGAGGTGTAAGCTTTTAAATAGTTTTCGAGTGACTAGATTCCTGTAAGAGAAAACGTCCATAGATGATTTGATTTATATTTTATCTATTACACATGTGTTTCACTGCATTTTATATAATAGCCTAAATATACTTTTAGAGATCTCTGTTGTATGGGTTTTAATGTGTATTCTAGCTTTCATGAGTTAACAAAGTAAATATAACTGAACGAATTTTCTAAAATTTAATAATTTCTTCCCTTTTTTCTTTTTTTCTTTTTTTTAAATTTTATTTTACTTTTCTAATTCTCTGTCATATCAAAAAAATAAATAAATAATAATATTAAAGAAAAAAGAAGAAGAATGAAAGTATAATAAACAAGAAGAAAAATATAACATGAAACCTGTACATATCCATTAAGTTCAGATAACCACCCCCTTACTGGCACTTTTACGTGTTCAGTTCAAAGAAGTCATGCTTTAATGGTAGAAAACGAATTTAGTTGAACCTGTACTAACTTCAGTTGTTGTTATTTGTAGGTATAAAGTGCGCATATTTTAGCAGTCAGCTAGTATACACTTGTGTTTAAGCAGGCTCATTTTATGTTTAGGTGAAAACAGTCTACACTAGTTTGATTAGTAGCTTATATAAAATATATTTTTTTACTTTGTCGAAGGTGAAAACTATGTAGCAGCATTATAGAATGTTATGCAAAATTTTATAATTTCTTGTATAATCATAAACTATAATAAAATTTAATATGGATTGTATCGAACAACTGTTAGAATTAAAATGAGTCATTGAAGCCTGTATATAACAAACACAGAGGGAGGAATTTACGAAGACAATCTGATTGGGTTTTAAAAAAAAAAAAAATGTAATAATGATAAATAAATAAATAGATAAAAAATATATATATATATAAACTCTTTAGAAAAAGTCGAGAAAAAGCATATTTTCTTTTCTTAAATATGTTTGTGTTTGTTACATACAGTATACAACAATTAAGGTAAATAATAAAGCATTTAGTCTGAGTTGTTTTATATTTTGATATATCGTGTGTTATAAATCCTGTATATAAATGTTTTGAAATCTGTCAGTGTTCTTTAGCAGTTAACAGAATTATCCCAGTTGCTGAAATTAACTACCAGCTATAAATGTAATTAGTAATAAATCAGCTATAATTATTTTGTTTTTAATTTACCGTAGAGTATGACACCGTTGAAGCTTCGACCACCTCCTAAAATCATCACAATATATTTAAAATAATATGTATGATTTTCTAAAATAATCAGGCGCCGGTCCATATATGAGTGAGAGGTTCTGAACAGGCCTACCACCGCTTACTATATATATTTTTTTACTTTACAACAACAACAAATAAGAAAGAAAGAAAAGGAAAAACTTTACACATACACGGATATACATGTTAGTTATCGAGACTTGTTTATATGAATGACATAAATCACTCAGTCACGATTCTCTGGATTTCTCTGAAACACCCGGATCCGCTCCTTATAATTAATACTTTGTAACACGACTTTCGGTAAAACGGTAAGTTCAGAATGATTATAATTCGTGATATTTTTTAAATCAAATGTTATAAACTGTTGCCGTTCAGATGTTGAAAATTGTGCTGGTATTGCTGTTGTTTACGAACTTGTTCACTGAACCTTGTTTAATAGTTATATTGTAATTATAATTATATTAATTTCCTTTATAATTTATTAAATTCACTAATAATTATCTGTAACAAAAGGAGTACACTGATTTTATATTTACTAAGGTATGCGAAATTATTTATTTATATGAGCTAGCAAAGGAAATTTAAACTGAATAAGATTTTCAAATTAAAAACCCATACGAAAACAAATAATTTTCCTGCGGTTAGGACTAAATGTTGCCCTGTTTTCGAACAATTTAAATATAATAATAACTTTAACAAAAATTACGGTACATTACATGCAGTTAAGATTAACGGTTCAGGACACGACTACACGTGTTAAAAACTAGTTACAGTACGTGAATACTTTTAAACATTCCTTTATTTTATAATATCGAAGGAAATATAAAAATAAATAAATAACAACTTACCTCTACTTGTCGTAGCACTAGATTTCTCGTCCAGCACAACACAACAAGGTAAAACTTTTCTCCAGGCATTGAGAGCATCTTTTTTAAACACACAATAAAAAACAAAAATGAACAATCCCTGAAGAGAGTTGAATATTGCGAAGAGATAGTAGAAGACGATGCTGGCCTTGCCTATGGCAAAGATGGCGAAAATGTAAGTGAGGCCAAGGAGGATGACAACGCCGACGGCTCCACGGAGCTGCGTGATGGTGCTGGCTTTGTCAGACTTGTTGAGGTTTTTGGCAGATATTCCCAGAATCTGTCGCAAAACCAGACAAAATGCTACAAGATTCATCACCATGATCAGTGCCACTGGAGCCAGAAATGCTATGTAAAAAGCTGGGTTGTTTAACCAGCATCTGAAATTAATCATCATCGAAAAGAGTTTGCATTATCACTAGCGAACGTTCTGTGTAAACAGTATCAAAAATGAATAATTAAACACACTTCCTGTTAATCACTTAATATATTCGGTAACTAATCAATGTACCCAAATTAACGAAAAGTGTTCCATTTTTTTTATTAATCGCTTCCCTTTCAATTTTGATTATTTTGATTTTTAATGCAGCCCATTTGATTTAATAAGTTATTTAGATTATATCGTTTGCTTTCAAAGCAAATACTCAAGGATCATGAGATAATTCGATTTTCTAATTATTTACATGTACACATATAGACATATATTTTTAATGTCTTACATTCCAGTGCCAAGTAATCCATAGTTTTCTGTAGAACCAACACCCAAAGTTATGGCAACAATGACCAAAGGTATACCTGTAACATAAACCACGAGTAAATAACTTCTTGATGTTTGTCTTGCCATAATAATAAAAATAACAACAATAATGATAATAATGAAGATTATGATGATGACGATGATTTTTATGATGATAGTGATAAATATAATGAAGATTATAATTATCTTTATTCTGATAACGACGATAATAATAAATAATACTAACAATAATAATACTACTAGTAATAACAATAGCAATATTAAAATATTTTTTCTTGTGTTTAAACGAATGTTGTAACAAATTTTTATTATTTAAAATCAATATTATCTATAAAATTAAACACATACCCCAGCCAATCAGACTGCACTTGAGGATAAAGTGTTCAAAGTATGTTTTGAAGACCACTACAAGAGCAAGATACATGTAGAATGCTTCCACCGCCATCCACGTCAACGCCGACAGCAAAGTGAAATGCATCAGCGTGGCTACAACCTGAAAACACACAACAGAAATATCATAATGCTAATATTAAATTATTATTATTATTATCATCATCATTATTGTTATTATTGTCGTTATTGTTTTTGTTATCAATATTCTTAGTAGTAGTAGTAGTAGTAGTAATAGTAGTAGTAGTAGTAGAAGTAGTAATAGAAGTTAGTAGTAGTAGTAGTAGTATTTCTTAAATTGATATTTGTACTGAAATAAGATGTAAATAAACAAATATAAATAAGACACAAGTTAACTTTAGGTAACTAATATTTGCAGTCTTGATAGTTGTTGTTTCAATTTCGGTAGAAACTTTTGATCCATCGCCTCAGTTACTGATCAAATACACAATTGCTGATCAGTAAAATCCAAACAGTTATAAATACAAATAAATATAAAAGTTTTTCCCTCACCTTGCACGCAATAGTATCTGCAAAAGCATAATCTTGCATTCCAAAGAGAAACGTGAAATTAGCAGCAGCAAGAGTAAGGCACAGATTCACCAGAATTTTGGATGGGTTATCTCGGCGCAGTTTCCTAAAACAATATTATAATTTTAAATTATCTATACATTTTGTTATATTGTGAAGAACATATTCGTAAAATTTTCTGTCGATAGCTATTTCATGTTAGACAAGTAATTTATTTATTCTTAAATGTTGCTTATTATGAGGTTTGTTAATAAGATTATATGAACGTAACTAATAAATAATTCTATAAATGTAACCATTAAATAATTATATAAACGTGACACTAAATAATTCTATAAACGTAACCTTAAATAATTCTATGAACATCACATTAAATAATTCTACAAACGTATTATTAATACTTATATTTCCTGACATATGCATAGTATCTTAGTATTTGATATAGAAATACTAAGTTTTAGTTTATTACCCACCTGAACATTAGATAGGTTGCTATTGTGAAAATAAGAGCCAGTACAGATACACCACATCCGATGTAAGAAATAATAGATAGCGCTGTCTTGTCCTCTGCAGACAGCGAGAACCCGTGCGGATATATATCCTGAAATACAGTACAGATTTGTCAAATGGTTTCTAAAAATGACGTAACGTTAAAAAAAAAATAATGAAATAAAATATTCAGATATAATAAGGAAATATTATGTGCAGATATACTGAAGTCTGAACGCATTTACACAAGTAGCACTAAATATTTTTATTTTACATGTAAAGATGTATTACCTGTCTTCAGTTTTTCATTTTTTTTACTTAAACTGCTCATTCTAAAGAAGAAAATTTTAAATTTCGAATGACTGTAAATGTAGCTAGGTGGCTTTTCCATCCATCCATCCCTGGAATGAAATTATGTAAACTATAGCTATATATAAATTTATCTTTGTTATTGATTCTGCTTACCATTAACAGCGCAAAATTTGTGAGATGATCGCAAGCACAGGTTGTATAAGAATCCTCTACAGTTTGTTTGACAGCACAGCCCTTTGTCGACCACCTGTCTTGACCAGTGACGCTGTTTTCATCCCAGAAAACACAACGTGGCTTTGTACCGTTCTGATTTATCAAGAAAACAAATCAATGTATGAAAATGAAAAAATTACAGGGACGCTCAAACATCAGCCGTATTTTATTTCCATACAGCACAAACTCAGCACTTCTTGTTTTCGATTTTATTTATTTATTTATTTACTTCATATATTTTATTTTTATTTTTTATTTTTATTTTTATTTTTTATTTCGAGGATATGGGTTCTCTGCTGAAGAAAGATATCTGAAAATAAATGTAGTAAATTAACAGTCTTTGTCTCTTTGCCTAAAAGCATTTTGATGACAAATCCCATTTTGCCTTAATTACTTTTCTCAGTTTTTTAAATCTATGCGTAGCAAAATAGGTATACCTGAGAGTAACATTTTAGTCAACCATTTGAAAACTGTTACAGAAGCCTTATCTTTACTAACCCTTTTTAAATACTTTAATAATGCGAGAAAACGAAATTCAAACATACCTCCGTCGCATGAGAAAATGAAATAAGAACAGGTTCACCGAGATTTTTGATGACTACATTGGGTATACTGGCTGCAATGACCCTACTGTTGACTTTTGTCGTAAACACTGATGTAGGGCTTGTTGGTGCCACCGTTGTTTTCGTGGTCGTCGTTGTAATATGAACAGAGTTACCGACATTGTTATTTTTAGAAGAGTTTTTAATATGATCAATGGCAAACCCTCCTGTTGGATTTATTGTTGGTCCCGATCTCGCCTCTTTGTAAACCTTTAACAAAATGGCACCATTGTTTGTTAATCGAATTTTAATTAAAATTTCACTTTAAATTTGTTGGAATTATAAGTCATAGGTATATGATGATTTACTCCTTTTCACGTTTAAAATTAAAATACATTTAATGTTTTAAATAATAGCTATAATAATAATAATCATAGATATAGTCATAATAATGTCAATAATAATAGTGATAATATTAATAATAATAATATTAATAATAATAATGATAATAATAATGGTTATGACAATAAAAATAAATAAATAAATAAATGTTGATTGTTGATACTTTTAGAATTTCGACAATAGATTAATGACATTTACATAACATGGAATATTTCTGACATTTTAATTTTATTTTTAAGTTTTTTGTTTTTTGTTTTTTTTGTTGCTGTTGTTTATTTTTGTTGTTGTTTGTTTTGTTTTGACCAGATGACTGCATATTTTTGTTTACTTTTTATAATAAATGAGTGACTCACAGAAAACAGTTTGTCGCTCTGGTACAGACTGAAAGTGATTCTGTCCACTGTTTTTGATCCCTGTCCTAGTGACTGAAATATACTTTCTGGCAGAGCTATAGTAGTTGACTTGCTTCTGTCCGTGTTTACGACGTCGTTTACTTTTATTATTTTGACCTGTAAATAATAATTAATAAGGCATTATAAGAAAGCAACATCACTATATTACCACTACTACAACTTCTTATATTTCTGTTTCTGCTAGTACTAAAAATCTTGTTTTGAAAAAACTGTCTGAGTATTTACATTTAGATACATTGATTTTATAAATCACGTTACCGCGGTAATTGTTCGTTTTGGGAGGAATTCCTACTTAGTCAGGGTCCAGTTTGAAGAAGTTTCATTGCATTTTAATTTTCACAGTACTAATTTAAACAGTAACGGGAATAATACAATGCGACAGGGATCTATAGGCTCTGAATCTATCATATAATAATAATGATAATAATAAAGTTTGTTCTTACCGTCTTTTCAGACAAAGGTGAATTTTCGTCGCTGTCACCGGATGTGGAGAAGGCGAGACCTGAAAAGTTGTCTGGGTCCACCTTAACAGCAACCATTGCAAGATTTGCCTCCACTACCATGAGATCATTGTCAGCAAGAGACACACTGTTAGCTATTTTGTTGATAGAATTAAGCAGCCTGAAACGAGTTAAAATAACTCAGATGTAAAAGATGATTCTGTAAGTTAAGCACGGCTACTTTATATTCCTTTTAATAGATTAATATAGGAAAAAGAAACAGACATTTTAATTCGATTTTTCGCAACCGATATAACAATATTAGGAGAAAACATATTAAGTTTAATTATTTATATAAGGATGCATTATTATTATTATTATTATTATTATTATTATTATTATTATTATTAGAAGTGATAGTCATGGCCTCCAAGAGAAATTTTGCAAGGCAGTGCAAGGCTCTTTTGGGGCCCCGAGACAGGCAAAGATTTTTCTCAAAATTGAGGATTTGATGTCCAGTAAGTCTACATGTAAACTATCATAAATGCTTTATTTTCATAATGAGATATAACATAATGTAACAAACATAATCAATTAATTAGTGATAAGTATAGTGATGTTTGTGTAAGTGAATGTAAGTGTATGGCGGGCTGAGGGTAGTAGAAAGAGCTTGTTCTCGATGGGTGTGGATGTTACATGGTTGCTGTGGGGCCTTTCTTAGCTCTTGGGCCCCGGAACAAAGAACCGGCTGAACCCACCGTCTCTCATAGGCCTTGGCGATAGTGAGTGATGATCCTCCACCTAGCGGTGGCTAATACTTGGAAATGTGTTATCTACAGACTGTTCACCTTAGGTATGTATAGAACTTTAAATAACAGCAATATGCTTGGACCTTTTAATAATAGTGATGTTATGAATGGAAACCCATTCCGAAGCACAGCAAAATACGGTCTTTAAGAAACTAAATATGACTGAATTTGCGACCCGTAATATTTCAGGCTACAAATTTATGTATTAAACATAGTTTTCTAATCCTTACTATCATAAAATAACATTAAGATTTTGAATGTGTCAATATATTTACCTTGTCGATGCCTGAGAAAATTGTTCTGCCTCAAGAAGGATGCTCTGGCTGACTCCCATCAGTGAGCTGATTGCAGAAAGTGTGTTTAAAATGGTCGGTCTCGAGCCCATTACCTTTGGAACATTCAGAATTCTGTCCATGATGGCCACAGCAAAACCCACGTCAGCCTTCTTAAAACTGTGCACGTTTTTCGTAAGATCCTTCAGTCGTTTGGATATATCAAGAACATTTTCTGAAAAGGAAAAGACAAAGAAGTGAAGTTTGTTAATCAGTATTATAAACGATTCCAGTGCTTCTATTGGCTACATACTTTGTAGATAAGTGTGTGTGCATGTTTGTCCCATTGAATGTGCTTATCTGGTGTCTACCTACGTTTTATTATGAAATTTCTTTTCTAACCATGTCTTACGCCCTTTTGAAGCCAAAGCTTGAAGATCTCATTTTAATTTGATTTATATTTTGTATCTGTTACTTACCATATGTAACTCTTCTCTGTTCCAAAGCTTGAAGTTCTCTAGTTGTTCCACTAATATATTCACACTTGGAGTAGTCAGCGTCTTCCCATACTGCCTCTCCGTTTCGAGCAATAGCGCTAAAACAACATAATTATCTGTTACAACTGATGAACCGTATATATGTGTGTGTGTCTGTCTGTCTGTCCATCTCTGTAAATCTTACACTCAAGCTTTTGGTAAATATTATTTCCATATGTCATTTACTCTTCGACTCTCTCTCTCTCTCTCTCTCTCTCTCTCTCTCTCTCTCTCTCTCTCTCTCTCTCTCTCTCTCCCTCCCTCCCCCCCCCTCTCTCCCTCCCTCTCCCCCCCCCTCTCTCTCTCTCTCTCTCTCTCTCTCTCTCTCTCTCTCTCTCTCTCTCTCTCTCTCTCTCTCTCTCTCTCTCTCTCTATTCGTGCCAATATATTGTTATATAGTATTTTACCATCTTCTCGAGGCTATTCTGACTTCATCATCTTCTGCTAGCTGGAAGGAACATTGCATTTTACTAACAGTTTCTGACAGCATGCGAGGCCAAGTGAAATTACCCTTCGCGTTGTTGTCAGACATACTTGGACAGAACTTAAACTCTGTAAAGAAAACAGTAAATACATATTCCACGTATTTTATACTATTTACTTGTCAATCTATCAGTTGTTTAAACTAAAAAATATATATATATATATATTTAACTTTAAACCATATATATCATTAGAGAAATTTTTGTATTGTTTTTTGTCCACACATTGCTTCTGTTTTTCTTTAAAATAAATTTCACTTGAAGGTGAAAATCAAATACTCTATAATATCAACTTTCCATCCTTTTCTGAAATCGCTCATCCGCCCTGATAATGACTGTTTTAATTCTCACCTGTTCGGGTGATGTTCAGACGTCGGGTGCTGACTCTAAGACGACGTAATTCTCCTTTTGTCGCCCCGTTTTGGATAATTTCTCGAATTAGAATCTTCACTTGAAAAAAATTGTGAGTGTTCAGATTCGTACTGTGAATCTTCAAATAGGTCACCAAGTCAGGAGGACTGAAAACAATTATTAACTTAGTACTGATTTCTTTATTTTTATTAACTGTTAAAATATTGCGGGACACATATAAAAAGTCATAGACCAACCATCTTTGTCAGTATATACATAAAACGTATCACGTACATAAACTCACACACAAGTACATACAAATACACATAAATACATACACAAGCACATAGAAAGACATTCACACAAACACACTTAAACACACAAACCCACATGCATATAATCCATGCAATCAAGTATGATATGAATAGTAATTGTAATTAATATTATGAAAAAAAATTGGGAAATTAAGTTTAAAAGTGAATGAATAAATAAATAAATAAATAAATAAATAAATAAATAAATAAATAAATAAATAAATAAATAAAACTTACGTAAAGCCAAGGGGGGTAACTGAGTATCCACCTTCTGTCTGCCGTATGTCGACGTTCATCTAGAAATAATATTACAAATGAGTAGAGTTCATCACACACAATCACAGTCTCATACCATACATACAGCTTATAGCTAATATTTAATGTTTTATGTTCTCATATATTACAAATATACCCAACTGTTTTCCTCAGAATTAAAGTTTAGAGAATAATAATAAGTAAACACAAAATGTTTAATGCTACAATACTGTATATAAAACAGCGTGGAAATGAACTCACCGCTCTGATAAGTCTTCGAGTCAAATTGATATATTCCTGTGACTGTGGATCAGCCAAGTCTGGTGTGTAGTTCCCTTTATACAATTCGAACGAAACGTAAAACGTGAAGTCTGAAGTTCGTCCTGAAAAATATGATTTCTTTTATAGTCTATCTGTCTGTTTATCTATCTGTCTCTCTGTCTATATATCTGTCTATCTATCTATATGTATATAAATATATATATATATATATCCACCCTTTCCATCTAAAAATAGCATACAACATATTATATTTATAGCGAATTCTTACCTCCTATCTGATCGACGTTGCAGTTATTGCCAACACAGCAATAGTTACAGCGCATATTGGGTCTGTTCTGGATGGCACACGTTTTGGCGTTGGCAGCCTCTAACGCCATACAGTCTTGCAGCTCAATACAGCCGCGGCTGACGTTCAGATGTCCTCTGGTGTAGTCAACGCTGTTGATACACGCCATCTGTTCATTACATATCATTGCAAATTAATAGAATTATGTAATGATTATAAACTAGTAAAATCTCACGTATGTTGAACGTCATGGATTCAAAGTAACTGTTCTGTTTATATTATTGTATTGTTGTTCGAATGTTTTAAAGTGTTTTAAATAAAAACTGGCAGATATTCACTGAAAAAAAGTTTATATTAAAAAAAAGTAAAAAGAAAACGTCTTGACATTACTATACACGATTTTCCTATTTCGAATGTTAAAGAATTACAAAATTAAAACTATAACAAATTCTAATTTAGTAACGAAAACATTTAAAAAATGTATTTCATTATTGTAACAGAATAATACAAGGACATATTTCTTTATTTTAGAATTTAAATATTTTCCACATATTTCTCACCTCTTTTTATTAATATCTACCGTGTAATTTAGTATCACTTCTAGTACCTGTGAGTCTAATATATTTTTTTTAAATATCAGTACTAATATTTACCAGTTCTCCGTGGCAAACTCGACTCTGGTCTGCTTCCAGACATTTTCCGTTTGTTTTGGACGATGAACAGTAACGACAATACTGTCTGTTGGGGAAAATATTCTCTTCCTCTTCTGAAATCAGAAAACAAATCTATTTTATAATTTTAATGTTACTAATATACGTAGAGAGAGAAGGGGGAGTTATGTAAGCAGACAGAGTGACAAATTACAGAGTTATTACATTAAAGAGTTGCAGGTTTTTCAAGTTGTTTTGTTGTCGTTGTGGATTTTCTTTCTTTCTTAAATGTGCACGGAATATACAAGTATACATTAAACATTTTTTTCAAATATTTCTATTCTCAGAAATTACAAGTATCCTAAGAAATTATTTGTATTCTAATAAATTATATATCCTAAGAAACAATGTATTCTGTGTCCTCAGAAGCAACGCATATTCTCAGAAATCACACGTATTCTAACAAATTACCTGTACACGATGGGAAGTCTTTATCACGCATGTCAGAAAGAGGGAGGTTGTCGTGCACGTTTGAGCAGCGTAAGTTATCCAAGTAGAGCTTGGAGTGAGTGTTCATAGACTTTTTAATCGCCTTCAGAGAACAGCCGCAGTATATGTGTGAGTTTCCCCCAAACATGCTGGTTGAAAAAACGAAATAGTATATCATGATGTTTGTGAAGTGGAAATAATTCATTGTATTCTGTATTAATTCTGTTATAAGCACAAATTATCTAGGATTTTGAAAAAAATATTGGTAGCGTTTGAGAACTTTAATCCAAACACCTGTAAAGAAAAATGATATTTTAAATACATGTAATGATATGTTTTTTATATGAAGAAAAATGCATTCTGTTTTTAACGAAAATTAATATTTAAAAAATTAAAGACTGTATTCTAGAGAGATTTAATATGATTATTTATTAAGAAAGAACAAATGTGAAGAAATAAAATATATTTCTCTAAATATCCTATCGAAAGACGAAAGTCAAATTCTGTTTCTAAAGAGTCAGTATTAAGTATATACTTACACTACAACCTTTTTATTCATGGGCAGGGTTATGAATGCAAACTTTGAGACATATGTGATGTTATTCTTCTGGAGATCACTGGAAAATATATACAATTGTGCTATTGCTTATAAGAATATAAAATGTGATATATTAATAATATTGTGATGTCATGGGTTCTATCTGAATAAATAAACTTTTTTAATCATATACTTTTTTTCTTTAATTTAATTTAAATGTATTTAGTTTTATTTTATTTTATTTATTATGAATGTATTTTATTTTAGTTATTATTTTTTTATATTATTATTGTTGTTGTTGTTGTTGTCGTTGTTGTTTACGTACATTATTTCAATGCTGGATAAATGCTGGAAATGATCGGCCATTATTTCTGTAAGTCTGTTTTCTGATAATACCCTGAAAGATAAAAAGAGCCAAGTATAAATAATTAAAAATAACTGACTTAGGGGGGGAAAAAATATAAAATTGTTTATTTTTGTTTTATAATGAAAATGAAAAAACATAATCAAAAATTATATTTCATATAATAATAAGAAGAAGAAGAAGAAGAAGAAGTAGTGGTAGTAGTAGAAGAAGAATGTTAATAACAACTATATATAATAAACATTATGACATATATAATAATAGTAATAACAATTATTATTATAATGTTTACTATAATAATAATAACAGTAATATTATCATAATCGTTAAAATTATTAATAATTAACAATCAATATACATATATATATATATTTAATTATTATAACAAAATGTTTGAATGTAAAGCTTTAAAAATATTCTTTATTTCATTTATTTGTTTATTTACTTACTTATTTATTTATTTATTTATTTATTAAAACTTAACTCTTTATTTTCTTCAAACAATAAAATATAATAACTTATTTTATTTCATTTACATATAATTTAATCTTTTAATAATACACAGAGTGATACTTTATTTCTCCAAAAAATCGTGGATATAAAGCCTTCCATCATGTATAACATATTAAATGACAAAATATTTCTGTGAAAAGGTGCGTGCATCTGGTTTCTATATCTCCTGTGTAGCAACAATATTTTTTTTAATTATTTTTTATTTTATATTTTTTCTCCATAAATAGTTGACGTGATTTAAAACAATACTCAACGTGTCACACCAGTACATGACAGCGATATGGAGAGAAATCGACACCATGTGTTTGTATGTCTGTTATATCTAGTGTCTTTGTCTATACGGAGTTCGGCGACCCAGTAACTGAAAATGCGTTGACGCAGGTATGAATTACTTACAGTGTTTTCAGGCTGTATAGGTTTCGAAAAGCCTTGGGATGGATTTCACTGATTCTGTTTTTCATGAGGAATCTGAAACATATCAAGTAAATGTGCGAGCGTGGATTACTTATACGTGTGTACACGCTATTTGTAACAACATATTTATATTGAGAAGGTGACCGATTAAATCAGCTATTTGTAATAATAATAATAATAACAACAGCAACAATAATAATAATGCAGTAATAATAATAATGTATTTCATTACTGATTATACACTGTACATGAATATTTTCACCTCTCTGTCTCTCTCACACACACACACACACACACACACACACATATATTCACATATAGTGTTTTAAATACACGAAATTAGTCCTTTGAAATTATACACATATGTATGATATAAAATTTGAGAAAGAATGAAAGACCCATACATACAAACATACATACACACACGCAAGCACATATGCACACATGTATACGTATCTCCTGCTCTTTCCCTCTTTCTCTCTCGCACACATATACGCAAGCACACACACACACACAAACACACACACACACACACACACACACATACACACACACACACAAACACAAACACACACACACACATTATAAAAAACAATTAAAATTACTCACAATGTTTCCAGCTGTTCTAAATTTTGTAAATCTTTTTCCAATATGGAAGAAATTCTGCTGGATGACAGTTCTCTGAAAACAACACAAGACCAAAATTATCATATTGATTTTGTGACATTCCTATCACATTATTATTATTATTATTATTATTATTATTATTATTATTATTATTATTATTATTATTATTAAAAATAACTTTAAAAAAAATTAGGAAATATTATTTCTGTGAGGTCATGTTACCAAATTAGAGGAAAGCAAGATAGGTATAGTATAAAACTGTTGTTACCACCACAAAGATAAAAACTATCAACACCACCGACACGTCCACCACCAAATACTACTACTACTACTACTACTACTACTACTACTACTACTACTATTATTATTATTATTATTATTATTATTATTATTATTATTATTATTATTATTACGAAAACGTATTTTCTCTGGTCTCTCTCTCTCTTTGTAGCTTGATGTTGTTTTTAATTCCAGACTTAACGAAAACTTGTTAAGTTTCGTGAGTTGATAGTATAAAAAGTAACACTGTGTACGTTTACACTGGGTATTCCTGTGTAAATATAAGACGCGGGTGACAGAGTGCTGTAGTCAAAGTAAATTTGTTCAAGCGTTTCGTTCTAACAACTTATTTACTGTTAGACATGTTTTGTACGGTATGAAAAAAAAAACATAGTGAAAACTATTATTAATTCTATTCTATTTTGTTTCCTGGATGGATATTCGGAGTCCGGTTAGACTTGTTATGAAAATAACTTCACGGGAAGACGCCAACTGAGTTTTTAATGTATGTTTTTGTCAAAACATTGAATTTAAAATTATGAAAATATACGAGCACACATACACACATATTTAATCATTCGTACAGAAATTAACATATACAGTCTTTAAAATTTGATATCTAACAAAAATAATAAAATTCATATAAAATATTTTTTCCCTAAATAAAAACTAATTAATATAATTATCTAGAGACTAATTATTTTTTGAATAAATGTCCAGTTACTTAATTTGCCCATGATGGTCAGTGTTGCTGTTGGAATGTATTTGTATGTTTCTTTTCTTTCTTTCTTTAATCATTTGATTTAGTTATTTTTATTTTTTCAAATAACTCCATCAAATTGCTTGTTAACGTTAGAGCAGACGTTGTAATAATAGAATAGTAGTAGTAGTAGTGGTTGTTGTATTTGCAATAGTAATGGTAGATTTGCTGTTGTAGAAGCATTAGCTATAGAAGTTCTATCAGTAACAGTAGTCGTAGTTGCAGTAGTAGTAGTAGTAATAGTAGTAATAGTAGTAGTAGTAGTAGTAGTAGTAGTATGTAGTATAAACAACAGTAGTTGCAGTGACTATTTTTGTAGTTAGCGTAAATAAAACAGAAATAAATTCGTAAAACATATATAAAGAAGCCTTCAATAAATTTTATTTTCTCTATTAGAAAATTATGTTTGTGGCATTAACTTACACTGTTTATTTAGATATGCTTTGCTAACACAGAATGTTGACTTAGATAAAAAGTTGAAGTCTACACATAAAGATAACAACCGATAGTCTCCTTCTATAGGTAATTTAAAACGTTTGGGATATTAAAGATGAAAACACCCACGCACGAACACACACGCACACACAAGCATACATATAGGCGAAAAACACTGAAAATATGTATTAACTGGATATGACTTTTTAAATGTATTTATTAAGTATATGTTTTGAGAGAGAGAGAGAGAGAGAGAGAGAGAGAGAGAGAGAGAGAGAGAGAGAGAGAGAGAGAGAGAGAGAGAGAGAGAGAGAGAGAGATTATAGTTGTCTAATATAAAGAAAATCAATATTAAAGTAACTTCAATACTTACAAAACTTTAGTATCGGGTGGAATATTTTTGGGTATCCGTGTAATGTTTTGCTTTCTACAAGAAACAGTCATTCTGTTATTACGTTTCTGACAGGTACACAGGTGAGATTTACAAGCGTCTACTCGCTGCGTTGAAGCAAGCTGTAAAATTTTTAAAAACAGAACGAATACAATCCATTGAATTTTCTTCATCTTGAACAATGTTTTACTCTGAAACGGAATCCCTGATACCTCAAAAAACCTTCCTGGACCTTAACTCGAGGTTGTGAGTCACGGTTCTGCAGAATATAAATTCTTAATGTTTATATTACCGGTAATAATAAAAAAATAATTTGCTTATAAATGTTATTTTCCTGTTCAGTAAGTACACATGTTAAAACTTTTGGTTCGTAACAATGAACACGTTTGTAATTCAAATTTATGTTTGAATATACAAATTATCCACACTATAACCTGAAATAGGTATACCATTCATTCGCAATAAAATAGTTTTTTCCCCATGTTAATTTTAAAATAATCACAACATATTAGCGAAAGAGAGCGACTCAAACCAAAAGCGTCAATGTAATATAATTCATATATACATATAAATGTCAACTTATTCGCTGATATAAACCGTTCTAAAATATAATTAGACTTTCGCTGTGAATATCTTCATCTACAATGCGATTACACTGGCAAAGGTTACAATAACCATCTTCATACAAAAACGAATTCTCCAGTAAATATTCTTTTGTATTCAATCAGTTGTGTGTGGTTTAACGAGGTGTCCTCACTGACAGCCTGTCCCAGAGTTATGGACTTTGGTTTGGGGTGAGGTCTGAAATGTAGCAGACGTCTGGGAGATGTTAACAAACTTATGCTGAAAAAAGGAATGCGACAAGTGTGTAATCCATTAGTTCTGTTTGTTCACGGAAGTAGACAAGCCTGGACCTGAAAAACAGAATAGAAAATCTGTTCAATATTTATTTCATTATATATATTCGTACGTGTGTGTATGATTGTTTGTGTTTTTTCATTTGTGTTTGTATTTATTTTTATGTATGTATGTATGTATGTATGTATGTATGTATGTATGTATGTATGTATGTATGTATGTACGTGTATATGTATATTTAAATTGTCATTTGTTTATATTCTGTTGTATTCATATATGTATATGTGTAATAAACATCTACGTATAAAAACATATTTCATATAAGGCCAATTTTATTTATTAAAATACTTTAATTAATTTTTACCTACGTTAATGTTTGTTGTAACTTCTAAACCCGTATATTCTAGAACAAAAAAATTACTTCCATTTTTATACCAAAAAATAATGAAAATATTTGGATATTGTATCTTTATATTACAATTGTCTATGCGTTTGTACTTCTGTATGTATATAGTTGTGACTGCAAAATATCAGCAACGGGCCTGTAGTTATTTATCTCCAAACTGAGATGACATCTTTTTCAGAGCTAATGGTCAAACAGTAAGAGCTAGTTTCTTCTCTGTGACACAGTAACACAGACGTGGAAAGATACTCCATGCTCATGGATCGTGTAACCAAAACACACCGTGCTAGAATCGTCAGTAGACATAAGTATACATTGTAATACTGAATGATTGATTCTCATATTCTGTATGTCTCTCTTTCAGTGTGTCTGTGTGATTGTCACTCTGATTCACCGAACTGCTTACTTTGTACACTAGTTCATCTTTTCAACAATATACATACTGAATGGTAAAATACTATCATAGAAAGATAATCCAGAATCCCAAATTTTTATGTCCATGACATTATTATTGTTACTGTTACAGAAATCATATAGGCTGTCTTAAAGTAAACCGCTGCTGCGCTGGGACGAGCAGTTGCTAGAATCTCACTGGCGAGGACGAACAAACAGAGTTGGACATGTTTACCGAACACGCGAACAAATGATTAAAATGCCTCAACCCAAAGGTCACAAGTTTGGAGTAAGTATGTAAACTTGGTCATGTGATTCAGCAGGTACAAGCAACAGAAAGCAGTAAACAATGTTACTTTATAATTATATACCTTCTGTACTGCAGTAAAGACAAGCTGAATGTCAAATAATAACATATGTTTATAATTACATATATTATATACCGGTATTGCTGGGTTAACATAATGATGGTAATAATCGTGTGTGTGTGTGTATGTGTGTGTGTGTGTGTGTGTTAAATTAATGTTTTTATTCTTCAAAAATATTTATAATTATCAGTTATAACCATCAGGAATTACTGCCTGTGACACACACGTTATAAATTTTAATAATCGTCTATCTCTATGTAGAATTCATCCTATATCCTCCGGAATAGCCTAATCAGAATAACCAGTGATATAAAATTCAACACTTAATCTTACAGGAAACATCAGGTAAGGAATTATTACAAAGTCAACAGAGTTCTAATTTTTGCATTAAACCTAGGATATTGACATCGGTGAAGTTAGCTCTAATCCAGAAATAATTGTTTTGTGGAATCCTCTGTCACTAAGCAACTAATCAACAATGTTACTTAATACTACGCTATTTTCAGTAAACGATTCAGAAAAATAACTGAGAAAATTCTTATCTTTTTGAGGTAATCAGAAAGTTCGATTGCTGTTTTCCGCTAAGTGGCAACGATAGCCAATAATTAAAAGATAAAAGTGAATAAATTTCTGTTTTGAAAGTTACCTTTATACTGCATCGCTCTTGTTGTTTGGTTTCTGTGGAGTTTATTACTGGCAAGGATCAGACTTGTTGGAGGGTCCAGGTTTATTGCAGCATTGGATCGTATTTAACAGTTGCAGAACAGATACACATTTAAATATAACCTTTTAAAGTGAGTTTCTACTTATATGACAGTTTCGATATATGAATTAATTAATAACCTATCGAAATATACAGCAAAAGTCACTTTCGAAATTATATATGCTTCAATGGCCATGAAAACATCTAAAATACCTTTTTATCTGATTGATTAAATTGATTTTTTTCCTAATTATTTTCTATTAGTGCTAAAAACGTCTAATCAATTTATAAACTGTTTTTAGTCCCTTTAATGACGCAGTGATATGAAAATTAATCCTTACACTTAAACACAGAACTGACAGTGAATGCTAAAGACTTAGAGGTCAAGCATGTGTAAATACGTTAGTGTCAGTATAAAACTCTTAAACGACAGATATAGACAACATATTATCAGACATAGGTGCAACGACAAGCCTATCTGTCTTCATGAAAATACGACAGAAATCAGATAATATCATTTATCTAATATGTCGGATATAAGTTTTAGTTTTCCGAAATTTAAAACCATTTTGTGTGTTTTGGTGAAAGACTGTCCCAAGTTATTAGTGACATACAAGATCAACATAAATCATATTTATGTACATAATGGTAATATGTCTGTACAAGTGAGTCAAGTGAGTTACTACATACGTATTCAACTACTCATTAATATTTAGGGATGTTTTGTGTGAATTTTCACAAAGCAGAACAATGCATACAATGCTCTGTTTAAATGGTCTCTCTCTCTCTCTCTCTCTCTCTCTCTCTCTCTCTCTCTCTCTCTCTCTCTCTCTCTCTCTCTCTCTCTCTCATACATACAACTAAACCTTTACAACCTTACAGTTTAATAATCGACCATTCTTTCCTTAAAGTACGTGTCATTCAGTTTGACCTTAACATCGACACGACAGCATTCATCCGTATCTGAATACTTTACTGACTCTGTGTACCCAATAACACCCGAGGTGTGGCTATTTTTACCATCCGAACCAATTATATTATTTCGGTTAGCTCAGGAAAAAAGTCTTCTCACTTTAGAAATGTTGTTAATGTACAGCTTGTATGAATTTCTAGGCGATTGTTTTGTATCTACAATAAACTAGAAAGTATGTGTAACTGAGGTGTGTTGGAGTTTTGTCTGTGTGTGTGTGCGTGTGTGTGTGTCCCTATGTGAGAGAATATTTAAAAAAAACAAAGAATAAATTTATATACTTCATTAATTAATATAGTATTATCTTTTTTCTGCTATTTTACAACATGTATCATTGACTATTTGTTTAATACGTCCTTATTTTATAAACTGACATTTTTTAAAAAGACTATAAATTGATTATGATCTTGAATTCATTCACCTAGACATTGTTTCAACGTATGTGTATGGTTTGTAAGAGTTTATTATTAGAAGTCTTTGTAGTAGTTGTAGTAGAAGTAGTAGTAGTTGTAATGGTATGGTATGATGATTATCATGATAATGATGATAATGCTGACATTATCGTTCCTTTGCTAACATTTTTCTTTTTCAACTTCCATACACTTTTTTATTTTTATTACCAACAAAATGTTTTATAACCAGGAAATATGCCAGCTTAAATCACACCTACAGAAAGAGTTACTTCCGAGTATCATTTTTTAACTCTCATCTTTTGAAACATAGAGGGCCGTATTACGTCAGATTTTACATCGCCACAAGGCACATACAGGACGTAACCCACTTAGTACGGCTGTGACGTCACACAGAAATTTCCAGTGACGCATACGCGTGGAAGTAATATATAACAGACACGATGGCTGTAATAACTGTGTTGTTAGAGCTAAAATGGGATCCTAATTTATCAGCTGTTTCTGAAATGTTTTACAAATAGAAACCATCGCACTGTACTAAGACATAATGAATATATGTGTGTGTATATATATATATATATATACACACACACACATATGTAACAAAGTATTGTATTTAACATAGTCTGATAAATACACAATCAAATTCACAGAAACAGTCACAAAATGTAAATAAATTTAAATAAGTGTTTTTATTGCTGTTACTGGCACTGCCATATTTAATACTACTAGCTGATTATGTTTCTGTCAATAAGAAATATTCCACACAATTTCCCCTCTTCGTATAGTTAATATACAAAATAATGAGTTATTATTATTATTATTATTATTATTATTATTATTATTATTATTATTATTATTTTTTGGCACCTAATAATGCATTAAATTATTGTCGGTGTTCTTTCGTTTTTGGTTTTTCTTCTTCTTCTTTTTTATTTTTATTTTTTATTATTTTTTTTTTTTTTTTTTTTTTAAATTTTTGTTTTGTTTGTAAGCCTTGCGTTTGGAGTAAATATATATATTTTTTACAATCCTCGTGACGTCAAGTTAACTTTGGCGTTTACATTTCCCATGTCGTCGCATGGGTGTGAGATACGTCGTTATTCTGTTACTTTGCTCTGGTAAGTGAAAACTGACGGGTATAACCGACTGACTGTTCACGCGAACGTGTCGCCTCAGCTGCCTCGGTAATTTAGTGGCGCATCTCAAGGGTGTGTCATAAGCAGCTTAACAAAAACAAGTTTAGAGTTGATGGGTTTGTGTAATGTTTTATACGAGTTAATGTATTTTCATTGGTTTCTGTAACGTTTTGAACGAGTTCATGTATTTTCGTGGGTTTGTGAAATGCTTTAACTGGTTTCTGTAACGAGATCATTTATTGCGGTGGGTTTCTGTAACGTTTTATACGACTAAATGTATTTTCATGGGTTTGTGTAATATTTTATACAAATTAATTCATTTTTATGGTTTTCTGAAAGGTTTTAAACAGTTTAGTGTACTTTCGTGTGTTTGTGTTTATACGAGTTAGTATATTTTCATGGGTTTCTGAAATGTTTTGAACGAGTTAATGCATAACAATTACGTTTTATTAACTGAACCATAAACATGTTGCCTACATATTTAATATAAATACGTAATGGTTTAGGAAAAAAATAATCTTTAAAATATCCATTTTATATTACAGCTCCCTGAGGAGAGATGTTTACCAAAATATCTGACATTTTATTGAATGTAATCAAAACAACATTATTTTAAATAAGAAAAAATAAAATGCAACGAAAGAATCTCTGCTTCGAGCATGTTTAAACATATAACTTTTTTCACGATTAGGTCTGTCCTGCTGATGGGTACACAAGATTGTTTGAAAAACCTGCCAGGGGATATATTATAAATAAATATCATATAACGATGTTAGAGCTTCATTTACATAATAAAAAAATTCACTGTGGATTGTTACGAAATAAGACATTTGTCACCCTGCAGGCAAAAGTATTTAAATATGCATTTTTCTTTTTTCCTTTTAAAAAAAATAAAAAAATAAATTAAAAAAAAATACACATATATTAATATACATTTCTTGTCAAAGATCTGTAGAATTTATGTATGTCCCAAGTCTTAAATTATAAATACTGAGCCGTCAACTCAAAAACAGTACTCTCGAATGAGCTTGTGATAAAATGTTCAGTGTCTGAAAAGTTTTTGTTTCCAGTTCCCGCACGTTGACCGCAGATACATAATTAACAAAGAGAAAGAACAGCCTCTGTTGTCAGCCTATTACACTTTCTTATCAGTCTGTAGTAGAATTTATTCATTAATTTTATAAAAATAAAAAATAAATTATATTTTTTTATATGCTGTTGTTATTGCTATTATTATTTTTATTGTTGTTGTTATTATTACTATTATTATTATTATTATTATTATCATTATTATTGTTATGTTTAAAAAGGAGACTGTCTTTTGTTTAAATATTTTGTTTTTATTAATGTGAAAATTAATTTTATAAAATAATTAATAATCAGTTTAAAATTCAATATAAAAATACCTATATATGTGTGTGTGTGTGTGTGTGTGTGTGTGTGTGTGTGTGTGTGTATGTATGTATGTATGTATGTATGTATGTATGTATATACGTTTGTATGTGTGTCTGAATGTAGGTAAGTCATACACAAATAAATATATGTAACGTGCTATTTGAATGAAAATATAAAACAGAATTTGGAAAAAACGATATTTCTAAAGCATGTTTGTTTGAAATGACTCGAAAAGTAATTTCGGCAAATGTTTGAGCATACGTGTTTATATTTCCAAATAATCCAACCGAAAAGAAAACACTAAAGAGAAATGCCACACCCAGTAAGCCGTTAAATAAACCACAACGTTATAATATGACGGTTATATCTGTAAGTGTAGTACATAGTGTAAACAAACAAAACTATACTACTACTAATAATAATAATAATAAATAGAAAATTTATAATTATCAGTTATTTCCTTAGACAGTTGTACGTGTTTCTTAAACTTTCAGCTGCCAATTACATATGTAATTAATATGAACAATATATCTTATGATATCTTGCAGCTTGAATACAATCCATACCAGAGGTGTGTCGAAATCTCAAAATGATTCATACCTAAGAATTTTGTCGATAAATGGTAATAGTTTATTGTCAGTTATATTTTACACGATATATTTATTTAATAAATACATGGAGAAAGTTCTTCTAATTTTAGCTATTAGTTAATATTTTTCTTCTCCGCCTTTTTTAATTATTTTAAAGTATTTTGATTACTTTATTTATTTTTACATTATTTTATTTTTATTTTTGGTTGTTGTTTTGTTCAAATTAATTTTGTTATGGCTAATACATCATTTTCAAATTGTCTTCATTGTTGTTGTTGTTGTTGTTGTTGCTGCTGCTGCTGCTGTTGTTGTTTTTTGTGTTGTTTTATTTGTCAGACATAAGAAATATTAAAAGATCAGACCACTGAATGAGTTATTAAATACATTTCATATAAATATATGTTTTCTTAACAATAATGAATACGTTAAAATAGAAAATGTAGAGAAACACACACGTATATTAAAAACACTTACCTAGCTCTGAGTAGAACGTCTTTCTAAATTTTCAGCAAATTCTTGGTTGTATAAAGCAATCCAGTAAATTAAATGTATAGCCCTTGTCTCAGTCTTCGAATGATTCCTGTTAAATCAACGATCCAGTGACTGCAGTGTTAAACTTCTGCCTCTGTTTTCAAATCATTTCTGTTTTCAAATCATTTCTGTTTACATAAAACCATCAACAGACTGACGTCCTATGTAAGTATGAACTTAAATTCTGTGTACCGCTGTCACCTAGTATTTAAAATGTCACATTTACAAGGAAACAAAAGTCCTGCGTGGGACAAGCCGTACGATGCTTATCTACTTACAGGTGAGAGGCGATAAACATTTAAACATTATCGCCCACAAAACTCTTATGTATTGTCTTTACCCGCCCAGAAACTCTTAGTTTTGGGGGGTATTATTTTTCCCTGACTGCTAATCCTTTGTTATTTCTTTTTCTTTTGGGGGGGAGTCTTTTTATCCCCAGACTATAGTGTTCTTATACCCAGCACGTGAAAAATTCCAAAGAAAAGATAGAGTCGAAAAGTCGACAAAAATACCTTTCTAACAGGTATACTATTTCCACCCAGGTATCAGCGAATTAGCGAATTCCAGAGCTGTAAAGCAATGGAGATTAACCAAACAAACATAGAAACGGTGACATGGTCGGATAATCAGGATAAGATATACAACTGTAGTATAACTCGAATTTATTGGCGATATTATTTCTTCTTTTTGCCGAAACAAGTAATAAATATATATTCAGTAATGTAACTGCAACAGTCCTGGATGAATGGGCAACCCGTCTTGCATTGAGAAAAACCGGTTTGGCCTGAGGTAATTATAACGACTGCATTGGTTTTCCCAATCTCAAACTAAATCTTTGTGTGACATCGTCTTCTCGATTTAGTTCGGTTTCGCTTTAACACCGCTAGTATGAGAATCTGTGTTATAGAAAGGCGTGTACGGTCTAGATATTATCCTGTGTTTATTTTTGGTGGTGAATATATCTGGGAGGGGTGAATGAATTTGAAGTGTTGAAAAAAACACATTAAAAAAATATTATTATTTTCCCTCTTTTGAGCTTTCTTTCGTTTCTTTTCCTAATTTCCTTAAGTAAATGCTTATTAAATGTATATATTACTATAGAAAAAAAGTATATACTAGTGTGTGTGAGTTTGTGTTTTTCGCTTGTATGTTTTATGAACATATGTGTGGGTGTAACACACAGTTATATGCTCGTTCGTTTGTCTGTGTCAAGAAATAAATAAAACAGTTAACATCAGTAACATTTTCAAAACATTTAACACATCAATTAAAGTTATTTAATAAAGTTATTTCTGTTATCTATATAAATCAAACTTCGCCTCACCAACTTCTAAACTAATATTTGCCTTATCTCTTGAACATGTCAACTCTGTTTGACTTGTTAATCGAGTTATGTGTTTTGTTTTAAACCTGTGTTGACTCGTTTATTTGATTGGAATGGAAAAAAAATAACGTGCTAATCAGAGCAAGCTGTTGTGAAGCACGACGATTATTTAATTAAATACATGAGAGGCTATAAAACACTTTTACTAATTGCAGAATGTATTTACAGACTTCACTCTGGGATGTGAAACTAATACGAGAGTTTGTGCAGTAGAGACAAATGCAATAAACCTCTAAGCTGCAGGGTTTCTCTACAATTATAGATTTAATATAAATACTGGTTTGTATTATATAAACCTTAAACTCATGTATTAACTGCATTAAACAGACGGTTAAAGATTACATATAAATATATACAATATGGAAAAACCGATGAATGGCAATCATTAAGACTGGGAAATCCCTAACTTACGTAACCTTTAGGTTAATCAGAGACAGTTAATAATGAAATGTTTGTGCATGAAACTAGGTGGTGCCCAAAGCGCCCGCCGAATTACCTTTGTCTAACAGACTTTTAAAATAAAATTAATTTCACCACCAAAGGATGATGCCAGCTCCTTATACTGAAATAGTGGTTGAGGCACTGATTTATATATATGTATTATACGTGTGTGTATATATTATGTTTTTTCATTTGTATGCTCTAATCTTTTATATAAATTTATGTTTACCATGTCTATTAATTTTTATCCTAATAAGGACGTTACTCTTAAATGTCTTAGCCATATAACATTTCAGTATTAAAAGTTAATTTTGCCATCAAAGATAACTTTAGAAAAATCAAAGTGTTAATTTGCCATTAAAATAATGTCATTTTTGTAAAGAAAGACTGAGAATCACAATAAGGACATTATTGTTTTTACTAACATTTTAATTACAGCAAAACTGCCACAATGTACTTTTTATATTCAAATGGTGCTGCTGTTTACGCTCATAATTATATATTGTGAAAGGTACGGTGGAAATACATCTTGATCCAAACTCGGGCCTTTTTGCAAAAATGACTTTACTTCCTCGGGTACAGGGGGCAGTTTCCCCTTCCCGCCATTTGTATCATTTGCTGATTAGTTACACGTCTGTTTTTAAAAGTCATGATCACGTCTTCGGTTTTACTCTCCACACCCAAGAATGTAAGGCTTAGTGTTTCCTGTATTATATTTTTATTTTAAAGAAAAAACCAGAAAGGATATAATTATTTCGTAATTTGATATCATTCGGAAAATCACAAAGATGTCTTGGCGATTTAAATAATATTTCCACCTAGTTAAAATGCACGAAAAGAAAAAGGGATTAGTGTCTCAGTGGATAAATCGTATGCAGAAACACGCACAAGAAACAGAAATATGTATTGTAATGTGTTATGCTTCAGAAATGCATAAACTGAATGCTCAAGACTTAAAATAAGTACGCGAAAGAAATTCACATATCAAGTACGGTTATTAACATTATCCTAATGCAGTGACTGATAAATAGTCTTATTTCTTTTTCTCATTCGCTTGTGATTTGATAAGAGAAGTTAGGGGTGGTAGGGGGATGTTATTGCTTATTTTCTAATTTCCGCGGTGAATAGAAAAGGGATTATGGCAGATTTTGTTTTAATTTAATTTGGAATTATTCTATCATTAAGAGACTTGTTACATTTATGTTAACTTTTGTATAATGTATCCTCATATGCCGTAGACCATGGCCTGAGTGTAAATGCAATTCAATTCAGTTCAGTGATACACAAGCACACAAAACTAACTCGACACTAAAATATATATATATTATTTTTCTATTTATTATTATTATTACCTTATGATTAGCATTTACATACGAGGTTTAAAAGTATTTTTGAAAAAGAAATAAAATTAAGTAGGAATATACAAACAATCAGAATACACACTTAAAAAGAAACAATTAATAATACTACAATAAACCTTACTTCAGCACCTAAAATCAATGCGTTAAAGTTAGATATTCATTCTTAGTTCATATTATTATATAATACAGGAAAATATTTCACAATGCCTTTTATCATCATCGACCTTATTATTATTATTATTATTATTATTATTATTATTATTATTATTATTTAATAAGCACTGATTGTTTTCTGACAAAATTATACTTAAGAATTATAATTTAATGAAGAAGCGTTTTTCTTTAATTTGTACATACACTGTCGCTGAACTACACAGAAACGTCTTGCTCATTGATATCACCATTTCGTTTTGCTTTATATCCGAGTTATTTTTTTTTTTATTTTATTTTATTTTATTTTATTGGTTTTGATATATTTATCAAACAATCATGACCATAATGGCGTTAGTGTCATTACTACATACTGGCAAAAACAATGTAATATGTGAATGTACTAATTTCACTGGAACTAAAATGTCGTAAGTGCAGTTACGACTTTTTTGGCAATAAGAAATATACACTTACGACCTACTGGCATGACCACTTACTGTCCGTAATCACTTACAACTATGTGGTTCTGACTGATATCTCAAAAAGTTATTATGCTACTGACTTGATTCTTTGCTATATGACAGAATATACTACTGTACATGTACTGGTGGTAAAATTTCGCAAAATAAATGCACTTAAAACCCCTCGAGATAATATATATATATATTTTTTTTTTTTTTTTTTTATAGTATTCACATTTAAATGTCCATCACGAAGTTTTCAGACATGTCCCCTCCTTTGTCAATAAAAACAGATGCAAAACGTCAAACAGTTTGAAATATTTAACCTGTTTCGTCTGGCTTTCTACTGATGTTGAAACAAGCCTCGGGTTAAATGGCTGATGTTCATCTTCATTCTGTCGACTGTACTCTGACCACATCTGCAACCTTCTTTTATTATTACCTAGCCCTTTCTTTTCTTTCTTTCTTTCTTTCTTTTCTTTTCTTTCTTTTTTACAGATGAATGAACAATCAAATGAAAAATAAAAATACAGAGCGTCAGGAACAGATTCCATTAGGAATCAAAACCAGACCTAGAGAAAAAAATTCATCACAGATCTCATTCATTATACCAGATCAAGTTTAAATCTTTGCTATAGGGACAGCTTTGTTATTCTACCATTTTGGACCCAGTAATTAGGCCCCTATAACAAGGACCTAAATCACCGGCTTATTTAGAAATACTCTGTCTAACTTCTTTTATATATTTTACATGCTCATCAAAGGCTTATTTTGAATTGAATAAAGATTAATTTAATTTCAATCAAAGGTTTATTTGAATCTACATGATTTTATGGAACTATGTTAATGCATGGGAAAAAAAAAACAAAAAAAAACTTTATCAATCACTGCTAGCTGTAAAACACTACACATTCATCCTGATCATTACACAGATCTGTTGAAAAAGTGTTTGTCAATAATAAATTTGGAAATTATAGTTATCAGATTTATACAAATAATCCCAGTAATATTTTTTCTATAGCCATAAAGTAGGTATTCCATGAATTAATTCAATCATTTAGCCAAGGTTCAAGTCTTATTTAATTGTATTTTAGTAATCGATGTCTCAGATGTTACAGAAAAATAAATAAATTAATAAAACAAAATTAAAATCTTTGTATTATCGCCTGAGACCACAATCAAACTTGATATGATCTACATTGTTTTTTGTTTTTTTTATTTTTATTTTATATATATATATATGTATGTATATATATATATATATATATATATTTTTCATTTTATTGTTTTGTTTTGTTCACAATATCCAGTCTAAATTATGTTTAATGTGCATTTCAATGTCAGTAAAACAATTTCAACATCTTAACTCTTGATGATGAAAACTTATTTACATACATACACACACACACACAAAGAAAAACATGGAAACAAAATCTATAATTAAATTATTCACTTGTTTACGTCTCTTTTTATTTCTTTTTAAACAGAAAGAGCCTATAAATAAATTAAGCAGAAAAAAAATTCATGAATACAGATGCCATATATACAAAATGAAATCACAACAGACTTTTTAATACACGAATTCAACATTAGTAATTACAATCTTGTGAGTTATAAGTTATATCGCAGTGAAAAAAAATCATGAGTAAATATAATAAAATCATATTATTTTAAATGTGAAAATAACACATCCCTGTTAACCCTCTCTGATTCGAGTGGCAATTTTCTTTAAGCCTAATTACTATACTATGGTCATTTTTCTTTAAAAGTTTGCATTCAAATGACGCATATTTTAAGGGAGACAACCACTTTTAAAGCTAGAACTACAATTGCTTTTTTAAATTATTATTACCAATACTTTTTGTTTCACCTTCAAAGGTTTTATCAATCTTTTAATATTGTTGAATCATATATTTTCTTCTTCTTTTATTTTTTACTTTATTAATTTTAAATTTTGTTTTGTTTTTTCTTCTTCTTCTTCTTCTTATTATTTTAATTCTTATTATTATTTTATTTTATTTATTAATTTTTAATTCTTTAATTTTTATTTATTATTATTATTATTTTAAAGGTTGTTTCCTTTACTATACTATCATCTATACTACCATCCTGAATAAATCAGTAAAACTTTCAATAAAGTCATCCAGGTGAAAATTTTACAGCAATAATTATATAGAATATTTGTGTTTAATATAAACAAACTTGAAACCAAACTAAATATGACTTTAAAAATAAAAATGGACAAATGATATGTTCAATAAGTGCTGGTATTTAACAATGGAAAATAAATTCAGTACATTTTTACAGTAATATGTCAATGCACAGTCAAATGTATATTACAGACAAAAGTGCACTCTACAGTGATGATAAAAATTCTTTTACACAGGTTGAAATCAAAAAGAAATCTAACATCGACATATTAATAGAAAGTATTTAAATAGTTTTTCATTCTTACAGAGCCATATTACCGGCTCCCAGCACTGAGAATACTTGACATTTAAAAAAAAATCAATAAATTAATTATGTCATTCTATAAGAATGACACAGATGGAGGTGAAAAGGCCTAAAGACATTCTATATGCTTCCATATTTTTATTTATTTCCTGGACTTTCTAATAAAAAATTACAACAACAGTATAACAAGCTTCTAACAATACAAGAATCTGACAATTTGTTACACAGAAATAAAAAAGTTTTTATAAAGCTGTGTCATTTATGTATGTATGTATGTATGTATGTATGTATTTTATTTTTCTTCAGTGTTTTTATAAATTTACTTAATTTTATAAGTTTGTTTTGAGATTTCAATCAGCATTAACTATTTCATGTAAACCTCTTGCTAACAAAAACTATGTAGACCTAGAGGTATTACATTAAAAATGTATTCCCTAACAACAAAACAATTTCAAAAAATAAATACTAAAACTGTCTTTAGCAACATACTTAATTTAGGCTGCATGTTAAAAACAACCCATTGTTTACAAATGTCTTCAACTAATTCAGTCTAGAACCTTTCTAATTGTATAAATCATAAAATGATTTTTTATTTCATATCTTTAATAATAATCATTGTGTTCATTATCAAAGATTTAGCTTTAAATATCATTATCAAGAAAAATATGACTGAATAGTAGCTGAAGATTATACGATCTGTAAGTGTGAAGACATTTCAACATAAGTGAATGAAAACGAGATTTTGATTATAAACCAGAGGCACCATCAGACTTTTCCTGTGGTCAGCAACTGTAAAGCTTTCTGCAGATTGACAATGGCTGTCTGGGAGTCCTCATACTGCAGGGCACTGCTGGCATATTTACAGAACTTCATCGCTTTCTGGTATTCTTGTGGAGTCAAAGTCACTCCAGCTATTATAAAAAAAATAATGTCTTTGTAAGTTCCAGTTACATTACATAAAGTGTTTAAAATCTTTTTCTAACTATTTACCACTGGACTGATGGTCATGCATATCTGACAGATGAATGATAAAAATAATAAGAATCACTGTCTGACAAGAATAGCACTAGACTGATATACATCAATGATATATGTTAACTATCTGAACAATTCTCGTTAGCTGTTGCAAATATGATATTTGAAATACTGATTAATGAAATTAATCACCATAACACGGGTAATTTTTATATGTAATATCGAACATAAAGCACCTACTAATTTTTAAATATTAAATTTTAAAATATTCCAGTGTAAAACATCTAACAAGAACAGACTTCTATTCAAGCAAAATAAATACATGTGTAAATAAATATGCATTTTTTAAATTTACATTCAAAACAAAAAGTAATAAGAGATGAACTGTTTCCAGACTTACTTGGGTTAGGGGGTGGAGTCCAAGTAGTTGAAGCAGCAGGTGCAGTAGGTTGTTGGGTTGGTGGCTGAGCAGGTTCCTGGGGGACAGGTTTGAATGGTGGGTCTTGAGGAGTTGTAGGAGGAGCATGCACTCCTGCTGAAGGAGGATTCAAAGTATCGGTGTCATTTGTAAACTGTGGTGTAGGAAAATTGGTTACTGAAGGACCAGGCTGATTCGCTCCATCAAATGCACCTTCATCACCACCTGCAAGTTATTTACAACAGTTTTCAGTAAAACCTCAGAAAACAAAACTCTGACTAATAAGAAAAAAAAAATGTATCTACTTATTGTTGTACATTTGTTCATCTCTGGTTATATGATTAAGGACAACCTAGTTATTGAGAAAAGAAAGTTGTGGCTACTAAATAACAGGCTATTGTTTTTTCAGTTATATTTCCAAACAACCTTACCATAAAACAAAAAACATATAATCCATTATATTTTGTACAATTAAGGCAGCCAACTGGAGCATGAAGGTGGAATTAATCTACTGGCTATCAGACACAATTTTGAAGACAAAAACACAAAAAACAACATATATAAGAAAATAGAGCTAAATGACAGTATGTACTTTATTTTTAACTTTGTAGTATTTTTATTCAAATGAGCTTTTATACCTTATCTTCAGAAGATTACAATATCTTTAATATTTTGGTTATCTATTAGGAATTTATTACAAGAAGATTCTTAGTGTAAGATGTGGATTTGGATTTTAAAAAATATATTTTTCATTTTAAAAATATCATAACTTTAATAAATTTTGCTTTAACACTGGTTTCTTCATAGATGGATACTACAGTTTTATAGAACCAAATTACTATTAAAATTATACAGATCAAAGGATAAAAACCTGCTTCTGTTCCTTCAGGTAGAGGACCAGGAACTGGTGTTTCACCATTCTTCAAACACCTGTGTATATAAGCTGCTTTCCACTTAGCATATTTTCTACTCTTCTCTAGCTACAGAAATAAATGCATATAATTATTTTCTTTATTTCACAGATGTAAACTGTTTTTTATATTTACATTCATATTTTTCGAATTAATAAGGTGTTATTATAAATAACACATTTATGCAATACATATTTTGAAGATGAATTTAAAATACTAGTCTTAAGATGTTAAAGACAGGATTAGAAAATTACAAATATCTAAACTTCACCAGCTTAATTATTGTTTGATTTCTCATAAAAAATCTAATTTACAAATTATATATATTAATAAGTTTTAAAGCTATTTAAAAGGTAATTTAAGCACATATTATTAATTAAATACTAACATCTTCTGACAGATCTCCAAACACAGTCAACACATCAAACAACATTCCTGCTGTATAAAATGACTTCACAACATTCCTGAAAATATAACATAATAATATGTATGACAATATTAAATCTTTCTTATCACATTTTGGGTTTTTTGCAATAATAAAATTTTACTATCAACAACAGATTCATTCTATTAAATATTATATTCAGCTTCCTAGTCACTAATTCAACAATGTTCTAAGTAAATAAACTACTTCAGTGTCATACACAATCAAGTCTTTATCACAAAATTTCATTCATTCACAACCACAACTAAATTTCCACATGTAATTTATTAAGTTTCATCTTACGCTCCCTCTGTATTCACTCATGCCAAAATAATTTCACTCACCTTTATGTGAACCATTCACAAATTTAAGAAGCACTGCTCTGAAGTTTTTTTATTATAAAAATTTACTTTAATTTTTCCAGTTTCTTTTGCATAAATTTTATTTAAAAAGAGATATTACTTGTTAAATCTGGCAGCTCTGTCTTCATTGTCAGCAAAGAGAAACACTTTAAGTGCATAATCTTCAACATGGGCTTGACCCACCACCTCATTCTGTATAGCCTCCTCTGTTGTAGAACTTTTAACCTGTTTAATAAATACATAATTATTAATAAGATTAATATATTTGTTATGACTGCATTTACATTTGAAGGAAAAAGTACTATATGTCCAGTTAAAT
Organism: Chrysomallon squamiferum; assembly: GCA_012295275.1. Lineage (NCBI taxonomy): Eukaryota > Metazoa > Mollusca > Gastropoda > Neomphalida > Peltospiridae > Chrysomallon > Chrysomallon squamiferum. Next base: position 32,240,826 of record CM022665.1, on the reverse strand, counting down.
GGTTCAGATTTTAATAATAATACAGGTACTGAACCATTTATCTGGCTTACCTAAATTGAGAAAATACAGAAAACAGGCCATTTTTTTAAACTAACTACAGGTATCAGACAAATTATCTGGACTCCTTGGGGCCTGAGGTATTCCGGATTTTCTGGTTTTCTGGTACCAAGGCATCTAAATACGTAAATAATTAAGCATAAACATTTTAAAATTAAAAACATAAAGAAAATTGACGATACACAACTGTGGCGACTTGACACATAAACAATGTGATGAGTCAATGAACGCCACATGGCTTGAAAGAGTAGTTCTGGTCTGGTGAAGACAACACCCATGTGCATGAACTATGAAAACAGCATTGGAAAAAACTTCCAGTTTTCTGGTCCTTCCTGATTTCAGAACACCAGATAATTGGTCCAGTATCTGTATATTGTTTCTCCTATGCAAAACATCTTATGAATCATGAAACAAATAGTGTTACCTGCTGATTCTCTATTTTCCCAGTTTCTCAACAGATGAATACATTTATTTAGAGCATCTGCCAATTTTTCAAATTTGTCAACAAATAAATGTATTAACAAAGCTAATCATTGGGCAACCAATTATTGTCATCTCAAATTTGTCAGGCAATCATGACACATCATTAATTTGAAACTAATAGTAATAGGCATTAACTGAATAGACCTCAAGGTTATCCTTATAGTTATACACAACAGGTATTCACAAAAGAATTCTGTTCAATATACCATATATACTTGTGTATAAGTCGAATTTTTGGGAGACTATATTAAGGTAATATTTTGGGGGTCGACTTATACATAGGTAATGCTTTTGTAGCTGTTGCTGAAGAGTCGCCATTTTGACTATTTTTTGCTACGGGATGCATCTAAAATAATCGCGGTCTTTCAGCTTTTCAAAAATATAATTTTATCGTATAAAATTTTTTGAAAAATTAAATAACAAAACCAAATATGAATGTAAAACATGATATTCTTCCGTTTAATGACATAAAAATACATTTTAAAGTGAGAAAACCGTCAGTACGGCGTTATGCCTTACGGTGTCTTGCAATGATCTAGGAATGCAGACTTCTCTGCCAAATTGCACTAAATATCGGTCCTAATTTCATAAACAAAACTCACTTGTTTAATTGTAAAAAATTTGGTGAAATAATATTGCAATCGTCATTAATATCCACTACCGACAAATTTTGTAAATCATAGAACGGCTAAATGTAACGGTAAGTTAGGTCTCCATGTTAGACCTATTACATTAAAGAGATACTATTTATGATACATTTAGGCTATAGCTCGTGTAATACATGCATTTACGTTATTATGGTATGTTCGTGCAAGTTACAGCTCGTTCAAGTTATGTTACAGTAGGCGTACAATGTTGGCCTTCATGGCACTGTCACACTGGTCTAAAAATAGTGACGGTGCCTGGAATCTACAGTCGACTTATACACAAGTAATACCTAAAATGACGCAATTTTTGGTCTTAAAATACACATCAACTTATACATAAGGTCACCTTGTACACAAGTATATATGGTAACCATATAAGACAATATGGGCCTCTGACTGACCACCACCACCATTACAATTTTTACAAGCACCTTTAACCCATAAAGTGCAGTCTGATCTGGACCTACTTGTTTTTGCACTATTCCCATATAATAATTAGTCATTTATTTAGCAAAAAAATTGTCATATGGTTCACATCTGAAAGGCACTTTATAATTATATGGGAATGTTAATATGTCTGTAAATTTCTGGGTAAAAAAATATAACATAAGAGACCTTGTGAATACTGCCCATTTTAAAATAAAAAATGCCCCAGTTCAGTCTGGGTATGTTACAGCTTGGTAATACAGGTATTTAACAAATTTTAACAGATTAACTGCTTTAAGAGTGTATTAATTTGTATCTATTACACAATTTATTTCTTTATTATTCATTGTTTATTTTATATTTTTGAGTATATATTTGGCTTGTATTCAGAAATCTGGACAACCTCATCTTGTCAGATAAATGGTTTGGTACCTGTAATAATAATAATAATAATATATACACACACACAAAAATATATGTAATACATTACTGGTTTAATAACTTGGGTAAAATAATAGTTAACATCAGTTTTTGTTCCAAATTTATTTTCTTATCTGAATTGATATGAATAATTATATAATATGTAAAATAAAAAAAATATAGGGGGTTGGAATGAAATACCAATTTCTTTTTTTTTTTCTTTTTTTTAAACTAAAAAGATGTAAGTTCTTTCAAAACTGACAAATAGACGCAAAGGTAATTTATTCAATTTATTACCTTCAGAAAATGTGATGCAGTATGATGCAAATTAAATTAAGACATGCAAGAGATAATACATGAAAACAACTCATAAAGATCCACTGGAACTGTAATCAAAATGAACAATTATTTATATTGTTTACTTAGTACTTATTTTGAGAAATAAATGTACCTTTTCCAAATAATCCATCAATGTCACTAAGTAAGTTCTACAATCTGGTGACTTTTTGTCAATCTCCATTCCACGCTGCATAGCATACAGCCGGCCTGTAACAGTGTAAATTAAACAACGAGAAAATAATAAACGTTAAGAACATTACCGAGTTGTTTTTTTTTACTGCTATAGCAGAATCTTACATTGTTTATGGCAAAAAAAAAAAAAAAAAAACAAGAATTTATAAATATATAAACATGCATAAAAATCACAATTCATATAAAGTCTCATAATCGGACATATTGAATAACGACTTCTAAGAATATTTTTAATTTTTAATTTTTTTTTCTTTATATTTCTATTTGTATCAATAAACGACGAGTAAGTTAATAAATAAATATGTAATTAATTCTTTATTTATTTAAATTCAGTCTTAAAATATATAGTTGGAAAAAATTATGAAATTACGGAAAACAGTATATCAGCAGATTATGAATCATAATCATGAACAACGAACATTCACTTCACTGCTCTTCAGTGACTGACATTACGATTAAGAAGTTCGTTAATAGGAAGTCTAATTCAAGATGTAAACAAAACTTATTCTGTTTAGATCGGTTTTACAAAACTCACAGTAATATGCAATAACTGGATCTCGTTTGTCATGTTCAACGGCAGTTTTCAGGTAATGCTGAATTGGTTTTAACTTTGCAGGAAGTTGAGGCAAATTAGGAGTAGCCATTTTGACGTTTGTTTATACACTGATTTGTTGTCGTCTGTTACATTTACTTTCTTAAATCGTAAAGCGGTACGTATTTTTCAGCAATGGTTACAAAATCATTTTAAAACAAGAGTTACCTACCTTTGACAGGTGTCATGCATTTTAAACTCGATATCGGATATGCATATTTAATAATTTATTCCATCCTCCCTTTGTGTTAAATCAACAAACCTACTGATTTGCAAGAATCAAATGTACCTAAAAAATGAAAAAAGAAAGCAAGCAAGCAAGAAAGAAATTGACAAAATTATATAAAGTTAAAAATCTAAGAGACGAATCTCACCATTTAATTGTTTATTGTTGTTGTTAGACGCTGTGACACTGAGTGATGATCCCACACGCACATATACTTGCAATGCAACAAGGAATTGCGATATGGTAATATGTCATTATAATTTTGAACTAACCATTGTATCAATATAAAAAAGCAATCAGATATTGCACTGATCTAGTAATTTGCATTTTATTCAGTATAAATTGTTTGAAAATAAAGTATCAAAATATTCAGTTTAAATATACATAATACATTATTGTTAAAATTATTTGATACTTTTTTTTTTCTTTTTTTTTTTTTTGCACCTCACAAATTGTGGACATATTCTGTATGATGACCTACCGTTTCAAAACGTGGAAGAGACGTATTCTTACCTATCCAACATGCATTTAAGAAAAAATGTATTAACAAGAAGGAAATAACAAAGGCAACAGTGTTGACCAAATACTAAACAGATCAAAGTATTAAAATCTGGTTATGTTTTAACTATGATTACGACTGATTTTTATTTAAAAATAATAATATTGATCAATACAATTGTTTTTCTATCTAGAGATGTACACATCGCACACACACGCACACACACACACGCGTCTTCATTGTTATTGTCGTCATTATCACCATCATCATTGTTATCATCATCATCATCATCATTATTATTATTATTATTATTATTATTATTATTATTATTATTATTATTATTATTATTTTATTTAATAACATCTTATTTTTATATATCGTATTTGTGTCTTAGTGTGTTTACTGCTGTTCGTGTTGATTTTTGTTGCTGGTGCAGATGTTGTTTATATCCCTGGAGCGAATTTCTGTGATTAGGTACCTGTTATGTGCAAAATGACCTGAAGTCATATGTACACAATAAAATAAAAGATTTTACTTAAAATAAATAAGTTAGTAGTTATAATACCGCATTAGTCGGACGTATAGTTAACTGGCGACATATTTTGTCCCCTTTAGAATAATTTTATTTCGTGAGTTTTTTTATCAGTTTTTTGAAAAACAGACATAATAATTTTTCCTTCTTCAGAAAATCATGCATATGATTCAGTTTGATGACGGAAAATGTACTTGTGTCTGACGTTGTTACGCGCTTTCACCTTAATGAAGTTCAAAATCTGATAGGTTTAGATCGTTTACAAACTTCTTATGAGAAATCTCAAATATCGGCTGATCGAAGCTGATGCTTATAGTTCAAGAGACGAAATCTTAAGACCAAGAATAATTTTGATGTTAAATGCGGTTAAATTTATACTTGTTTCAGTTCGATTTTTTTTTTTTTTTTTTTTTTTAAATATTCTTTAAAATAATAGTTCAGCCTAAAATATGGTAACATTTAATACAGAGGTGTAAGACTATTTCTATCTAACTAATCTGTAATATATTAAATGATGTTTTTGGTAAATAACTTCGGCTCCTTGATATGTGTGCGCTAAACATAAGGACTTTAAACGTATGTATATGTAAACAAAAGGTTAACTGATAGGTTTGGCATTCGAAACAGCATTTCAGTTTTACTGCCATTCGGTTTGTATATTAAGTCCCAGATGTGCTCAGCAGCTGCAGTTACTGTTGATGTAATTAAAAAAAATAATAGAAATATTTGAGCAATAAATTAATAAACTGACATCAGTTTGAGTTATAACTGTAGTTATTATCAATGGAAAATGAAAATAGTATTGAAGTAAATAATTAAACTTGTAATATATTAATAAATGATTTACATTTCAGATAATTTCAGCACAGTTTCTAAATACATTAATAAAACCTCTGTAAGTGTGAATCATGGTCCATGTCGAGCGACAAACAGATGTAGCTGAAGGCGCTGAGGTTTCGCGTTATCGCAAATCTATATGTTCAAAATGACGAATGCTTCCTGCCTGGTGAAATGACACACTAATTAAAGTGATTGATTATTAATTAAACAGGTCATCAGTTTTACGTGAACCTCGAATTATCGACTCTCCCAATTACCGATGAATGAAAGACATATGTGACTTGCCAATAACTGAAGTACTGATCATTATCAGTTTTTGAATGAATATTTCTCGATTATAGGGATGTACGTAAAACATGTTTATTGGATTATATTGTTTGTTCTTATTCTTATCAGGTTTGTACTAAATTGAAAACTTTTATAAAATCTGTTTATAACAGCATTTATTAAATATCACTTTTGTAAACTGTTGCATCGTCGTTGTCTTTATTAGTTTGGTATTTGTTATATTTCTTATTATTCATGTAGTTATTTGTTTTTTCTCTTTACTGTTTTGGGAAGATTAATCAACCATTCATTTTAATTAAGGATTTTTATTATTTGTTTTGTTTTGTTTCATTTCCAAGCTCACATACTTCAGGACTGTTCAAATTAGTTTCATACACTGATTTATTTGTTGTTGCTATTGTTCCACTTTTACTTTTATTTGTTTCGTTTTGTTGTTATTGTTGTTGTCACTTTTATCATTGTTGTTCTTTTTCATTTTCTTCTTCTTATTATTATTTACTTCAAAAATGATTCGGACCGAGTATTGTTATATTTCAGTAACCGACAGCGCCATTGTTGAGAAGCAGAAATCAGTGTGCAATGACCATTGCTCAATTCTGCAGCTACACTGTCCTCGAAGACATCGAATCGCCATCAGAGAGGCTCTCTATGGCGTGCACGAACTGAACTCCGTCTGCCCTGTCAGCATGGAATGTTCTGATCCCAAACGAGAAATATGTTGTGAAATGGTGGGAGGCAGGGACTGCTTGTTCCCATACCCACTGGATCACTTGAATAGTTTCCACACCAACTGTTCTGGTAATGTTATGTGTTCAGTTGAAATGGATCTGCAGCAGCCAGCGTCGTCGGCTTGTTCTTCTGCAGAACACAGAAATGCATCCAGCTATTCTCTCATTGATTATGTTTGCATTAATGGTATGTACTTATGATTGCACCGCAAGTGTACAAAAAATACAACACAAAACACAAATGATGACAAACTACACGACATCAATGGTAATTCAGAAAGTTAAAATAAAACGTTATAAATGAGATTATATTTATTTTGATAGATATCTTTGTATTAATCATATTAGTGACATCTATCAAAAAAGTTAGCTGACTCAACACAAAAGTAATACATTTCCACGATGTTAACTTTTTCGAGGCTTAATATTGTATACTAGCATGTATATAAGATACACAAACATATGGTAGTATATAAACGAATACATATGCAGTGTAATGAATATATTATAAAGAACGTGTGTATTTGCAATTATTAGTAGTAGTAGTAGTAGTAGTATAGAAAACCTTTTTTAATCTTTTATTTCATTCTCTTCAAACGTAAAATTATCTTGGTGTATTGTTCCAGATACTTTCACAGCACAGATATGCAGTCAGCAGGAACACACCATTAAAGGAAGAACTTTATTTGCTATTTTTAATCCACGCGACTATTCATCTCCGTTGACAAACACATCTTGCACATGCACTGCACGTTCTCAGCAGTGGAGAAGAAAGACGAATTTCATCTCCTCCTTCGCCGTTGATCTTCGTCTAACTTCTGGTTCGATGTGCTCTGATACGAAACTTTTCATGGCGTCAGGCGGAGAATCACAGAATGTCACGTGTCAAACTAGTAAAGGCGATTCTTGGTTCTTGTACCCGTTCGTTTCGATCCTGAATTCTACTGGTGATTCCATGGCAACGCTGACACTGGGTAAACACAGCCCGGATTTTGTTTGGATAGGATTTGAAGGTATTGCATATAAAAATTATTTATTATATATATATGTCAGTTCCTCTTTGCGTTGAAGAACAGTTTAGTGTCCCCATCCCCTCTACCTGGGATAGTCCCATGGAATGCTAAACTGCTTACATGAGCAGGGAATGTCAAAGCAATGACGTTGTTTCCCACATTTTAGGGAGCCAATCCTACCAGCGCTGGATCAGTCTTTTGCGGGGAAAAAAAAAAAACCTTAAACGAACCCCCTCCCCCCCAAAAAAAATACAACAACAACCAGACACTCACAAACGTAACACTCCCCGCCGAACTACCTTAAGTAAAATGAAGCGGTAAGCATACACTTTATAGGAGTGTGTCCATCTCGAACCACTGGAATTTTATGCGACAGCGAATTGTTTCTAAACGGGAATCAAAAAATCACTTCTTTTTATTTCCCCAGCAAGTTTCGATGAAGAAATTATTCTGAGCTGCAAGAGAAATAATCCACCAGAACCGAATGAACCAGGTCAGTTGATGATTTAATTCATTATTAGTTTAATCAGACAGTTGCTTACTCCCTACTTATTTCAGTTTAATTACAGCAATCTTATTAAAGAAATTCTGTTTATTGTACTGACTGAAAATTTGGTTACTGATCGAGATATTTCCTAATATTTTTATGATTTGTTATTATACACTTACATTTCAAGGCCTACTCGTAAATTTACAACTAAATGAATTAATGCTATTTTTTTACTTTATTACTGGTAATAGTAGTTTTAATTTTAGTTTTAGTTTATTTCTTGCTGACGATGTAATGATGATGTAACTGTTATTAACGTTACTCATTATTATTGTTGTTTGATTAGTTATGTGGGGTGGGGTTTTTGTATTTAAAAAAAAAAAAATGATGTTGTTGGTTTAATATAATATAACATAATTTAAATTATTTCAGTCGATGGGGTTCAGAACAATGACGAATCACCACACGTCGCTGTAAACAAGACACACAATCAAAGAGTGACTCCTAACAAATCTTCAAGTAAGTTTATCTGACGCAAACGACAAAACATGATGATGAATAAATATTTGTTTAATGAAACATCAGTACCTTTATATATTAAGAGTTATTACATGTCATTCAAACGGGCCAATGTACTCATTTTATCCAATGCCCTATTTAAAAGCAATTGTTTTAAAATAATGGTTAAAATAATATATATTTTTATTTCTTTGGTTTTTAGGAAATCATTACCTTCTTTAACTTTCTTATATATTACACTGCAGGTAAAGCATCACCAGCTGGAATTGCCATAGGAACCGTGTTGGGTTTTGTTGCTGTGGCTGTCGTTGCCCTGGTTATCTTATGGCTTGTCAGGTAATTACTGGAAATAACCCCATTATATATAATACACAAGCACACTGTATACATGTAAAATAAATGTGACAACAACAACAACAAAATATTAACTGTGACACAACAGCTAATAAAACTGATTTTTAAGTTCTTAAAAGAAAAAAGAAACAAACAAGACATTTCACTATTTCAGAAGGAAGTCTAAAAAAGATGAGAAACCTGCAACAGTGGAGAACCAGAACCAAAATGAAATTCACATCTACGCAGATGCGGATGAGGAACTCTTCGGTCCCAGGCAGGACGTCACGTATTCCACTGTAGAAGAAATTACCTCCGTGAGCAATTCGTATGCCGTCCCGTGGGAGTTTAAGACCAGCGTGTTCGACAGGCCAGGTAGCACCGTGAACAATGACATGCCAGCAACAGAAGAAAATTCTCTGTCTGTGGATAATGACGGGTTTGAAGACGTATACATGACTCCAGAGCAGGTTCGTAGAAATAAGTACTTGAGAAAGCAGGGCTCTGCTGAAGTGGAGGACGCGCCCGAAGACGTAGACGCTGTGGTTGAAGACGAATATGTGTCTGTTGAGGACATCAAAAAGAACAAACGAGCAATGAAGAAAGAGTGTTTTACAGAAACACAGGATACATATGACAAATTAGCATACAACAGAAAGAGCAAAGAACAGCCACCTCCTGGATATTCCAAGTTGGGATTTTTTGTCAAAAAGGGGAATAAAAAGGCCGATAAAAACCACTCCAGGCCTGGTGTGGATAGTTCAACTGACATGGAAAGGCCTGAGGATTGTGATAGCTTAGATGCAGAAAAGGTCAGTGATTCTCAGTCGCAAACATGTGCCGACTCTCTGTCAAACAACCACAACGAAGAAGAGGCAGTGTACGTTAATTCAAACAGTGTCAGTGATATAATAGATACAACCAGAAAATCTAACATAATGTACGAACTAGCAAAACCATCTGACCAATCTGTACAATCATGAAATGATGATAATATTTTTAATTTTTAGGTTTTCATGATATAATTCAAACCTTTAATCAGTTTTGTCTCGTGTTTTCACAGTTTTGTGAAAATAAAATAAAGTTATATGTAAACAAATATTATTATTTCGGGAATCGTTAAGAATTTTAAAAATGCCATGGACGTGTCAGTTATCAAGATAAAACTGAGGTTCTTCTTCTAATATAAATAACTTTTCAATGCTTGAAATAAATAGCATTGTTATAATGAAATCAGAATACCTAAATCTTTAGGGTGAAAATATATTAAAACCATTTGTCAAGATTATTGCCTTAATCTTGAGATAATTTGAAAAGTACGGAGACATAGAGACAAACATTCCTTGGTGGTTAGAAAAATCTAAAATATTATATCTTACAATTATCTATAACAGGGGTCGGCAACCTTTTGGATTGAGGGAGCCAGACAGCTATGCAGTGATTTGGAGGAGGGCCAAGATATTAATGTATTATACACACACACACACCGATCTCTCTCTCTCTCTCTCTCTCTCTCTCTCTCTCTCTCTCTCTCTCTCTCTCTCTCTCTCTCTCTCTCTCTCTCTCTCTCTCTCTCTCTCTCTCTCTCTCTCTCTCTCTCCGATAGATAGATAGATAGATAGATAGTCTTCAACAGTATCTTCATGTTCGATATTAGAAATAAAATATTAAAGAAATGAGTCGCCGTTTAGAAAAAGCAAAAATACCCTTTTTCCCAAACATATTACCATATTAAATTGTTGCCAGTAGTTAAACCAACATTCTGGCCAAGACGTAAATGTCTAAATAATATGAAAATAAAATGTACATATATTAAGGGCTCAACATAATACAACATGATTGTTTATGAACCCTGCGTCAAACTGGTTTTTTAATTTTTATTCCCCAAATCTTTGTTTCAAACTAAACAAAACTGCCTCTGTCTGCTCGTGGCAGTGAGGTGACAAACCCACGCCACTGTACAGCTATAATTCGAGGTACGATGCGTTTGTTGTTCTAAATCATAAGTATTTGCCCTTCTGGAAAATCTAATCGTAAAATTATATTAGAAAGTTAAAATAAAGTGTGCCCCTTCTCATACATTTTCTCATATCAAAAGGATGATAAACCATTTTATATTATACATACATACATACATACATACATACATACATACATACATACATACATAATACATACATACATACATACATGTGTGTATGTATTTCTTTTTTCCCATACAAACGTGTATTTAAAGTGAATAGATTTGTTTAATGTTAATTCTGCATTTATACAGAAAAGGAAGTTGGATGTATTCAAATCACCCACATTCCGACCAAACCCACTTTTTCATTTCTAAAAAGATTATACAACTTGCCGATTCTCACAATACGAACTCCCAGAAACAACTCTTCGAGAGTTACGCAGCCCCACCCAAGAAAGTATTGAAAACGTGACCTTTTAAAGTACTGAAATATCCCAGTAGAAGAATAGCAGGGTATTACTGTAATGTAATATAATACATAGAAATGTATTCACAAAAATACATTTGTATTACAAATAAAAGAGATAAAATTATATACTTCAAATACTAGTATTATATATGAGAGCTTTAAGATTTATAACCATAGAAAAAAGTTGTTATTAGTATAGATTATGCATACATAAGTACTAAAATAATAAAAATGAAGAATCTGTCCACATTTTGATTTCATGATTGAATATCCTACAGAGCCGTGTATGTTTATTTGTGTGGAGAAAAATGTACCGAATAACTGACTTAATAAATTATATAATATAAACAAAATAAAATAAATAATATTTATGCATAATTACAGCTTTAGATTTTATCATTATAAAACGTAAAACTTGTCTGAACAGGACCAAATAATTTTTTTTTTTTTTTTTTTTTTTTTTACAAAAATAATGGGTTTTTCTGTTCAAACTGAACAACCCAGTCTTTATTTACATTATAGACAAATCGCCGATGAAGAGGTCGTTATACTACTCACAAAAAGGAAAAGTACAAAAACCTGATTTCATTAACCTAATTATAAGAGAGTTTTACTCAAAGTATATGCAAAGCATGTACACATGTATATAGCACAAGCATTCCAAAATGACATCCTGCAGTCACAAGTAATTTTTCTTATTATGAACTAACAGACCGTGTACATATTCCAACAAAACTTACAGCTATACATATTAATTCACACACATGTGATAAACTGGATAAAAGAATACGATATGATCAACCACAGATGTATACTCTAACAAAAAAGAAACGCAAAAGTAGATTTTATTGACATTGGGAATATCTACCTAATGGATCAACAGAAAGCAGCAGAATGTTCACATTTTAGACACACTTTCGCAATTCATTAATATTGATGGTATTGTATTGAAAAGGTTAAAGTTCAAGGTTATAAGAGTATAATATCAATACCTTGTGTGCCCACCATGGGAGTCCAGAACTGCCTGACATCTCCTTCCCATGGCAGCATTACGAATTTAACCTTGTGGACTGGTGGCCCACTCTGTCTGTAGTAATAATGCCAACTGAGCACGATTCTGTGGCTGTGGTTGATGCTTCCTCAGTTGTCTATCCAACTCCTCCCATAAATGCTCTATGGGGTTCAAATCCGGAGATTTAGAGGGCCAGGGCAGGACCTGAATGTTATTGTTGTGTAGGTACGCTGTTGTGAGTCTGGCTGTATGTGGTCTCGCATTGTCGTGCTGGAATACAGTTACCATTATTCATAATTTGAGTGACATGGGGCTGCAAAATTTCATCTCGGTATTTCTGTGCCGTTAAGTTGCCTTGGATGTGAACCAGGTTGGTCCTGCCAGTGTATGAGATTGCTGCCCACACCATGACACTACCACCGCCAAATCTGTCCGCTTCCTGTAAGCAGTTTGCAAAACGTTCACCAGGACGTCTGTAAACTCGACATCTTCCATCAGCTCGACGAAGCAGAAATCGAGCCTCGTCACTAAACCAGACAGTTCTCCATCGAAATTGAGGCCAGACTCTGAGCACTGGACACTACTGACGTCGTAGTCGACGATGTTGTTGAGTCAAAACCACTCTTCTTACAGGTCGTCTGGCTTGAATACCTGCCTCGCGTAAACGATTGCGCACTATCTGAGCCGATATTCTACGCAGACCTGGTATTGCTGAAGCAGTGGAGGTTGCCGTGATGGTTCTTTCCCGTAGATGAAGTACCCGTATATAGAGGTCCTGGGCCCTGGTGGGTACACGTGGTCTACCTGATCTGGGACGGTCACGTGTTTGATGTTGCTGGAACCGATATAACAATCTTAAGATGGTGCTTGGGGATACATGGAACACCCCGGCTACGGCTGAGAAGGATTCGCCAGCTTGTAAACGGCCGATGGCGTTGTTTCGTTGCGGTTCACTCAGTCGTGGCATTTGTTTAATGTTGGGTCAGAACAAAAATAACGAACAGAAGTATTTGAAAACCTTCTATTTTTATAACCCTCGTATTCAAGTTTGGTGTGCTGTACGTGCACATGCACTGGTAACGTGGTTTGCATGCGGGGACGTTTTGGCTAATAAACACGATCATAGCCTTTATTTTGTGTTACCTGCTTTTTGGCGACTGTAACAATAGCTATATGTTTGAATCACTAAATGTCATTATATTTATAGTTTGAACATCGATATGTGTCAGTTTATAATAGTTATCTAAGAAATCAACTATTTTGCGTTTCTTTTTGGGAGAGTATACAATCATCCCAGCTGGCATAGAAGCCTCGGGAAACTGAATTTTTAATTTTATTGCTTCCACTGGAAAGACCTATGAAACAGTTTGTTGTATTTTTAATTTGCATGAATTAATACTTCTCTGATTTAATCGTTAGTACAGTGTTTGACTTGCCTGGGCAAGTTCGTTTATGTCATTTTGAAACTGTATGAGAAAATATTTCATTAACTGATGGCAACGATTGTCCTTTTGTTGTTCCTATTTCTATAACAGTCAGTAAGTGTATATATCAGATTAAAAACCAAAAAAAACCAAATTAATTTAAAAATAAACAACCCAAAACCCTGTTTAAATTGATTATCCATTAAACCATAAAATAATACTTCATTTGAATTATATTTTTGAAAATTAATTTTCCCTGTTTCTTTTTTTTAAACATGATTTTGTTTTCCTTAAAAGCAACTATATCCTTGTAGCAAGTAAAGATATTAACTATAATTATCAGCAGTATTAATCACTTACGCTGATGCACATAGCTAGGTTTGGAAAAGCATACCATTTTATATTACTGAAGTCTTATATAAACATATATTCGTATTTATTTATTTGACTTGAGAAATGGAGATAACGACTCCTTTAACTTAGACAGTTACGTTTTTGCTTTAATTAAAAATTACGTTTATTGTCAATAATGAATGAATTAAGTTTACGATTATGTTGCATATGTTAAAGAATAACTAAGTATTTTAATAATACGTAGTGATATTTGTTATTTTATCCATACGTCCCATTATATTGTTAACTGACTGTCAGTAGCAACGTTAGGGTTGTTTTTTGGTCTTTTATTTGCTGTTACAATTGTCGTACAGGTTACAAGCGATACTACAGCATTTAAGAGCTTAGGCTGTAATACTTTTGACAGAAATAATGTTGTTTTTACAAAAAAACAAAATATCATATTCATAGTTGTTTCTTTTAATCATGTCTTGTCGCAAGATTCTTTTCTGTCGGTATTTTATATTAATGAATTAGCGTCAACAAAAATCATATTATACGTGCTTCATGTTTCTTTCTTTTATTCACTCTTCCTTAATTTTTTTTTTTTTTTTTTTTTTTTTCTTTCTTTAAGGCTGACAACCGAATGCTTGTCAGAATCAGATATGAAAGTTACCTAAACATTACGAACAGTGAAGGGCGTTATAAAATGTTGGCAGTATTGACAGGTTTCTTGGCAGTTTGCCAGTAGCAGATAACGCGGTTTGTAATCCACATTCGCTGGAAATATTTGTTTAAATCTCTCGACTTCAGGTTAAACTGATATCGTGTTTTAAGGTGAGTTAGTGTTATTATTTTATTATTATTATTTATTTATATTTATTACTATTATTATTATTTGGCTTATTTGTTTATTATTATTATTATGATTTGACTTATTTATTTATTTATTTATTTATTTATTATCATTATTATTATTATTAGAATAGAATAAAATTAATTAATCCTCAGGCCTTATAAACAGATACATATTTTTGGAATGTTGTTCATTTTTAACTACAGCAGTCCAATAAATATTTTAAAATAGCAGTACTGTTTAGCTTCCTTCATTTTATCTAAAGAAATCAAATTTTAAGAAACTGATACTAGTTGACAGTCTGGCACGTTGTTAATAAAGTTTTACAGTGTTAGTTTTAACAAGAAGAAGAATTATTTGTTACAACTGTGTGCTAGGTTCTGGCGTCCGCATGGTACAGCTGCATGCAAAGGCTTGGCTCAGAAACACTTTTGTTCAAAGAAGCATGCAATGTTTAGTACAGTAATAAGAAACATTTCCTCTTTCCAGTGCAGTTTTCACATTCGCACAAGAAGCTTTAAATTAGTCTCACCTGAAAATGCATGGTTTACTCTGTCAGAAGTTTGGTGAAGTAAACCGTCTTTTGCCCTGCAGGTGAAATGAACTTAGTAGTTTGACCCCACCCTCAGTCAACCTGCCCAACCGTGTCTGAGGATTGAAGTAAATCTTGTAACATCTCTTTACACTGGTCGTTCTAAACAAAATGCAGTTTGAATTATTTTATTGCATTAAAGTTTGAGAGAAAACCGTCAAAATAGCGTCTGGTTTTTGATCTTAGAAATAGCCAATTTTGGTGAGCTGCTAAGCTCAGATATGAACAAGGGATCACTCTGAAAAACAAATAAACAGTATCTATGTGTTAAATGCTTGAAATCTGTGCACTTTCATACTCCTGTGTACAAATCTGTGAAAGATACGAGTAGGAACGTTATCAGCCATAGTTTTTGTTGAAATAAAGATAAAAGAACTTTTTCTTCTTTTTTTTGCTTTCATTTTTTGTTAAAGAAAATAATAATAAAAAATAAATTATAACATGCTTCCAAATTACAGTTATTGTTCTAAGACTAAGATTAAATTCTGGGTGCTAGTACCTATATAAGGATCTAGGATTTTTCGTAAGCTGAACTCGGTTATTATGAAGAGAATTGCTTATTATACACAAAAAACAACAGGTCTTCAATTTTTATATACATGTGTAATTATTACATTTTATTTATTATTTTAAATCCAGATCTCCCAAAAAACAAAATGCAATTCATTTTTTGCACATTCCTAGATACATTAAGAAGATTATACCATTGACAAAATAAAAATAAACCAATTCATTTAATGTTAAAATACGAAAGAATTTCTTTCAGTTAATATTGGACATTTTCTGTTCAAGACATCCTGATGGATGCAATGATGTGGAAAATCTTCACATTCTGTTTATTATTTCAAATATGCAGTCCAGGTGAGCGTCAATAAATATGTTGTCCGATTATGATAACAAAGTATATTTTATTGTTTAATGCCTAGACTACTGGCATTTAAACATTCACAAAATATCAGAAAATTAAAATAAAATGTAGTGAAATATTAACGTAAAACCACATGATTACCAATATATTTTAAGTTTACCGCATTCCAAATCTTGAATTTGTATTGTCAGTGTTAATAATTAAATTTATTTATTTTTGATTATTTATATATATATATTTAAAAAAAAATGTGTTTGTTTTTAATTTATTATTATTTATTTATTTATTTATTTATTTATTTATTTATTTTGTTGTTGGTATTGTAAGCAACATACTGTATAAATATCAGTTTCAAAAATATTTTTAAAATTTTTAATTTTAGACAATGGTTCTTTAGCTTCAAGACTCCAGAACAATACAGTGATAAGCACATCTACAAGCTCACCAGAAAGCTTGCTCCACAATATCACTCGGACCATCCCCAGCCAAACCAATCAACAAGATATTCATTACAAACATGTTTCCAAACAGAGAACTACACAGACTAAAATAAATAAATCTTTGAATGAACCACATTCAAAAAGAACGGAAATTCTGAAGACAACACAACAAAATATGAATACAAATAGTCAAGATCATGCATTGTCTGAATCTGGAATCCAAAACAAACAATATGAAAAAATTATAGAAACTTATGAACCCAGACATTTATCAGATGATATGGATACTCATAAAAATACTCTAGTTTTTTCACAGTTACCTGATAGTTCAACCATGAACAATTTAAATAATGCCAGAACAAAGACTAAAGTTTCAATGGTCACTGATCTTCCACCAACTTCTGACCAAATGGAGAGGTCAGTATGGTCCAGAATAATGGTGGGGGATGATGTTCCTAAAGAAGTAACTGGACTACCTCAGACAGATGTCCAGATTAAATCTGCGCTGGCTTCAGAGTCTCTGCTTCTACATTACAGCAGAGACAAGAGAAGTGCAGAAGATGATGTTGATGATACTGGATCTGGAACTAGCAGTATGTATATAAATCTATATGTGTGTGTATCTGTGTGCTTGTTTTTATATAAACATAGTAAGTTTGTATGTATGTATCCGTAAGTGTCAGTATGTATGTGTGTGTATGTGTGTGTGTGTATATATACATACACACACACAAACATTTGATTTAAAAAAAATACAAGCATATATGGATGCACATATATGAAAAAATGATTGTCTAAAAAGTGTAATTTTAAAGTATCAAAATACCATTTATTGATATGTTTTTCATACACAACCTGCTGGTTGTATGTGAATCAATTTTGATTTATTTTTTCTTTTGTTTTGCTTTTATCTGTGAACAAAGTTTACAGATAAGTATTGTTATACATAGATGGTTAGTAAAATTACTGCCATCTTCATTTCATCATTTTTACATTTATGTTTGTTTAAATCATATATATATATATCTTTAATATGTTTTAATATTCATAGCTTTTTACAGTATATCTAGTATCTTACATTGTATTGGGTAAGTACAGATATTTTTATTTTTTTTATTTTTTTTAATGTATATGTTAGGTATGTACTGGGTTTTTACTTGCTAAAAACATTACATTGGTGCACACACACACACACACACACACACACACACACACACACGATTATTACCATCATTATGTTAACCCAACAATACCGGTATATAATATATGTAATTATAAACATATGTTAAAATTAAAGCAACTTAACATTTTAAATTTTATAATGTTAACTAATAATAATTTCTTCTTTTTTTAATGTTTTTTTTTTTTTCCCCACAATGTGATTTTATGGTAGTAGAATATATATATGTATGTATTATATATGGATTAACATTTACGCATTATTTTTCAGATCAAGTTTGTGTAAAATCAAAAGGGAAACAGCTAAGGTAACAAAAACCAATATAATGATACAATAAAACTAAAAATATCTTAGTCTTTACTTATAAATCTTTACGACTTTCATTATTATAAGATAGAAAATAAGGAGCTTAAGATCTGATTTCACTATACAACTGAGATAATTCCTTTATTTATCTGAGGTTTTTTTTCATACAAATTAAAACACAATACCCAAATCTATTATTAATTTCCAGTGATAATATCATTATAAAATTTAACGTAATCATAAATAATTCTCTGTGGCTTTAATTCCAGATGAAATTAGAAAGATACAACTTTAACTGAGAACTCCATATAATTTACCAGAGACTTTCAAAGCATGGCAAAGTTACACAAATGACAAATATTTGTAAGAAAGGGATAAATCTGGGATTTCAGAATAGGTTAGGAACATTAGAAATAAAAATAAAACTGGTTAGCAAAAGTTATAATATCTGTATACAAACTCTTAGAGATAAACCAACTAAATATTGTAGACAGAGTAAAATGAATGTTTGGAAATTCTTTAGGAAAATGTTTGTATATTTCAGTACAAATATATAAGCTTAATCATACCTAAGAACACAGTCAGTAAAATTCATCCTTAAAAGGATCTTTTTACATTCTATTTTCTTTAAAATGTACCAGACTGATAGCTTTGTTTAGTGTGACACTAAACTTACAAGCTCATATCAAGTAAATAAGAGAGCCAGTATTTGGGGTATCTATGTAATAATCAGATAAAGACAACTGAATTTAAAAATATTAATTTACTGCTTTTTCATTTTTACAGAAAACAGAACAAGAAATTGAATGAAAATCTATCAGAAGTACATAGACATGCTTTTGGAAGAGATGAATATTTGTTAACAGCTCTTCAATATATTTTAATCACAATTATTAAATGAAAAAAAATATGCCTTTTGCATAAGGAATTTACAAAAGAGGAAATCAAAGGGCTAATTTTATAAATTAACAGCAAGGTATTTTTAAGTGGGTTTTGTATAACAATATACACATGACTTTTGACAGCCATATGTGGGCTAACAGCTGAAATGAGATGCTTAACTGACACACTGAAAATGATCCTGCTACACATTACAGTTTGTATTCTAACCACTAGACTACAGTCTGTTCCTGAGATTTGCGTATAGATCAACAAATGGGAAAATAACTGTCATTGCCTTCAGGTTGTAGTAAATTCCAGGATTAACAACTAATTATCAGATCCTTCTAGAAAGAACCATTAATCTAAAATTGTGTAATTTTGTTAAAAAATTTATTTAAAATAAACATTACATTAGTAATTAGCTTTTCATATTGATATATTATATGAAGTAACTTGAATCAGAAACAAATTTATTCGTTTCATACAAAATTAAAAACTGAAAATTCGTATGACAACCAAATATACTTTAATTTTCTGAACACCTAAAATAATTTTTATGGTGTAATTAATGAATTTTTAAATCCATTTATGGATGTTAATTCATTTATTTTAACTTGTGCACCTTTCCTCGTTTTTGCAATCTTTTCACTAAAGATGATGAAATATTTTCCTGGCTTTTTGAAAATACCCTTTTACATTTCTTCTTGATATTTGTTTTGCTTTTTATTTTAATCTTAGTTAAATTATCTTCTGCTTTCTCTTTCACTTCTGTTTCACTGTCACTCATCATTTCTTCATCATCATGATCGTCATCCCTGTTGTCTGTGTTGATGGTATTATATGATGCAGACTGAGACTTAATGTCTGATGTCTGACAATTTTCAAGATTGGTAGAAAATGTATTGTCACTAGTAAAGAAAGAAGACCATCTAAGAATGGGATCTGGTTGAACTGTCAGTTGTAATTCCATCAGAAATTCTTTCATTGCTAGAGAAAGCTGCTCTTGAGCATTAACTGAAATATAATATTTACAACATAACACCAACTATAATGAATTATAATAATGGAAAGAAAAATAATAATTATAGCCATAATACATAAATCATACAGATTTTTAACATTTGACAAAACTGTTTATAATTAATGAAACAATAAGTCTCATTATAATAAAGTCAAAAGCAATTAATTCAATATGCATAAATGCATATTATCTTTTGTTTCTAATACTTTTTATAATTCAGTTCTGTTAAATATGAAATGCTTTTACTAATTACAAATTCACAATTTATTAAAAAATTGTACAAGGTTTTACTTACTTGATGAAACATCTTTCCACCTGGTTACATAGCATTTTAACTCATCCCAGTTTGCTGAATTTCTTGAAGCTGTTTTGAACAGTGGAAAAACAATACTGTTCAATAAAGCAAGAGAATTAAGATATTTGTTTTCCTTAGTGATCTCTTTTACAGTTGTATTCACATCAAAATATTTTTCTTCAGTGAACAGACATGCATACATTCCAAGCATTTCATTGAGAACTCTGACAGCAAACTTTGAGCCACTCAGAAGTGTATCAATACATAGCTCAGAAAATTTACTTTCTGAAGAGAAATGTTTTGTAATCCATTTCAGAAGCAAGTATCTTATTCTTTTGTCCAAAACATAACTCTTCCTCATGCACCACGAAGCAGTCATCAAGATTCCAGCTACAATTTGTTTTTGTGTCACAATGTCATCACTGTTGTCAGGATTCCAGAAGAAACACAGTTCAGCTGTTTTCAACAGCAGTTGTCTCATATTATCACTTCTTTGGTCCTGTACAGGGCTTACACTCTCCTTTTCTAAATCTCTTTCTGGTTCAGGACTATCTTCTGCTTTTTGTCCTTCATCCCCATCCTCTGTTATCTTTTCTTCAGCTTTCTGTATTCTGAACTTGTGTCTCTGTCTATCAGTTTTTGAAGATACTTGTACAACAGAATTTGGTTCATATCCAAGATGATTGATAATGTTAGTTGTGTAAGTAATGATATCATTCTGATGAAGATGTCTTGCTCCATGAAGCAAGATAAAACAGACATCTTTTAAAGTGACCGTCTCTAGATCGACAAGATGACCCTGTGCATGAAGCTTTCCAGTCACAGTGTTTATGTTATGAATAGTTGATATCATAACTTCCAGCAACTGTAACAAAGCTGTCTTGCTACAATTCCTGAAAATAAGTGAAATACTTATTTCAAATTTCAAATTTCTGACCACACTGACTGTCATTCAAAATGAAAACTAAACTTAGATTCTTGGTAAATATTTTGAAACGATTTATTCTGAATTATTTGATTTAGGTTCACAATATGACATTAGAACTAATATAATTTTCCTTAAGTATTACACACACACATATGCATATATATATATATACATATAAATAAATATATATATAATAATTTTAAATACAGAAGCCATTTATAACAGTTTTGCATTCTCAGTTATTTAAATAAGAATTACTAATATCACAACCAATTACATTATTCTTCAACGATAATGTTAAGTGAGATGCATTCCAAATGAAGAAACAAACTCATTATTTATATTAAACCATCAAGCGTTTAAATTAATTATTCCCAATATTAACATATCAGTAAAATCATACTTACCCACAATTCTGTATAAAGCTTTTTACACATAAAAGAAGTTCTCTACTAAGTTTCAATGGCAAAACATTCTTCTGTTTCTCTTCTGATGATGTCTTCCATTGTGCCAGTAGAGTGAACCAAAGTGTGTGTAAAATGTCAGCAATGAGAGCTTCCTTCTCAGGCTTCCTGAAGATAAATACAAACAAAAAATGTATTGCCTCTCATTCAATGAGTATTCCAAAATGATGCTAGATTGTTCTGATGAATATTTTGTCTATAATATAAATAATCTGTTTATTTCAAGCTGTCACAGCTCCATAAATACGTTTTTCAATAACAGTGTTGATGATGATAATGATAATGTTATTAAAGTTATGGAAGGCAACTTTCTCTAGATTTAGATATTTATTACCATTTATCTAGTTATATATTATTTTAAAACTGTCTGCAAGACAAATTATTTTTAAACATTAAAACAGAAGAATTAATTGTTGATCAGCAACTGTACAGGGAGATTTTATTTATTTATTTAATTTTTCATTAGAAATACTAAATAAAGTTCTTACATTGACAAGATAACTGAATGCAGCCAAGTAACCAATCCATGTGTTTTGACCAGATCAGAGGCAACAGTTTTCACTGAACAAGCTGACTTCACAATCTTCAAAACTTGAACCTTGATGGAAGAAAATCAGTTCATTTTGAGTGTGTGTATTTATGACCAAAGTATAAATCAATTATTTAACAATACTGAAACAAAAATGTATTGAAATATTTATCCTATTGTTATACTTGTTTTCTTTTTTTGAAACTTCATAAAATTTCCAAATGATCTTGACTTAGCAGACTGAACATTGTATTTGTTATATTTTTTAGAGATTTACTGTGTCATTACTTATTGTAAGATAATCATGCTTTTGATCTTTCATGACAATTTTAAAACACATCAATCAAACTGGTTCTTCAAAATACAAATCTACTAAGCTAAGTGAGCTAGTGTTTCTCACAGATATTTTAATATTTATAAACACCTGGCACTGATTATCACTGAGAGCTGAATCATGCAATGTCAGGAGAAGTTTGAAAGTGAATCGTCTTTCCATGACCCTGTAGTCTGCTGTGTCACGCAGACCATCAACCAACAGAGATAAAATCCATGACCGATCTTCTCTGAACTGGAACAAGATAAAAAATATTTGCATTTATATAGGCATATAACCAATATGTAAATTTCCAGAAGAGAATTTAAATATAAAAATTATATCCCACAATCAATCTTTTTTAATCTATGACAACAAATATAAGAATATATTTTTATTTTTTATAAATTTCAAAAACAGTAGTTAAATAAAACAGTGAAATTATAATAGAAAAACTTTTAAGCTAATCCTTGTGATCCTGTGCAAAAACGTTTGTTATTTTAAATCATTCTTATTCATTATGATAATGAAAATTTTCTGCACATGCTTAATGAACACAGCAATGACAAAGTAAATAACTTGAATCTGATAATTTCATAAATGGTCTAATACTGTAATATTTTTAATTTTAGTGAAGATCAATAGATATATAATCACAATATTTACTATCACTGTCACAAGAATACTACTTATTTGCTTAATTTACCTCCAGAACTGAACTACGGAACAGTTTGTAGAATTCTGGTACATTGGTTATATCCAGGTCGGGCTTTATTGTTAAGAAGGAGTTGATGACTCGATACATATGTTCACCTAAAATAAAAAATTAAAATAAATAATGTTTATATAACAAGTAGAGAATAGGAAAACCACAGAAAACAAAAAACAATGCAATAACAATAATAATAATATGATAATGATATTAATAATGATAATGGTAATAAGGATGATAATAAAAATAATAACCTGTATTTAGTTGTAGTCTGGCTGCCTTGGCTAAGAATACTGTAATAATACAAGCCAGTTTTACATTGGCCTCCTGGCAGCTGTTTCTCAGCAGATCCAGAATACACATGATCTGAACTTTTTCCTTCATAGGAGACCCTTCAAGATGACTGGTGAACTCTGCCAGTACATGATAGGCAGCACGTCTGACATCAGACACATGACTACTCAAAGCAGCAAATGTGTAACCAAGACAGTGATTTTCTACAAATTTGCGACAATTCACTACTACATCTGTGAAAAAATAAATTAGACAAAATTTTATATAGGATAATAATAAGGTAAATTAAAATTAGTTCTGATACAAGTTTCATTAAATCATAAAATTAATATGAAACTAGAGATCACTTTAAATAGTAGACGTAACCTCCAAAAAAATAAAATAAAAAACAATTAAGTATTACATTTTACAAATTGTACAAAAAAAAAGATAAAGAATAATTAATTAGATATGTGTATTTAAAAACTCATCAAATATTTTTCTTTCTGACTATATACAGATTAGTCAATTATTAATTTAGATAAGATTGATAACAAATTTTAGTTAGAACAACAAAACAGGGAGTGTGGTCTTGATGTAAATTCAATTTTTGTATATCTTTTAGATTAATTTCACAACTTTGTTCATGTAAAATATTAAGAAATATCTTAAAAATTAAATTATATACCTGGAGACAGAATGATGCTAAACAGAGGTAGAAGAAAACAAGGATCATACACATCAGCTTCAGACTGCAACTCTTCAACTGTACCAACTCTATCAGGCTGAAATTTGTGTTAAATAAACCAAAATTATACTTTAAATATATAAAAAATTAAAAGAAGCAATATCTAAACAGACATGTATTAATAATCTGGGGTGGTTTTGTTGCCTTAAAAATTAACATCTTTCACTGTAATGTTTTATAAAATGTAAAAATATATAATTCCAAAAGGTATTGTGTTATTAAATTAAGGATGATAAAAATTACAAATTTAATGAATTTCTTTTATAAAACTGAAAAGACAATGCTTTTCCTCCATTTTTTAAATAATACTGATTACACTTCAACATACAAAAAAAGAAAATAATTCAAGATTACAGATAATGAAAATACAACCCTGACTGCAACAGTCAGATCTCCACAGTTCCAGTTAATATGATAATTTATGTTTCCATTTAAGTTCATTAAGTGATAATAAGAAAACTAGAACTATAACAATAACTGTATAAAACAAATAATTTAATCTAAATATTTATTCTACCACAATGTTTCTTCTTAAAGGAAAATGAAGAATGGACTGGTACATCTTCTTAACATCCAGGTTGTCAATGGTTTGTTCCATGGATGGGTGTTTCCACAGTGACAGGCCAAGATTTTTCCTGGCAGAGTAATTTTCTATTGCTTTTGGACCCCAAAGAAATGGCCTGAAAATGAAAAATAATCTTCTTATATTATTTTAATTCTGAAAATAATGAAAGAATTAAGTAAAAGGAAAAAAAACCTATTGTAAATTTATGTTTTGCAACTTTCAGTTTTCCGTTTGATAAGCTATTTTTGTCTTCTAAAATATTTTACTTTATTTTCAAATACTGTTCTTAAACATGATTATTACAGCTTGAACAAAACAAAAACAAAAATCACATATTGTTTTTTACAACCAAACCAGTATGTAGTTATTGTTAAGTTATCATCACCTTTTAACATAAGTTGCAACTTTAACATTTTCTCACCTATTTTCTTCAAGCCATTTTCCATTCAGGTCATATAGGTAAATCAACTTGAGAATCTTCTGATCTGTTTTATAAGAATGAATAATAAAAATCCTCAAAGTTAACTTGAATATGGCCTATTTAAAACTTAACAGTAATATATTTTCTATTTACAACAGCAATATAAATATCTTCAAATTTTCTGACTGTGAAATATTATATATTAAGTCCCATGGAAAATTAGCATGCTATATTTAACCAAAAGACTTTAAAATTCTGCAATACATGAATATTTATTCTTTCAGTTTTGTTACAGATAAGACATTCACTTCAATGAGAGAAATTTTACATCTTAAAACCATTGTTTTTCTGTGACTGTTTGGATTAACTAATCCCTGGAAACGTTTACCAGTGAAAGAGAGTGAAGCATTGTAAGATCCAAGCAGTAGACCACAGTGAGATGAAGAACAGCATTCTGGACATCTCTCTACCAAGTCCACCAACAGAGACACAAGGCTTTCTACAAAATAATTTTTACTTTTAATTTTTATCTTCAGACTTTATTATTGTTACTAAATTGTTTATACTGTTATGTGAACTTTTGAGGTACTTGTGAATGTCATAAAACAATGAAACATTTTTAAAATGTTAAAGGATTATGCTACTAAAGATAAAACCTTTATTAAAAGAAATATCCATAATCATGTGTATTCAAGTTCTTGGTTTTAAACATTATTAAACAGAAACTGATTTAGTTTGTTTAGACAAATCTAAACACAATTAATTGAGTTAGAATTACAAAGGTTATCTCACCTTTAATTCCATCATTATGATCACCAAACATGACTGTCAGAAACTGAGAGTGAGTCATCACCATTTCATGGAGAGATTTTAATGGCAGAGAAATATCACCTGACTCTGTGTACACCAATGGCAGTATGTGAGACAAAATATTCAGTAGTCCAGGATTCAAATATAAGGATCTGATAATTTAAAGATTAAATCTTATTAAAAAACAAAATTAAATTAAAAGTAGAGAAAGATGATTAAAATCCACCATACTGTTATTAAATAAATTAAGAAAATTTTATATTAGGCTTCTAAAGCAAATTATCACTATTCAATGGTCTTGCCAGCATTTGTGAAAGGGATGGCAGGAATCAGCAGAATTGCTGCACATTAAATGAAGGGATGGTACTGAAAATGTTCAGGGTACAAGTACTTTGAACAATCAGAATCGGATTACTTCAATTTTGTTTAGGGACAAGGCCTGTGTACTGCTGACCCCAAAAGTGCAAAACAGTGACATGACAGCCAGTCTAAATAAACGGGTGGCAGATATTGCTGCCATTGCTGATGTAGCAAGACTTCTGCTATTTAATAATAATAAATTTGAAGAAAATAAAGTTCTATGACTTTATAATTCTTATTTGTTAATTTTTATTTGACCTCATGATTATCACTGTGGGGATGGCCATGAAACAGCAAAGATTTATCTATTGTAGACAATATAATACAAAGGTGTCATCATGTACCTATGAAATAATTGTAAGATACAGAAGTTCTATTATAAGGTTTTGTGGTTACTGAAAGTACTCAAGAGATTAAAAACCAGCATTTCAAATTAATAATCAAGATTTATCTTTATCTTACTTCAGTGTCATCTTCACAAACTGACTCCAAAAGACTTTGATCTCCTGGTCTACAAGTGACATACCAGACTACAAGAAAAGTATAAAAAAATATAAAAATATATATAAAGTAATTTAACATCCAATGAGATTAGAAACTAGGTAGAAAAAAAAAAAACAATCTATCTGTTGGTCACTCATTATCTCACACTTAAACTCCATAAGCAGCTGTACAGTCACATATACACACAGAAAGGTGATAAACCTACCTGCAACAATTGTTTTATAAGTGAAAGCAAATTATCCTCAAACATCACATTCCTTTCAGTTTTTCTGGCTGCACTGTTCTTGAGAATTTTCATCAAAAGAAAGAGAACCTGCTCTTTGTTACAACTTGGATCTGTCAGACTCAGTCTTTTGTAAACAAGATCAATCATATTAACATGTTCAGATTTCACACTGGATCCACTTTCTACAGCTTGTGAGATTGTATTCCAAATATTCAGTAGCGTGGCATCATCTATTAAAGACAGGAAATATATTATTTTGTTTATACACATATACATACAATTAAACATGTTATGATACATACACATGTATATAAAAATATTTTATATGCAACTACAAAAGAAAGATATTAAGCAATAAAAAAAAAAAAAATTATTTAAAAGTTTCTTTTTAAAAAAAGTATAAAATGTTTCAAGTACTGAAATTACCCAAACAATAATTTTTCTCTTACCTAGAACTTCAATTTTCATCAGAAGATGGATAATTTCCAAACAGACTGAATTTTCTGAGATGATATCAGTTTTCTTCTTCATGTATATTCTTCTGATTGTATCTAAACAAGCTTTGGTATCTGGAGCTAAAACAAATATATATGTTCATTTCAAACAAATCTACAATGCATTACATCACTATCAATTACTTTTCAAGATTTCAAGATTGAACATGTCACTATATTTTAGAAAATGTGCTGTTATAATCATAATACATTTTGATTTTAACCTATAACAATTTTTATGAAGCTGGTATTTGTGCATAATAAAAGTAAATGCTATCAGAACTGTAGATAAATCTGCTGGGTATACAAGATAGTCAGAATATAAATAAACTATTAATGATAACAAAGAGTTCATTTACCTTCATACTGAGACTTTTCCTTCAAAGTCATCAGATAAACTTTGACAAGTTTTGCAAGCAATAATTTGTCTTTATTGTTCTCATTTTCTGTTATCCAGTTTTCAAACAGTAATCGACAGGCAACATTGTGAATTAAAACACTTTGAATAATTTGTATTCGTTTCTCTGATAGTTCACCAAGCAATCCACTGAAAAGATCCTTGCTAACCACAATGGTATAAGATTCCTCCATCTTTAGTACTTGACAGCAGTAATCTTCTAGAGATGAATCAGGTGCAACTGTCAGCAAATCAAATATGGTTGCCATTTTCTTCAATGAGAGTTGTTTTCCTTGTCTCATAACCTTCTCTTTGTCTGATATTGTGGCAGTAGCTAGCTGAACCACAAGTTTGCCTGCTTTAGAAAGTTTCTTTATTTTGCCATCACTAATTAAGTAACTGATAGAGAAATCTAATAGAGTATTCAAAGATTTAATCTGCTGACAGTACACAACATGTTTTACAATAACAGCCATGCTTTTCAAAACAACAGAACATTCATACATGGATGATTTTCCTGTTTGGATAGTATCCAAAGCATTGTTAATTTTATCACAGTATGTCTTCAAGTATCTGTTAACACCAGACGACAAAGAAGATGGGAAATTATCTAACAACTGAATGAAGTTTTCTGTGACAAGCTGACTCAGTATTTTTTCAGAGCTTGGTTTCAGCTTAGTGCTATTCATGATACTGCGATTAAAGAGAAACCATTTCTCTATGTATGGATGTTTCAAAACTGTGTTTATTACTTCTGCTAGAGATTCATCTGCTGTCATTTCTGCTGCATCCAACAAATCAAATTCTTTCATCTCAGACAATTTGTTACAAATAGTAGTCTTTTCAGTCAATTTCAGTAAATTATCCTTTATGTTCTTCAAAAGACCAAACAACATCTTAAGCAGTTCTTGAGATTTTTCATACATCTAGAAATGAAAGTTATATTATCCATATATTAAACGCACAGAAATATTGATTATAAATCTTTTTAGTAAGACATCATTATGAATAAATATTTTAAACACTGAACAAGATGATGTAAAATATGCTATTGTTAGTTACAAAAACACAACTAATCAAGAATAGCTTTTCTTTATATAAACATATAAACATACAATAATAATAATAATAATAATAAAAATAATAATAATAATAACATATAAAGAAATGGTTCAGTGAGAAATAATAATAATAGAATTAGAATGGAAAAAAATATAATAACCTGTTCAAATCTGTCATCAATGATTTTTCTGACAAGAAGTAAAATCTGCTGTGTGATATTCACTGACTTTTGCTGTACTAAACTGGAAACTGCTGAATTCAGTCTTTGTTCAAACTTGGAATTCATCACAAAATCACTGGCTTGTACACACATTAACAGTTCACTCAGAGACTTAGACTGCTTCATTTCTTTTGATGGTTTCCATGAAACAACCTGAACAGCAAAGCAAAAGGAAAAAGATTGAAATATTTATTTTTTGGTTTCTGTAACTATTGTATTGTTAACATTCTGTTAATAAGTGTTGAAGAACATAAAAATAATTTAAAAATTTAAGCAATTTATAAAAAAAAAAAAAAAAAGATTTTCCATCATAATATTAACAGGAATGTAAGTAGAATCTTTGGATATAACAAATCAAATAGTAATCAATCACAACTGCATTTGTATTATTCTTCAAACACAGAAATATAAACCAATTTAGATGGGAATCTAAAACAGTAAACAGTTTGTTTCAGATTAAAACATTGAGGATGATGAAAAGTGTCCTAAGAAATTAAAGATACTAAATGTAACAAACTTTGGTGTTTGGACTCCATGACATGATGTAGAGGATTTCACTTCTGTTTTCTAGTACACACTGGTATTGTTCTAACAGCAGACTAAGAGGAACTGGATCTAACTGAGTGTGAAAGATGTCAAGTAATGCTGTACACAGAAAACTCTGCACTGAAAATACAAATTCATTTTGATCAGGCAATATTTTTTACCAATATAATAACAGAAAACAAAATTGACAGAAATAAAAGTTTTGTTTAAAGTAACACTGACAGTATGCTGAAATGAAATTATAATTATGTTCTGAATAAAATTTTATTATTTTATACATTTTATTAACCAGAATTAATATTACTGTATTAAACAAAATTATGACTTGAAAGAGAATAATAAATATAATTAAAATGGATTTGTTTCTTTTCTATTAAAATGAGTTATCTAATTACAAAGATTTTAGGAAATGGAACTGGATATATTCAAGTTTAAATTTTTATACTGAAATATATCAGGCTATAACACTCACATGCAGATGATTTTTTTAAGTCTTCAGATGCTGAAAAGTTCTCCAAAGAAATCAAAACAACTGGACTGAAAGGAAGCCTGCAAATATAATGTGAACAGTAACATTCTGTGAAAGTTTTCAATATAAGTATTGTTCCTTTTTATGTTTTACAAAAGAGAATATCTTAAATATGGGAAGACATAATATTAAAGGTAAAAATGTAAAGGTTTGTTATGCTTGATTAATATTTCATTACAAATACAGAACAAATGTAGATTTGAAAAAAGCTATTAATACAAAAATAAAAATTTAAATTGTTCTCTTTAGCAAAAAGCTGTTAATAAATTTTATTTTAATATTACATAACTGAACTATAAATACTTAGGACTGGATTGAAAAATATCATTTTTAATGATACTAGAGTGGTCTAACATCAGAAAGTCCTCCTCATCCATTTCTAGTATTGCTGAAATCCAAAATAAAATGTTGTAATTTTCATGAATAATGAAAACAGTAATAATAATAATATGAACAAAGTAACAATAATAGATTTTTCAAATAAAATCAAGTGTTCCACTAAAATTTATAATAGCATTAGAAACATATTTTCAGCTATACAGTTAAACCGAGAAAACAAATGTACAGCCACAAATTTTGCAATAAAAAATAAATGAAGCAATATTGGTTTAACGATTGTTCTTATAATTTATTAAATGATATAAAAGAAAAGAAGAAAGCAACTGCTGTTAGATATGGTTTTTACTTTTCAGTTAGCAGAAAGGTATTTTAAGACCAAATCTGTTGTTTTTTTTATTATAAATAATCATCTAATAATATTGGTAAAGATATATCACAGCATTTGACAAACCAACCATGAGCCACTAACTGGAAAAATGGTAAACTAAGAAGATTAGATCCTGCACACTCTCATACATGTTGCTAGAACTCCAACCAATAAACTACAGCCAATACAAAGTACAGAATTATAACACTAATAAAATCTTACCATCTATAGCACTTTCTGCTGTACCTACACTCCTTGTGTCTGCAGGACTGCTAGTATCCAGCTGTGAGGTGCTCTCTGCCAGTAATTCAGTCACTTTGTCTATGTAAGGAAAAGGATTACTGAGAAATGTTGTCAGTATCTGGGACATGAATTTTAATACTTCAGTAGAATTGTCATGTTCTAGCTGTTTAGAAAAATGATGAAACCAAATCTCCAACTCTTTCTCCGTCCCTTCAAATAAATTTGTTTTCACTAAAAGCTGAAATATAAAAGAAGATTAAAGATCAATAAAATATTTTAAAATGATTGATAAATCAATTTTGAATAACAAGATAGAGACAAATAGTAAAATTACAACTGGAGTAATTAGAAAAATAATATGGTACTGTTTCTGATAAATTTCAATAAAAGTAAATAAAATGTTACTGTTAAATAATTTTATGAACAATATTATAAATTGTTTTTAAACTTCCAATTTCATTCTGTTAAGCCAAGATCATTTAACATATTCAGGAACCATTTCATTTATATATTGACAATATTACCTTTATGTTCTGAATTACACTGTCAATTTAGAAATACATACACAACTGAAATCTACACACTGAAGTGGCACAGTAAAAAACAAACAATATCTTCAAATTCTAAATACAATACTTAGGTACCAAAAATAGCACATAACGAAAGCTGTAGCAAAAACAATGAAAACAAAGAAAAAATTATGACTCTCTCTCCAGCGGTTAAAAAGATATATGCAGATTGGTACGACAGGTATTTGGTTGTTTTTTAGCCCTATTTTGGCTAATTAGCAGAAAGGGCTATTTTGGACAACTGTAGTTTGAAAAGTAATCGACACAAAAGGCTGAATATCAACAAGAGTGATGAGACCAACTTGCTAAATGAGCTCAATTTTTTTCCAGACCTGTATGTTTGTATGTGTGTTCACAATAACATGTTGAACATGCCAAAATCTTCAAAATGACACATGGCAGAACGACTAAAAGTTCAAATAGACACTGTGGTTTCAGTTTTTGTCTTATCTGACAAATTCAACCTGTGTTGTGAACAATTTATCAAGATCTTTCAAATGACATACTAGAAATTTAACATTTGTAATAAAAAAAAAAAAAAAAATACTTTTTCAATTTATATACAACAGCACAACTTTATTTACATAAGCAGCTTCAATTTTCACTCAGTTAAATAATTGGTAGTAATAAGTTAAGATAATGTGATGTGTATATATCACATATATATAAATGTTACTTAAAATGTCCACAAGCATTTGATGTTTAACCATAATCCTTTGCCATACATAAACTCAGCTAATCCTTGGAGTCAACTCCAGAAAGGTGTTGCAGGTATTAATCAGGGACAATAAAATGTATGTAATCATGAGATTAGATGCAATTAAAGACACAGGTGTTATAAGTCTGTCATTTGAAGCAAACATAAAATAATTTTCTTAGCTTTGTACTTGCTGTGATTTGACAGCAAACAAAAGTGACCTATCATCTGACCATTGTTAAAATTTTCTCTGATAGAGCTTATCAACAAGCAAAAATAATGTTTTAAAACTGATCAATTTACGATTAGACATTTAAAAAAAAATGATTAGATTTTTATTCAGCATTCCATCAATACCTCTGAATACATTGTTCTATTATGTTGTAGAGTTTGTTATGTTTACGATTCTTAATTCGATGTTTATCGCAAGAATTTTGAAAGCAAAATAATTGACTGTTTTAAACTGAAGATAGTAATCGGCAAAACAATGTTAATTTTATTTATTTCAGAACGCGTTTTCGCTACGCATGTGCTATAATGTATACGCTAAAAGTAAGAACATTGAAGAAAAACCAACAGCCTACAAGTTATTAAAAATATAAACAACATATAAATATAATCATTTTAAACAGCGCCAGACCTTTCTAGCTGTACCTAAGATTTACGGCGATTTCATTCTGTAAAAAAATGTAATGTAATGGCGATTTCGCTAAGCATGTGCTACATTCAAACGCAGAGCTTGTTTTCGCCAAAGACGACACACCACAGTGTCGCACATTGTTTGAAAGGTAATTGAATGATCTTTCATTTGATCCCGTGAACATAGGTTTTATTTTCAGCCAGTTTTTTTCAAAACAGGTTTGAAGGCATGAAAAAGTACATTTTTGGACACAACTTTTGATATAAGCCATTGCCAGCGACGACAAGCACACGGTTAGAAACAATGAACTTTGACCCTGCTGGCTGTGCTAAAAATAACATTGAAGCCATTTTGGCGAAAACAAGCCTGGTGTTTTAGAGCGACCCTGTTTTAGGACTTTTTACTCCACGCTGTTAATTGCTGACCACGGGTGCTGAAGTGTGTTTACCACCACCGCCTTTAACACTCTCGTACAAAGAACTGATTCAACATACAACAAGAACAACACCATTTAAAAGAGCACATAAAGATCTTTAGTTACATGTATTTGTTTTTTATGGTAGGATTTATAGAAGGGATTTGTGAGTGGAGGAAAATGGACAAAATCTGAACTTTTAACAGCTTCAACCAATTATATCGGCTAGGCTGCCGGTACCTACAATACTACTTAATACAATAATCACCTTGCAGACAAGTCTCTGTGTCATCTGTTTTAACTGATCATTGTGCTGTACAAGAAACATCATGTCTAACAGAAGATACATCAGAGTATGTCCATCCTTCAGCTTAAATTAAAAAAAAATAAAAAATTAAATTAATGTATACTGACACACAGGAATATTTTACTTTAACAGTGCACATTCATTCAATCTCCCTTCCTATATTGCACCAATGACGAAAATATTTCAAGATAATTCAGTACTGTGCTCATGTTAAAAACATTTTTACGAGGTTTTTAAATGTAAATGCTTCTATTTAATAAAAGTAAAAGGATGCCATGAACACTGAATGAAATCATTAAATATGCAAGTGTGAAATAAATTACAATCTTACTGTTTTGGACCAAGGTAATTTCCGTGCATCAGTCACTGCTAATAATTTCAGAAGATAAAGCTGTGGCAGAACTCTCTTTTTATCTTCTTCATGAGAAATATCTTTACTATATTCTCGAACTGTGTCCAACAGTAGTGTCAAATTCTGATGGTTCTCAGTTAGAAGTGAGGGATATAATTCCTGATACAAACAGGAAACTTGCTCCAGCAGAATTAACTGATCTAAAGGTTCAGCTGCAGGCAAATCTAAAGCAAAATTATTTTTATATTATGAGGTGTAATAAATGCAAATTATTTATAATATTAGCTTCAATAATGAAATTTAAGTTAAAAATAAATACAAAAATATAAATGACAGTCACTTGTCAGAACATTAACCTATGTACAGCATTTGGTGAAGATATTTTAATGAGCTTAGAGGTGGTGCTCTTCAAACACTACTGGACACAGTGCCCACTTTAATAATGATTTCAAAATGATTGTGAAGAAATAATTATTTCATATAAAATAAAAAATAATGGAACATTTATTCATTCACCTTGATCTTGATCTTTATCTTCAGGATTAGGGCTAGCAAAAAGCTTCCAACAAGTAAACAGTTCAGATTCATCAGGTACACACTGAAAAAAAACGTGTTTTTAAATTATATAATATATAAAAAAATATATATAATAACAATGACTATAAAAACATTCAAATCAACATTCTTTCTTAATTTCTTTACCTTTCTGCATATATGCTTAGTTTTATGTGGTTGAATAAGGTGAGTTATTCTAAAATCAGATCATTATTTTAAGAATTTATTTTTACTTTTAACAGAGCTGTTCGAAAAACTTCTGAGACATTATTCCAGTAGTTTTCATTTCCTCTAACTGATGATGCTGCAGCAATAGTGCAGTGTTGTAAAATACCAGACGACCGCTGTACTAAGAGTTTTAACAATTCCAACAGTTTACAGCGGACAACTGCAGACTTGTGCTGTAAAGAAATTAAATCTGAATTAATCATGGTTAATGGTGAAATTATTTTACATTTAAAGAATTAAAGCATATGAGGAACATATCCTAATATTTGCTTATGATAATTAGTACAGATTATCTTTTTATACATTATACTACTATAACATTTTCATACAGTTCTATGGAAAATGGTCAAGCCAGAAAGTTTCATAAAAATAGGTTAGTATCTAAAACTAAATACATACATATGCAAACTATAGTAAGTGAAAATAACAGCATTTGTGCTCATTAAAATGTAGGTAAGTGTAAATATACATGCAGATGCTATTTTTCTGTCATTTTTTCCTTCAAAACAAAATGCATTTCTTCTTTAAAGTTATATAATAATAATAACAATTCTCCATTTTTCAGAAACCTTTTATCTGACTTTGACTATGTTATTAAGTCTATATATTTAGAATAATCTTAATGTTAGAAGCACATCTGGAAAAAATACACTCAAAATCAAGAGTTTAGATGAAAAAACACCAAAATATTGCTGAAATAAACAATTAAACTTTGCAAAATCAGAAAAGAATATTTAAAAATTATTCAGTACTAACCTTGAGACTGTGAGACAGTGAATGAAAAACTTTGTCAGGAGGTAAAACAAACACTGTAACCATGGCAGCTAGTTTCTCTGGAGAGATACCATCACAGTGAGCTAACACAGGTGGACATTCTGGCTGTGCAGCATAAACCTGAAATAAATTTTTAAAAATGTATAAACTGAAGTGAAATTTAAAGATTGCATAAACCTGAAGCAATATTTTTAAAGATGTATGAAATGAAATTTTAAAAATGTAGCTAAATTTTAGAAATGTATAAACTCCAAGTGAGAATTTTTTGAATGTACATATCTGAAGTGAAATTTTCAAACTGAACCTAAAGTGAAATTACAATAAATGTGGAACAATTCATTTGATGAAATTAATTCAAAGGGGTTAGTAAGAAGCTACTGACAAGTACCATCTTCTCTGTGTCATCTTTTTAATAAGTATACAAAATTCTAAAAAATTAATCTTATTATTATCAAAATTCAAAATTATTATGATACAAATTACTATTATGACAAACCTTTTTAAGGAACTCTACACTAGAAACCCATCTGGAAGATGGACGAGGTGATAAAGAACTCTCCATTGAGGAAAGAACAAACTGAAGTTGATCAGGACAAGTTTGAAGAAACTTTACACAGAGCTGCTCACTCAGTGAATTGTCCAGATTTTTTACCAGAAATGTAAACAATTTTGTAAGTAATGAGTTCTGGTTTCTGAAATAAATTATAAAACAAGAGCAATAATTTCTTATTCCTAAAAATGAATAAATTAGTATTAATTAAACAATTAAATTCAATAAATAATTAAAAGTTAGAAATAAACGTGATTTTTAACAAGTAAAGTGAGGATCATAATAAATAATATTGGAAAATACAGTCAATTTTGGTTTTGTAAATATTTAAAGAAATCAAAAATGTTGAAAAATTCATGTATCCAGAATATAATTTTTTTTCAAAAAATTCACAAAATGAAAAACAATACTG
The DNA here is from genome assembly GCA_012295275.1 of Chrysomallon squamiferum. Classification (NCBI taxonomy): domain Eukaryota; kingdom Metazoa; phylum Mollusca; class Gastropoda; order Neomphalida; family Peltospiridae; genus Chrysomallon; species Chrysomallon squamiferum. Next base: position 32,204,012 of record CM022665.1, on the reverse strand, counting down.
TTATTTTATTTCCAGTTTTATTATAGCTGTATAACAGAGTAATATTTTTCCTGGACTAACAAGCAATATAAAATCCACTTAAATCATCTGACATAATAATTTGTGATAAAAGTGAACACTGAATTTTAAAATAAGTGTTAGAGAACTTACTTCCCCGATGTTCCAAATGTCTTGTCAAAGAAACAGATACCATTTCTGAATGAACAGCAAAGATCTAGAAACAATGTGTGAATCATTTGAGCAACAAGCTGTGAATCTTCATGACTGCATTTATCTTCTCTCTGAAATAAAAAAGAAAATTTTAAATATTCTTAATAAAGGGGGGGGGGCTATGTTCTTTAATTAGCTTTTCATTTTAAAATTTAATATGACTGTATGACAAATATTATATCCCTTCATGTTATTAATTATAATCTTTCCCAAAACTTTTTCTAACACTGTTTAATGCTGCTTAAATTAATTACCATAAACAGCTTAAACTGTAGACAATATAATAGGTTGTTTATCACAAGCAGCCCATTTATGTTACCAGATAATTTCAATATTTGGCAAATAACTTTCTTATTTATTTTAGTAATCCAGGTAATATTTATTATTCAAAAACTGACCCTTGACAATTGAATTATTTTTCTTGATTATTCAGTTTATTTAGTTAGGTCTATGTATTTTTTATATTTATTAATAGCTAAGACAAGTAACATAGTGTTAGTAATATGTACTTTATGTATTTTCACATGCAAACAAAAATTATACAGTTATATTAATAGTATATTTTACAAAACAATTTCTACAAACTCACTGATATCCTCATTGATATTTTGTCATTTGCATTCCGCCAGCTGCAAGGTCCCTGCCAGTAATAAAGACTACTCATCTGTTTTAGAACATTCTCAGAAAACAGCTGCACTTTCGATGTCTTACTTATTGATGGATTCTGGATAACCTAAAAGTGTAGAAATTCAATACAAAAAATAAATTAAATATATGCACTTAACAGCATCTGTCTGCAAAACAAATTTTTTTCTTCACTTTTAAATCTAACATAGTATCCAATCAAATTTAGCATATTTTTGTTGTCGCAAATTTAAAAACTGTTTGATATTTTACTAAATACTATTCTACAACAGGCTTAAATCAAACAGTAAAATTTAAATTATCAAGTACCAACTTCTCTAAATACCAAAATATTTTTAAAAAATAAAACAAATATGTCATTGAAATGTTTCTTGCAGTGATCTCCATCTGGTGCAATTCCTAATAATATAATGTAATAATAAAGTAAATGCATTATAATACCTTCTCTAAAACTGTGGGTATGACAACCTGTATGGTTGACAACTTGTCACAGGTCAGCCCCTTTAAAACACCCTGCAGCATTGCTAAAAAAAAAAAAAGGAAAAAAAAAGGAAAAAAACGAACAGTCAAAAATTATTTATCATTATAACTTAAAACACTAAGTAAAGGAAAACATGTTAGGTTAATGATAGAACAGTATTATTTATTCTCAAATGTTTGGAAATTTTTCAAGACAGACTTGAAACAGGGCATTTTCACAGGGATTTGTATTAATTAAACAACTGCACATTCAGTTAGAAAATAAAATGCTTCCAGGAATATTTACAAGAGAAACTATATATGAACAACATGGTGATCCTTAAAGATGAGGGCAATACTTAGGCTAGTTGTGATCACATATTATTATTTAGTAATGCAAATACATCTCAACCATTCATGTACCATTCAAAAAGTTAAATGCAAATTAAAAATGAAGACTTGTAAATGTACTTTTTTGTTCTACTAGTTTTCTGATGACACCTCCATCTCCGACCAACAGAAAAGACATCACAAAATGTACCAAACATGTCCTCACATCCTGATTATCCTGAAATATGACAAATTTGTAAATTTATAAACATAGCAAAAAGAATATGGATGTTAACTAATACATAAATACAAGGAATATCAATATAAATGCACCCCAATAAAGAGTTTCTGTCCATCTTTCAAACATCAGTATAACTACTGATGTATAAAATTTTAATTACAATAAATGTTTAAATTTTTCACTTCACATTATATTTTTACATTCAGTCCAGTCTTAATTAAATGAAATGAGCTACCATTTTAGGCAATTTTTTCATGTAAAAACTATCATTCTTAAAACTGTTATATTTGTATATGTATTAAAATCTATATATCATAATTTTAACAATAGTCTAGCTATCTGTAGCTACCATATATCTTCTTGGTGAAATTAAATGAATGCTTAACAAAAATAATAGTTAACCCTTGATAAAATAAGTCTTCACCTTTCTGTCCCTCCTGTTAAAAAGAGGTACGATGTTCTCATGATTGAAGTTGAACTGGGAGATCACTGCTCTGCAAGAACTACCTCCTATCATTACCATAGCAATCAGAAGTTTCAAAGCCACTTTGATCTGCTTGGACTTGTTGCTCATGTTCAGAGAATAGCATATTTGTGATAGGTGAGAGGCAGCGAGTTGCTGAACAACTACCTGACCCAGAGTTCTGTATTTGTCAAGGTCTCCAGCAATTCGAATCAGGATACATTCCAGTGCACCTAAAATCAAAATCCACTGGGAAAAAAAAAATTCAATTTTAAAATTCTACATAATAATAAAAAATTAAATCTAAAAGATTTAGGAATGTAGAATGAAAAAAATTAAAGGAAAATGTTATATGTTAATTTTTCATATTTAGACATTTTTCTTTTATGTCCAGTTTTTACAAAACCACCCTATCATTATGAAATGAAAAAATGTATCATCACTTCAATATCCTATATTTTTTCATATTTTAATTTTTGGGGCTTTACAGTGGTGGCAGGGGTGTTTTTGTTTTTAAATTAATAATAAACATTAATGCTGAATTTTGATGATCATTTTTGAATCTGTATATAGAGTAAATTAGAATTTTACCTCTGTGGAATTTCGTTTTCTTACTTCCAACAGCTGTAGTATTTCAGAGCAGTCACTTGTCGATTGACAATAGTGAAGTACAATGTCATATTCATCATTATTATACTGACGTGATTTTTCAATAAACTTCTCGAGACCTGAAACAAATTTTGTAATATTCCATTATTATTATTATTCAAGACAAATGAAAACAAATAAAAATCTAGTTTGTCATATTAAGCTGAATCCAGTGGTGTCAAAATTAATTTTTAGCACAATAAAAGTCACCTACAGTTTATTTTATATGATTTCTTTGAATTTGGTGGCATTTGGTTCAGAAATAAGCAATTTACTGGATCAGATGGAATTTCTGAGTTAGACAGAACATGGCAGCTGGATGTGGTGGTTCTAAAAACAGAACCTGTCCTAGTGCTTTTAGGACATTATTATTATTATTATTAAAAATAAATTTAAAAAAATGATAAAAAGCAAGTATTAGCTTATTAACAATAATATTAAACCTATAAAGGCTATATTAATAATAATAAAATAAATAAAATTTAAAAATGGATAATAATATGACTATTAGTATTACTCCCAGTATAACAGTTTGCTCATTACAATGTGAGTAGTCCTGAGATAACCATTTCTTGGGGGGGAAAGGTTTCATCTGAATCTAATCATAAGTGATCACCCACATCAAAGGATTGAAATAAGAAACCAAATTACTGGTGACCAGTGGGAAAAGAAGTGCATTACAGCAATCACATGCATTTTGAAGCTGTTGATGTGTATACTGATCTGCAACACTTTCGCTGACCTGGTCTGTGGCTGTCATTTTGGGGATTGACAATTTTCTATCTGTACAATCTAATCTTCAATGTTATCGTTTTCGTCAGTTTCTTGTAAGCAAACACCATGTAACTTGTTGATCAACTCAGTCAGTTGTTATGGTTTTCACTTGAAAGAGAGCTTAATTATACTGCTCACTTATTCAGGATTATTACTGCTCCATGATACCATCAAGAAGTTGTGTTTGTTTTGCAGATGAAATATGCTGTTCCAGAGACACTGAGCTAGCATACTCTGATACTAGATTAGGCAATGAATTCTTGATTTGTTTTTACTAATTTAAATGATAAGGCTAATGCAGTTGTCTCTAATTCTTGCTGATTCACTGAATGTAAAAGGCCTCCATGCCCCAAAACATATCTGTGATAAAGGGAAGGTCATTTGTATCTGATTAAATGCTTTGAATGCCAGGTGCATTTTTATTTTTTTCACACTATCAATATTCTTCCTTTTTCTTCAAATATTCAACATTGTGCTTTAGGTTGTTAACTGGTTTAAATCCTTGGGAAAACTGATAGGAGTTGTCAAGGAGTATTTGGTATAATCCTCTCTTTTGAGAATCATGGCAATAAGATTTTTTGTACTGTCATTTGTGGTTAGTGATGATTTCATGTATTAATTTTTCAGTCTTATTGGAGTTTCTCAACTTTCTCTGGACAGAAGGGGTAGGTGGTCATTTTCCAAAACATTAAATAAAAGCCACTTTTCTTGTTTGGGTAATGTATCAAACCAAGACACCCTTCTTTTGAAAACTGTGATATTGTTTCAGTATAATTTTATTACTGCATGGCTGGGGAACAAGCAGCCTCCAAGAAAGATATTACAGATATTGTTAGTATTCACACCATTTATTTAAGCAGTCAGCAACTACCATAGCCAAAATTCAGTTAGCAGACAACTGATATTTAATCTCTTTAAAGAAATCCTGTGGTTTTAACAAAAACAGGATTATGAAATTACTGATACTATAAACAGTAACTATAAACAAAAAGTCCATATGGCTGAACATTTTAAAAGTTTGTTTTTAATCATATTATCATTCATTAAACATCTGTATGATATAGCATATAGAATCTAGAGAGGAAATTAATGCTTAACTAAAAATATTAAACTTTCCTATAGACAGAAATGTAAATATATGAAAAATGTTGATGAAGCAATTATATTTATAGATAATATTTTTCAATCTGATTTCTAGAGAATAGAAAAGCAAAGGCCAATATAATGAGTATGTCTTCATACTGACTATCGTAACTGTCATGTCTTCAGCAGGAACAAAAATGGACAAATAATTTATTGGTTAATGTTGTCAAATGTTATCATTCTGTGACATTAAAAAAAAAAAAAAAAAAAAAAAAAAAAAAATTGCAATTTAGTTCTTTTAAATTTAAACATTTAGTATTTATTTTTCTACAATTTCACTAGTTAAATATAAATAATCATAAAATAAAATTTAAAAAATGAATGAATAACATTTCAATACCTTTTATTAATGTTAGTTAGATAAAATTTTACGATTATCACTGTATGATTGTATCATTATCTGCTCACTAAAATATTTATGATTTTTGTCACAGCTGGAATTTTATGTGATGATAGAAACTATTACTTTAATTTACTATGTAACGTATGTTCTTTCAATCTTAATCTTTGTATTTGATTCAAAACATTTAACAATTTAACGTTGTTTAATTTTTCATGAATGCTTATTTATTAAACTTAAAGTTTTTAAAAGTTTAAGCATTACTTGCATTTCATGATTTCTTATTACTAGATCACTGATCAGTAGAAAATGTAGTCGAGTGTGATAATAGATCTAATTCTAAGATAACTTAGAGTGATTTCATGCCCTTACCATGAAATATTCTGTTAGGATCCCGAAGCATTAACTTAAATTCGATTTCTGTAAATTCATCTTTTTTCTTTTTTTCTACAATTGCTTCATCTGTATTTTCACTGGCAGGTTGTTCTCTTTTCCTTTTCTTAACGAACTTCATTTTCAACTACAAACTACTTTACTCTAAGCAGTAAAGCATGTGCTCGAATGTGTACACATATATTGGTGATGTCACAAGGCGTTCCGGAAGTTGGGTTTTTTTATATACTCCTAACCATTCCTCTATTATATATGATAAAACATGATATAATTTAAATATTACCTAATTGTTCCTAACTATGATTTTTTAAACACATACAAATATTATTACTTTATTATAGTAAAATTAATGAATTTACTTTTTTGTCGAAGAGAATTTTTAATGTTACTTAATATCAATGTTTGATAGTGTTTTACAATATGTATAGACCGTTAAAAATGTGACGTATTCCACACGTAAAAGTCACAAGAAAGCGAGTCATAAATAGTTATTTAGGCAAGAATTAACAGACGAATTAATGCAGTTTTGAAGGATTTTTCATCTAGCTATGGATAGTATCCTTTTTAATGTACATTTCAAATAAAAGTAAACGTTAAATATTTTTATCGAAATACTGGTATTCTGAGATCAATTCTAACAATACGAAGTGTTTTGTTTATTTTATTATTATTAATATTATATGCGGAACATAATGATCATCTTCAGTTTGATTAAAGTAGTTTTAATTAAATCTGTTTTGTAATATGCACCATGAATGAATATGAAGGTGGATATTTCAATGATATAATGATGTTAGATTAAACAACTACCATACTTGCATATTTATTTGTTAAACTACGGTTTTCTTAGTTTCTAATAACTAAGATTGTTTATATTGATAGTTAACCTTAAAATTATATGTAAATAAAGTACCTTAACATTAACAAGAACATTTGTTCAATTTAAAGTTTGCTGCAAAAGATTTAGAAAGAAATGCAGTCAAGAGTGAAAAGACAGAAAAAGCTGAAAAAATGAAGTTGAAAAAGGTAAGTCACTAAGTGAGTTGAATATATAAATACCTGACAGACCATTCTTTTTAGATCACTGTGTTAGACTAATGAAATGTACTGAATATAATTTTCACACCCTCTCAAAATTTTTGACTTCTTTTTTCTCACTTATTATTGACTGTGTAGGATAAAGATGTTATGGACTGATCACTTTCTCTTTTAACAAACACACAATACATTCACAGAATATTATGGTATATTAATATGTTTATGATGTAATCTTTCAACAAAGACTTAATTTATTAGTGGCAACATATATCATTTATTTGTATTTAATAATAATTTAATTTAATTTTTATTTTGATTTGATTTAATTTTAATTTTTATTTTAATTTGTGTTTCATTTTAGGCTATACAAAAAGGAAATATGGAAGGGGCTAAAATTCATGCAGAAAATGCTATTCGTCAGAAGAACCAGGCTTTGACATACAGACGGATGAGTGCAAGAATTGATGCAGTTGCTTCCCGAGTCCAGACAGCAATCACCACAAAACAAGTCACACAGTCCATGGCTGGTGTGGTGAAATCAATGGAATCAGCAATGAAGTCTATGAATCTTGAAAAGGTAAGTGTGTAATAGTAGCATATCAGTCTTTGTTTTAATTAATTTTTATGTCATGAAAATCTGAAAGCTTTAATTTAATAGATCCGCCACTAATAGGAATGCAGCATAACATAACTGAAACCTTTAACTTAATTGATAAGCTGTCATTTCTTTCATGCCAAATTGTCCCAACTGTGGGTCTAGCAAGAGTGTTGCAAATGTTATGAGGCATGCATTCATCTGGGTCTTTTAAAATATTTCACGAAATATTTATTGGACCTGACCAACTAACTAACTGAAAACCAATAAAATATAGAATTTTTTTTTATCAAATTTAACTCTTGATATATATATATATATATATATATATTATTTCTTTTTTTTTCTCTTTTTCTACCGCTTTTAATTTCATCAAAATGTATATCTAAATATTTTTAGGTAGCTCAGTTAATGGACAGATTTGAACAGTCTTTTGAAAATCTTGATGTTCAGTCTACAGTGATGGAAAACACAATGGCCAACACATCAACTCTGTCAACACCACAAGGAGAAGTGGACAGTCTCATGCAGCAAGTTGCTGATGAAGCAGGGTGATTATAATTTTTTAAATATTTATTCAAAAAAAAAATCAACATTTTGTTTGCCATGAAAGACACTGTGTATAGATCATGTTGGAAAGAGATGAAAAAGTGGTTTAAAGGCAGAGTTGACTTTTTAAATGCACTAATATTAAAGCTGAGACTTGTAAGAATCTAAATAAAATATAAATATGCCATTTTAACAGTGTCTCAAATTGGAATATATGTTGCCATTAACCACAAAAAGGCATAAAGAGTCAAATCAAATTCAGCAAACTTATTTTATGTATTTTTTTTTTTATTTACTACAGGTTAGACTTGAACATGGATCTCCCTCAAGCCCAGGCAACAACTATTGGAGCATCTGCATCAACACAGGCATCACAAGAACAGGTATTTGCACAAGTGTCAAAGTAAAATCCTAATATTAAATTTTGTAATTATATAATTACGTAGTAATAACACATTAATATTGTGCATATATGCAATACTAAATAACCAATTGATAATGAATAAAATGTTTAAAAGACTTTATTTTATTTTTCCTTCTTCTATTTTTTGTTTTGTTTTAATTTAATTTTATTTAATTTTATTAAAATTTAAAAATTAATTAATTTATTAAATATTTTAATATTTTATTTCATTTTGTAGGATGAACTGACAAGCAGATTGGCAAAACTGAGACAAATGTAATGAATATTTTGTTAGTAATTCATGTCATAAGCGTATGACATTTGTAAGGCTGTATGAAGGACGGAACATGCAACAAAATTAAATAAGGAACGTGTGTAATGTACATGATAAGTTCTGCTATGCAGACATACAAAACAGTCCAAGATTTTTTTCTAAGACAGTAATATTTGGGGTATAAATCTGCATGTGATGTATCATCATGGAAGGAAACGGTGAGCAATGGCAGCAGTAAAATGATTTTTTATTTGAATTTTTAAAAATCTTCATTTTAACATCAGAGTGACAAATAATTTTTTTTTAGAAAACAACTACAGGCTTGTAGCTAAATAATGTTATATATTAGACACTAATTGTATTTATTAAATTTTGTTTACTATTATTATTATGTTTTTTAATTAAGATGTATCTAGTAACTAATCTAAAAACAATTTTGATAAATTTTGGTCATTATAGGAGTTAATCAAATCATGGGCAAAAGGGAAAAAAATTGTGATGGATTTATATATTGGTTTTTTTCCACTGAAACACTATTTATATATATATATATATATATGTTTAAGTCTTAACTGGAGCAGATCCAGTGCACAAACTCCCATATTTTGTTATATGTTTTTCATGATGAAGAGGTTATGTACACATTTACCAAACAATAAACTACCCAGCATCCTAAAATCCTAAAATCCATGATCCTTTCCTTCTGGAAAAAAAAATCTGCCTTGAAATTGTTTTGTATATACTTACTACTTCAAAATAATTGATTCAAAATTATTTTTAAGAAAGATTTCTTTAATATCTCCCTTAGATTTACCAGAATTTGAAAATTTGCTTACTTTTCTATTTTATCTACAAATACTGAATGTTTTTTGTTGTATGTTCTTTAAAGTTGGAAAAATGTACATGATGTAGGGTACTGACATAGAAATCGTTTATTTATTGCTTATTCAGTTTGATACACTATAATATAATAATTATCAAGATAATTATTTCTTTCATCTCTCTTTGCAGTCTGTCATTTTAATTTATATTTGCAATCCGTTCATTATCATTACATTTGTATTCTTTGATCAGAATGTGAAAGTTTAAACAAATATTTGTTCTAAGCTGTACGATTATATATAATCATATAACTAAGCAAATACAGATATAGAAGTATGAACCACATATATTCTTTGTAGTACCACTCCACATCTTCATAAAAAAATGTATTGTGACAGTTAATTGAAATAATGCATTTATAATCATAATCATTAAATTGTACATATATATGTATCCCATTTGTTTTGAAAAATATACATACAAATGTGTAGCTATAGTATCATAATGTTAAAAACTGACTTTTATTATTATTGATGTACTACCTGGTGTGTAAACAGAAATATTCTGTAAATAAAATAGTTTTAATGATAAACAGATTTTGTTTTTACTACTTCATATTTGTAATGAAAACTGCATTTTATTTTTATTATTTTCAACACAGCTAATCATTTGATATAATATGTATCTGAAAGCAGTCATCATAATTAATTAATTAATTACCCATTAATTATAGACAGTTTAAATACAAGACTATTGCAGTATTCAAGTATTTAGGAAAAGTAATATTTGAAAATTGTTTTTTGTTTTTCAGTTGTTGTTGTTATTATATTTGTTATTTATCCTAATTTTAATCCATTTTCCTAATCATTTTCATAGCATATTTTACTTAATATACTCAAATACATGTGTTGATACTCAAATACATGTGTTGTTTAATCATAACATTTCATGCAAATAAAATATTATTTCTAAAGTTTTTATGGTTTAACGTAGAGCAAGGGGAGGTAATTAACAGAAGTTATTGCACTTATTTTCTGAGTTGGTGTTGAAAAGAAATCAAGCAATGAGCTTTAGATACGTAAGATTTTATTTACATACTTAATTAACTAAGGTTTACAGTTTACAATTTAGACAGTCGTGTTTGGGGCTATTGTATAAATGCACAGTAATGGATAATTTGAAAACGGCTGTATGCAAATCGATCGATAATGCAAAAGACGAATTAAAAACAATAAGTAAGTCTATTTTTGATCATCCAGAACTGGGACACGAAGAGCATTATGCACACGATCTTTTAACAAAATGTCTTATTCGTCATGGTTTCTTGGTGGACAGTAAATATAAACTTAATACAGCATTTAAAGCGGTGTACGACAGCGGCATTGGTCCCAACCTTGCTGTCCTGTGCGAGTATGATGCCCTTCCAGGACTGGGACATGCTTGTGGCCACAATCTTATAGCCGAAGTGGGCGTTGGGACAGCCCTGGGGGTAAAGGCGGCATTAGAAAAGGCAGGAAAACCAATGGGAAAGGTAACACATTTATTCTTTTGGACTTCATTAAAGATCAAATGAAAACATCAATACTGCATTTGGTAAATTATTAAATATAGTAAATTGTCTCTAATGTAATTTGTTATTATTATTATTTAATTATTTATTTTATTCTTTCAAAAATATATAAATGGTAAATAAAACAGATATAAATAAAATTTTTACAACATTCCCCATTTACTTTTTGTTTTATAAAAAAAATCTAAAATATAATTTCCGGTTTCAAAATCAGTATAAAATTTTAACATTCAAAAAAAAAAAAAAAATACATATCATATTTCTGAAGTAAGTTATTGTTATGTGTTTAATATTTAAAAAAAAAAAAACTATATGATTCATGCAGTTAACTGCTAAATGCATGCACAAATTCTGATACTTAGGAATTGCTAATCTTATTTTTCTTAGAACTGAATTTTTCAGTGCACATAAATTTCAGCTGACTGTTCTAGGCACACCTGCAGAAGAAGGAAAAGGAGGGAAAATTGATTTGATACGTGCCGGTGCATTCAAAGACATTGACTGTGCTGTAATGGCTCATCCCTCTCAGTTCACCTGGTCCAGACCAAGCTATGTAGCAATGAATGAGTATGGAAATTTATGGCTGGTTTTCTCATTTTAAAAATAGATTCTGCAATACATCTAAGTTAATTGTTTTTAAAAGATTTATTACATTTAAAAGATCATTTAGGAAACATTTCTTTGAAGGCTTATATTTAGAGCATAAGAATTAAAATTGCAGTTTTTGTTATCAGTAACTTCCATTCTGTGAAGCAGCTGAAATTTTTTATTAATGTAATAAAATAAAAAAATTTATGCAGTTGCCATAGGAATTTTTAATTTATTAAGAACAAAACTAAAATTTTAATTCCAGTTTTCATTATATGCATTTGTCAACTTAATGTGTGTATTATTATTATTATTATTTTTTAATTTAAATGGTTTCATCATGATACAGTCACAGTACATCCTCTAACATGTATTAATTATGCATTCAAATATTGACATTTACTGTTTTCAGGGTTACAGTCACATTCCATGGTAAAGCATCTCATGCTTCCAGTGCACCCTGGGATGGTCTCAATGCTCTTGATGCTGCTGTCATCTGTTACCAGAATATTTCATGTCTCAGACAGCAGATGAAACCCACCTGGAGAGTACATGGTTAGTATTTAACATAATTTTATTGTATGTGATATCCATTTCTTCAACCTCAGTACTTTATAGTGATCATGAATTAACTTTTCAAACTTTTAGACAGGAATTCTGAACCTAATTAGTAAAACTATTTTGTAATTATACAAGAGTTAATCAAAAGATGAAATAATGTATTTTTGTCTTATATCAAGGTAAGACAATAACACTTGCCTTTTGCCAGTTTTTTTTCCTTACAATAATTTAACTATATCTAACTATTGTTTTATTTTTTATTTTGTTTATTTATTCTTGAATTAAAAAATATCACTTAATGATTTTAAAAATAAGATCTTCAGGGTTTTTTATCTATTTTTAAAAGGTATTTATTGTTAATAATTTTATTATTATTTTATTGCTATTATTTTTATTAAATTCTACATTGTCTTCAGCTTGTGGCTAAAACTATTTAATTTTCTTTTCTATGCTTTGAGAAACACAGTCAAACTTGGATAACTTGAACATTGATTTCTCAAGAAATTGATTAATTGAAATTTGCCCCTCCACTGGAATGGCCAAGCTATTGTTCCCCTTAGTAAATACAGAACAATGGCCACTGATTAAACATGCCTGCCTCAGATGCATTTTTACAATGTGAAGACTCTATATAATACACAATTACAGACAGACTTCAAAGAATTTTTGCAGTTAAGTGATAAAGTTCATTGCAGATATCCCCTCATCAGAAGGACAAAAATTGCAGACCATTTTTATGAACATATTTACAATTTTTATTCACATGCACCACATCAGTAACCACAATAAACATAAATTGTCATGGCTGGGCATTGCTATAGCAAGCATCCTGGCTTTCTTTTAAAACACAGTTGCAACCATATCAAATTTATTGATAGATGTAAATCAATAATTTATTGATGCACATCATAAAACTCATAATAAACAGAAGATATATTAATGTGTTACAAAATATTGCATTTGAAACCTGAAAAGCGCTCCAGTGTTTATAAAACATAAATATGCATGGAATAATGTTGAATATTTGAATTATCAAAATTATGTATCAAATGGGTTGAACTCAATTGCAGTTAGCAGGCTTTTATGATTTGACAAAATCAACATTCCCAGAATGCAGCGTACAGTGCAGGAAATGGGCATCACCATTTTTTAAAATTATCATATAAAGCTGCCATACAACAATAAAATTATTTATTCTGGTGAAAACAAATCCTAATTGGTATGCAGTAAATGTGTAAAATTCAAACACCCTGAAAACTTGAACATTTCTGCTGACACTTCCAGATCAGTTTATTTGTTTGACTATATTTCATTAACATTATTAATTTTTTTATTTATATGTGATTTGTTTTGTAGGTATAATTACAAATGGTGGCAGCAAACCAAACATAATTCCTGAAATCACAGAACTTCTTTATTATCTCCGAGCCCCAACTGATTCAGAAGTTGAAAAACTCAAGCTAAAAGTCATTGACTGTATTAAAGGTGCTGCATTATCCACTGGTTGTACAGTAGGTTAATTTTGATAGTAACCTATAAATAGTTAATTATATTTTGTTTGAATATTAAAGTTGAAATATTTTAAGGATGTCAGATAGTTTTAAGTATAGCTGTTGATGAAAATGCCTACATTTATATATACATAAATACTTATAATTTTAATTAATATAAATTAATAAATTTTGTTTACTTTCCTTACTGATCTCTTTTCTGTGGCATAGACTGTTATTATAAATCGATATTATCTCTAAAAATATGATTTCCAGTTTGATTAAAACTTTGTTTTGAACTACAAGCCCTTTCCCATGAAGCATTTCAAATCATATTATCAGATCAGTTTCTTCAACTCTCTATATAATATTTAAATTTTCTCTTGAAGGCAGAATATGTTTTTCATCAGAATGGATATTCATCTTTAATGTCTAACAATATTCTGGCATCACTGTTTGATGAGAATTGTAAATCTATTGGTATGAAGCTTGAAGAAGATGAGGTAAAACGTACAAAGGCAGGAGGGTCTACAGACATGGGTAATGTGTCCCATGTTGTACCCAGCATCCACCCAAAGTTCTGCATTGGAAATGCAAGTGGCCACACTAAGGAATTTGCTGCAGCTGCCAGTAAGTAATTTGTCCTTTCGATAATCACTATCCTTTTAAAGATCTTGGAGGCTTTACACAGTGTAAACCATCTTAAATTTAATCAAACTATGTTTATAATGAAATTACTTTTATTTTGAAAGTTATATTTACATAATAACAGTATTTCCATTCACTGAAAACATAGATCAGACTGTTTTTCAGAATTTTTAATTTAATTTTATTTTAAACCAATTTCATTAATGTATTTAAATTTATTTTATTTTATTTCATTTGTATTACTTTATTTTATTTTTTTATGTAAATTTATTTTTTATCATTATTTAATTTTTATTACTATTATTAAAGTATGTTATGTTACGTTGTTATGTTATATCATATCATATTATATTATGTATACATTTTAAACAATTGTTAACTTATCTTTAATGTATTGTATTGTGCTATATTTGTATTTATTTCTATTTCAGTTTCTGAAACAGCTCAGGAGAGTGCCTTATCCACAGCCAAAGTGTTAGCAATGACAATTGTGGACATTTTTGAAAAACCTCATCTTCTTCCACAGATAAAAGAAGACTTTAAAAAGCAGTTAGAAGAAGAAACTAAAATCTAAACGTATATTGTAATTATGTAATTACATTAAAACCTAATGTGTATCTTTGGTGTTATTAAAGGTATCTAAGTAAATTTTCATGAATTCCTTTTGACTACTTTATTTGTTTCCAGTGATCAAATTTTACCAGACATGTTTATAATTCAGATCATAAATACGTAAACTATTCAAGAGACTGTTAGGTTTATGATAATAAGCAGAAGAATGTATGTAACTTAAAAACTTCCATTTTTATTATTAGAATTACTGAATTTATTTTTAAATTATACCTGAAGTTAGTAATTAGTTGAAATGTATTTTTATATTTCATACTCACTGTTTTAATTTATATGTAACCAGCATTTTGTAGTAAGTTATTAATATAAATAATACAGTAATAGTTTAAAAAAGCCCATAATTAACTTAACACAAATGTGTAGGTCTTGTGTTAGTATCCTTATGATTGTCAATATTTTCTTGCTATTTTACAAATTTTTATAATCTGTGATTATTTTAGATTTAATTTTACCTATTCAAATTATTATTGTTAAAATAATACTGAAATTGTTTTTCTCATGAGACAAAAGACACTGGAACATAATAAAGTATATCCATGATTAGACATAATTATGCGGTTCTGTTATTGTTCTTTGTTTTTTTAAATAGTATTTCGATTTTAGCATTAATATATAAATATTTTTGGACAATGCTAATTTGGTTCTACTTATTTGTTTCTAATTTGACTTCAGCTTAAAAAGTATGTCTCTTTTTCTTCTTTTATAAATTTTTTTAAAATTTTGATGATTTATTTTTATTTTTTCATAATTTGTTTAATTTTTGTTTGTGTGTATGTGTTTAAGTCATTTCACATTAACAAATTCTATTTCAGGAGGCTTTATTATGTTTAATATGTAATTATGTGACATTAATGTTAGTGATGATTTAAGCATACAACTAAGCGTAAGGCTGTTCTTCAGACACTGACAGCAGAATTTCACAAGTTTGCAGGTCTCTGCTATTGAATTGATCATCTTAATGTGTCCACTCTGATGAATATATGCAGAAAATGTACCGTTAATATCATTTTATTGTATGGCCATGTTTATCTTTGGTTTACATTTTATTTAATGGGAGAAAAGCATTTATTTATTTATTAAATTATCATATTACATTATGTATTATTACTACTTTATTTTGTTTTTATATCATTTTATTTTTATTTATTTATTTATTTTTATCTTTTTTTATTAAGAATATTAGTAAATAAATAAATACAAAATGTGCAATAAAATAATCCAAATGAAAGCAGAAAGTAATGATCATTGCTGTTATCCCAAATAACTAATAAGAGAGGTTATAAAACTTCCTTAATGGCTTTTTAAAGTAACCACATTCATTATGCCTGTTGCATTGTTTGCAGTGGTGGATTCAGAATATCAGAAAAGGTTTGGGGTGCCATATTTGTAGTGAATATAACTTAGAACCTAAAATTAAAGTTATTATAAAAACAAAAATCAGTCAGCAACAGACAGGATGTTGTTTTTACATGCATTTATCCTTGGATTTGCACTCTTCTTTTTTTTTTTTTTTTTTTTTTTTTGTGTGTGTGTGTGTGTCTCTTTTTTTCCCCCATTTTTCTCAACCAGATTCTCTTACTAAATTTGAGATTCTGCTGAGTAATGCACTTAGGCAACTGAAGACAACAATCCCAGTGGTAGATAATTTGAAGAAGAAGAAAAAATATCAAGATCAAATTAAGGCACTGGTGCAACAAGGAAAGCATATCTTACTGTTTGAAAATGTGAAAAATAATACTTTTTAAGTACACATCTTCCTTTCATTACCATTACTTATTTATATATTTATTGTATTTATTATTATTTGTAATTTTTCATTTTGAATCTTTGTAAAGAAATTCATATTACCAAAATTTACGTCAATCGCTGTGTTGGCAAACACCATGTGATACTAAATAAACAAAGCAGATATCAAATGCATTGGAATAATTAAATTCCTAAACATAACATTACATAAACTGAATTTGCATTATTATGCACTGGATCATTCAACATTAGTTACAAGCTTAAAAGCCAAGTCCACCCTACTTACGATTTTGGCCCATATAACTAAGTATTTAGAATAATAAAACATGAATTTTTATGAGTGAACAGTTTGTTGGAGGAAAGAATAAAAACTATAAAATTTAACTATCACAGTTTGAAATTATTGTAAGGCAGCAAGATATACAACATTCTAGATTTTTTCTTTGGGGATGAGGATGAATAAAATTTGTTCCAACTCTTGAATACCCAACAGAGTTGTCTGTGAAAGAAGCATTTAAATTGATTTCTAATATTTTTTAAAGACATAAATTTAATATTTATCATCTGTTTCAATTAATTCTTAGTAAAGGATAAGATAAAAGTAGGCCACTGCTTTTCTTATTCTTTGTAATTACACTTTACTGTTCAACAAAATGGTCATTATTTTTAACAGGTTGCTTTATTAAATTAACATAAATTACGCAAGCTTGTGGAAGCTGATTAACAGATGACAGACCACCAGCATGCTAAACAGCACTCATCACCAACATCATAGTTTCAACCACAGTCCAAAACAGTGTCATATTCACTGCCATTTATGACTCTTGTCAAATTGTTTTGCAAACACACATACACATTTGTTTTTATTTATGTTTCTTCTCTTTTATCTTTTTTTTTTTTTTTTTTTTTTTTCCTGGACCGTAAGTATAACAGACAGATGGAGAGGATTAAAATGTGCAAACCCAAGATCAGTTTTGGATCCTTCAACACCACCTACTGAACATCAATAGAAAAAAAAAGAAGAAACATTTAGTAAATTTAGCATTTATTAATATATCCTTTATTTCACAAAGCTGCTTTTATTTGCTTTGAAATAAACCATTGAAACAACAAGTCTGTTGATAATAATAAATATCATTATCAATAATTGTCTGATTATTTCATTTATGCTTTATTAGGTATAGCCTATAGGTCTATTCTTTTATTTTGAATATAGTTACTCATTATTATATACATTTGTTATGATTTAAAATATCTTGAAAACCACCATATTAAACAAAGAAAAAAAGAACAATGTTATAACAACCATATTAATATTCCATGACCAACATAATGATTGTACAAAAAGTGTCTCACCTGTCAATCTATCAGTAATTTTTTTGTCTTCATCATGTTACAAAGATGACAAATTAATTTCCTACATGAAGGAAATGTGAAAGCTGATTACTGAATAATGAGGACGACGATTCCTATTTTAATGAAGAACTTCATGAAACCTGATTAAAACTTTGCTAATTCCTTTTTCTTTTTTCTGTCAAAACTGGATATGGTAATTAGCAACATTATGGGAACAAGAATTATTAACACACTCATAGACACTTATGCAATCATTACTAATGCCTGCAGTAGTCAGCATAGCCATGGAGACAGCATTTTCATTTCTCAAAATAAAATTTTCTTTTTCTTTAAAAAAACCAAAACAAACTACATCAGTTTTTGAAACATTCAGTTGCTAACAAAGCTTTGAAAATGCTGACAACACTATATATCTTCACAATAATTTTACCTTTTTTTTTTCCACTATCATTATTTTGAATGCAACTGTTTTGCTCAGTTTGAATTATTATTACTTAAATATACCTTTTATATTGTTATTTGGAAAGCAAAAAAACAACATTTCTAACCACGATTTCAGTGAAGATTTCTGTACAATGTAATTTAATTTAATTACCTCTCTTGAGTGAGTTGGTGATCTAAAAACAGCAGTGAACATCAAGATTATTGTAACAGATGATGCTCTCCTTCAGCAGTTTGATTTTCTACCATTGTCACATTGACTCTCTCCACATTTGTTTGTATATGTGTATGCATATGTATCTAGATGTAGATATGTGTGTGTGTCTTTCATCCATTTTAATCTCAGTATATATATCTCATTAATTTTCCATTACTTGCAGATATACAAATTATGAAGCACTGGATTCTGTTAAAATAAACTGAACAACAAGATAAAATTATATTTGCAGTTGTTTAATTTCAGCAAACAGAGTAAAACACAGAGTTCCTTTTATTTTGATATTTGTTCAACTAAAATATTAATATTTTGAGAGTGAGGTACATTCCATGTCACAATTTTATACTCTCTCCAGAGCAAGTTTCTATACAGACTACTAATGATGTTGAATTTTAGATTCTGTAAATGCTGGAAATCAATATTTTATATTTAGTCACAGAAGGTAAAATGAACATTGAGGCCAAAATGTAATACCTTGAATGTATTGTCTTCTGTCTTTAAACACAGTATTGTTTGGCTAGGCTAACTTATGAGTATTCAACAATTTCTTGATTACTATGTTTAGCCAATGAGTTTGATGGCTTTGAGCAAGTAAGCTTCCAAGTAGGTAAGTAATCAGTGTGGACAATAAACTCATATTTTAGCAGGTAGAAAAATTATCTTCTCGTGAAAAATTAACATTTAATTCTGGATTTACATTCCCAAACATCATCATCATCATCATAATAACAACAACAATAACAGTTATAATTAATTAACAGTTACTGGAACATAAAAAATAACAAACACTCAACAAAGAGTTGTTTTTGTGATTCGAAGGAAACCTTCAGTATGTGACATGTAACTTTAATTTAAAGTTTAAACTTGTCTGCACTTTTACATTTAATACTGTATCTGTAAAAGCATACAGAAACACAGGTAATGTATGACAATGGTAAATTGTATTCAAGGTTAAAAAAGAAAAAGAAAAAGAACCGAAAAAAAGAAAGAAAAAAGGATGTATAAAGTGCTTTTCAGCGGGTTGAAGGTTTCACAGTTAACACTGATTTTACAATCTTTCTCAGATGGCTTAACTGATGTGAAGTCAGTTCCCGCCACATGCTAAATACACGTCCATTGGATGCTAGTTCTTGTAAAACTTCATGTGATTGGACAAGTTTTAAGCTGGTATTATACATAGAATGAGCTGTCAGCTTTTTAGATCCTTCATCATTTGTCATGACCAGGATTATGCCTGCTGGAAAAATAAATAAATAAATTCATTACTTTGCTTACAGTTCACAGTAATAATAAGTCAATACAAAAGGAAAGCATTTCACTTCCATCTATTCCTGCAAAGTTGTACATTATGCACTGTATACACATGTATATGCAGTCATAAATATATGCATACACACACACATACACACATGCTGACATGCACATTCATGTCAGACATACAATATATATAAATTGTTAATTACCTCCTAAAGATTTCATGAAGCGAATTGCTGAGGTGTGTAGTTCAACATCTTGTAGTCGTAAAAAACTATGACCACACTTTTCTTCCATTTCAGATATTACTAAATACAGTTTTACTCTTGGGATTTGTCGCAGTGTTTCATTCCCTTCAATTGTGTAGTGTGATCGCTCTGATAATTTGCCATCGTCTAGATGTCTTAGTATTCCATCTACAAGCGACGAGGCGATGTTGTTTTCCTTTTTAAACAGAATCACACAGAGCTCAGGTCGAAGAGAGATTCCATGCTTAGGTGAATAGTTTACTCCATTCTGCATTATAAGACAACATTATTTCAAAGTTGTAAGAAATTGCAATCCCACTTCTGTTTTATTTCAGATATTAGTAAATTATCAAAGTTTCACTCTAGAAATATGTCTCAGTTTTACTACTTATATATTTTTTTTATTGTTGTTGTTGTTGTTATTTCTCACCCATTTTATTGTTTTCTTTAACTAAAACTGATCTGTATGGTGTATGAAATAATTTTAAAATGTTAGATTTATATGATTTATATTATCAATCCAAATTATTATATATATATTGGGTTTTTGGGGGGGTGTTTAACAGTCTTATGCTTAAACCTGGTTTTGTTGCTTATAGACAAACTACCATTAAAAGAAAACTACAATGGAACAAAAAACAAACAAAAAAGTATTTTACAAAACATAAAATTAAAAAATGTATTGCAGCCCAATAAATGTTATCAGAAAAATTAGCATGCAAAATAAATTAAAACAGAAACAAAAAAGCACAAAGGATACTTCAACTTTGGGATTTAGAACTAAGATAAATACAAAGAAAAGACATAAATTTAAAAAATAATAAATAAATAAATAAAATGATAACCTATACTAAAAGAACAAAAGATTATTAGATGTTTCTCTAACACTGAAAGAAGAAAAAGTGTATATGTGGGTTATTTTATCACCGTAGAAAATTTTAAAACCTTGTTCGAACTTTTTAAAACCAATTACAAGAATAATTCATTTTTGCATCAAGTAGTTTGTTTTGGTTTGACAGAAGATGCATGCAAATCACGAATTTCCTATGCTGTAATGCCATTTCTACTGTATGATGCAATTGCCATGAAAAAACAACTTATGAATATTCATGTCAGTATACTGCATCATGTTTAGAAAAAAGGATTTAATATTTTTAAATTTAGTTTTAGAATTATATTATTCCATCTGGAACTTCCGAAAAATAACAGAGGTTATTAAAGCTAACAAAGTTGATAAATAAGTTATATTAAATTGTTCAGCCATTACAGCAAGAAACAGCTTTGTTGGCTTGATTTGTGCACCATAGGCCTGTGCATCATGAATTAAACTTCGGAATCAAATGGCATGAAATGATGAGTATTAATTAAATGTGGCTGAAATAAATAAATGCTTTACTATATACGGTAATAAGCAACCGAATATGTAACTCGTAAGCAACTAAACATAATTTGAAATTTTGCAGTGTAAAAAAAAACAAAAAAAAACAACAACAAAAAAATCATAATGTGGCCTTGAAAAAGAGCTCTGAAGAATTATAAGTCTGTTTTGTTCATGCACTTGAATTCTAAACTAGGACACAATATGACCTACTGCTATACGGGACCTGCGGCCTGGGTCAGTCACATTGGAAGAATTAGATGATTTTCTTGTCACTAAATGGTCTTGTAAATGACCATTCAGTGGCAAAACAGCACACTTCCGTCTCAGCAAGCCAGATACTAACAAGGACATCTGTAAATCATACAATTATTTAAAATTATATTTATGCGGATATTTTCTTTTACACCCCATTTTTTATTATTGTTGTATTTATTTTTATTCTTATATCCATTAAAAAATGAAGAAGAAATTAACTGTTTATATCTCATTCCTTTTCGTATTCTCAATTAGTTAATTTTATTAGCTTTTTTACTTTTACTTATTTCAAGAAAAGAAATTTTTAGCATTATGATATCTTATTATGAGGTAATTCACATCTTAAACACAGCTGCATCTAAGGTTCATATAGTGATAGGATGTATGACATTAGGTTATTCTTCTTGGATTTACAGAGGCCATGTGATTATTTGACTCATTTTTTTATTCTTATAAAGAGCTGACATTTGAACAGTTTATAATTGCTTATAATTATCCAAAATGTTCCTCATCACTCTATCGTCAGAAAATCTCAGACTTGTTAATTTTTAAAAGTTAATGGAAAAACTGAAATAAGCAAGAATTTAACACCAATTTATCCTTTTTCAAATTATTTATGTGCTATTTTTCTCTTACTTTATCTGTAATTTGTTTTTACCATATATATGTCTCTAGAAATTTCCTACAAGATAAATTAATTTGTAATTCCTGAAACATGTTGTTAGTGAAAAAGTTGACTAGGATAATCATTTCCCTTTAAAAGCAATGGAATAATGATTTCAAGTAATCCTCACTGGCCTCAAAAGATGTCATTATGAGACAATATTTCTGAGTATGAATTTCAGCATGGGATTTACAAATATACATATAAATTAGCTGAATTAAGTTAGTTTGACAATATGAATTTCACCCACCCAACCCCCATGGAATGATATAGGTCTTGTTATTATGTAAAACAAGAAAGTTAAGTAATACAGAAATTATTATTTGTGATGTTATCAGTTTGAAGGTTAAAAAAGATGTAATAATAATAATAATAATAATAATAATAATAATAATAATTTTGGTGACTTCAAAATTATAATAATCTTTAGAAACAGATGAAGAAAGAGATTAGCTGGTAGATGTTTCCTGAAATGGCTGATAGCTTGTACGTTAGTTACAAAATGGAAATAAATGTGCAAAAATTCTTCTGATTTTTCTTTTTCTAATTCAGTAAAATTATCTGTTTTGCCTGTGCTGAGAGAGGGACATTGCTGCTTTACATATGTTTATTTGTACTCAGTTACGTTGTGTTCATGTTGTTGCTCCTTTTAGTAACTGATAAGTAAGAGAATAAGAAAGTAATTTCTAAATTCTTTAGATTTTAAATGCACACAATACCGTGATGTACAAAGAATGTTTAAGATTGTTAAAGATGCCTCCATACACCATGATTTGTAGTAATGTAAAGTCAGTTAAAATTGCCTTTCCATGTTTTTTATAAAATATATAATTGTTACATCTTTTTAATATAATTTTTATAGATAACAGAAAGCTGGTAACTACATTAATCTTTATTTTTTATTTTGGTATTATTATTTTTTTTTTTAATTTATTTAGTGATCTCATTTGATGAATGGTCATCAGAGCATCCTTTTAGCAATTTTCAATTCCAGTCCAGAGGTTTCTCAAAGGTTCTGAGAATGTGTACCAATGCTAGTGGAAGAATAACTCAGGAATACAAGTAGGAAGTTCCTTATTCATAAGTCCTGTCATGACATTTAAATTATAAATAATAATAATTTTAGAACTGTTGTTTGAGACCTGATAAATATTCATTACTTATTAAATCATTACTTCAAATCATGCCGACAGAACACATCTTTAAGTGAGGGTACACTAAGAAGGAAAAGGTGCGTACACATGGAACAAGAAACAAAAAGGTTAAATGCTATATAATGTTATATATTTTGATAAAATAATCACAATTTTTGTGTGTGCCTATGTTTGTATTTATATATTTTACATCAGATAATGGCCCTTAAATAACCTCATTGTTAAATGGATGCTCTAAATAAATATGTCTTTCTCAACATTTTAATTAGTAGTACTATAGGGTCATTCCGTGTCAAATCACCCCAATGATCAAGAGAGATGGTGATTCCTAGCATCCAGAATTGATCATTCAGGTTTTAGTTAATCAGATGTTAATGGCTGAAAAGGTGTTATTTTCATGTATGTGCATTTTTTAAATCTATATTGTGGCTAAACAAAAAATATTACACCCAGGAAACTTTTATATGTTTTAGTTAACATGTGGGAGATTAAATTTCATTAAAGGTCATCTCAAGATCACGTGATCCACACGGTCAATTTCAAGGTCATAGCAAAGGTCAAAAGGTCAAGGTACTCCAATATTTTCCAAACTAAACAAAAATGGCAGATTTGGAATCCTTGTCATTTTGCCTTTCTAACAATACCAATTTTATGAAGATTGGCCCAGTAGTTGCTGAGATATGAGGGTTCTAAGGTTGGTGGTCACATCCATTTTTGGCAAAAATCTCAAAATTCGGTTGGCTGTATCTCCCACACCACTGGTCTGATTGGGCTAAAATTTCAGATTTGGTACTGTGGGATCATAAGTTTCATAAAAATCTGAGACGGTCAGGTTTAAACCATTGGGTGATTTGACACGGAATGACCCTATAGTACTATTTTCTATCATTAAAACAAAACCACAGAAATGTAAATTAAAATTTGTTACAGCTTTAGTTATTCTGTCTCAATTTTAGAAATAACATCGATATAATTATCTTTTATTCTATTTTGTGAATTAAACTTGAAATTTTTCCATTGTTTTTACAAACCTTTGACATGGTTGAAATATTTTGTTCCTGTGGCAAATCCACTGGTTTTTCCTCATTCTCTTTTGGTGGTGGTGTTCGCCAAGGCAATACAAGCCTCCTAACTTTTGGTTCCAGCCGTACCATTATTTCTATCATGATAAGCACCAAAACAAGAAAACCAAGAGATTCTGAAACAAAAAATATGAAAAAAATATATTATCTGAAATGTCTTCTTTACCTCTCTCTCCACAAGTAATTTTTCACTTTAAAAAGTAGATCACATCTTTCACTGCAATAAATAAATAAATGAATAAATAAATAAATAAATAAATATATATATACTATAGCTTTGTCCACTGCTATTTACAGCAACAACAAGAAAAACAATAACAAAAATAACAAAATCAACGGGTCTCTTACCATCTGAATGAATTCTGGCAGTCACCTCTTCAATGCGTATCTCTAAAACACGATACTTGTTGGCCAAATATTCCATTTTTTCTAGAAAAAGTTCTAACTTCTGGTTCAGCTGAGAGTTCACGTCTGATTGGTTGATTACTTCTTTAGCGATGAATTCGCGCGCAATCACTTGTTCCTTAAAAGCCATTTCCAGGAGCTGCAGGCGATTGGCAAGATCTGATAAAACGTGTTGCCAAGGGCACCCTTCTTTTGACGATGCCGTGCACACCGATTCGATATTGGCTGACGGTGATTCCGCTGAAAGAATCCATCGAAAAGTGGCGCCGATTCCAACGATCGAAAAAAGCACACTGAAAACAAAAAGTCAGCTTTAAGTTATAAAATATTTCGAATCGAATTTAACATATACAGTATTAATTTTATTTATCTGATAACACAGATCTTAAGCAGAGAAGTCAGTGATGTAGGATCGACTGACCTCTCTCTCTCTCTCTCTCTCTCTCTCTCTCTCTCTCTCTCTCTCTCTCTCTGTGTGTGTGTGTGTGTGTGTGTGTGTGTGTGTGTGTGTGTGAAAAAATGATCATTAAAAAATCCTTTGTTGCTAATTATAAAAACTCGGGGTAGTCCATAACATGTTTACAGATTTCATTAAATACCATTATTAAGAAAAGTCACTAATGCCATGCCTAATAACCGATAGTTACAAAATGTAAATAAATGTGTATAAATTCTGCTGATTTTTATTTGTATTATCTAATGCACTAAAATTAATTTTACTGCCTGTGCTGAATGACAGACAGACAGACTGACAGAGATACAGACAGGTAAACAGACTGAGGGTGAGGAGCAGAGACAGAGAGAAAAATACAAAGGAAAGGAGAGAGTGAATGACGTTCTGTAAAAGAGACGTTCGTTCGTATTCACAAATCAGTGACTGTAATGAATGGAGATTTAGGTGTACAGTGTAAAACACAGTTATAGCTGTTAGCACAGTATTATACAATTATATTTATTTCTGAAAGATCGATTTATTAATTAGTGTTCTGAATCGCAGTTAGTATCCGTGGATAATTATATTGTTGTAGACGTGAAAATCTACCCTAAGGCTTACAGAGATGCAATTTTAGTCATTTTGTTCCATAAAAGAAATATCTAAAATATTTTAAGCATAGATTTAATGCAACGATATTGTTGTTTTTACTTCCATTATCATAATTAAAACATCATGTTATTTTGCAAAGCAGTGTATGAAAAAATAGTAACGTAATATACAATGGTTACAAATGAATTAATTATAAAACATTACTGCCACATCAGTTACTTTATAATCAGTTTATACTGGGTTATTTTCTCACACAGTGAAAAAGTAATTAAAGCAGTTTTCTCTGCTTACTGTTTTGTTAAAACACATAAATAGTCTCGGACTGGCGTCTAACTGAAAAACAAAAATACGATATTTAATAACTGAACAATGTCCAGCGAGTTTTTAATACATTAGTTTATATTTTTCAAGCTACAGATGTACTGGTTTTCATTTTTGATTTTCCTGAAAGTGCTTTTTTTTTTTATTTTTTTTTTTTACATTGTTGTTGTATTTTTAATTTCTATGTAAATCGCATTTCCAAGCTCTGGATTCTTTATTTTACCAATAAGTTAAGGTATCCAAGAAACAGGTCACTAAATGCAGCTTTGATGATAAATCATATACTTCACAGATTCAGAGTTTCATTCGAACAGTAAACCAAGACAAAAGAAATTTTAAACCCCCCAAAAGCCAAGAATATTTCTATTAATAATAATAATGGTCAAAGAAATACTATAAAAAGTAAATTTTACAGAAACTAGGCCTGTTCTATACAGTAAAGGCGAACTCTTTATTACGCTGAATCCTACACTGATCAAATTACATTTTCTTACAAGAACAAATAGTGAATATTAGTCAAAATTTCAAATAACCATTATTAGACAATTAACAGTTATTTCATAGTTTGTTAAGAACAAATTTCATTGCATTAAGCAACTGAAAATTATTCTCTTCAAGGTCATTTATTAAGACCAGCTACGAAAAACCTTGCTGTTGTTTTACTATTGTAATTTTGCTTGGAGATATCATGCAGATTCCTGCAAGTACAATATATGACAGTTTAAGCTGGCGGAAACCGTCTGAAAACGACACGGACGTCTGCACCATAGCATGATACTCCATGGAAATTAACAGTTGCTATAGAAACATATGATTCCTATTACGTTATAGATGTATGCCTGGTTATCTACACATTTCGGAAATGAGTATAGATGTTGACCAATGTCGCCCATATTCTTAAATTCAAAGAGCTGTATTCAGCTAATTATGATTACATACAAAAGTTTAGTGTTCTGTCTGGTCGGTTATTTGTTAGGCATTTTCTAGACATGACCTTTATAACGTTGTTTGATAGATTTTTTTTTTTTTTTTTTTACAATCCTCAGTTTCGACGTTACACGGGTTAATAACACTATTCTGATAATCTGCTATGTATACACCATCACGATAATTACGTGAGCTACGATTTTTCACTTCAGGCTAAAACTGTTAGTGGTTTCGAAGAAATGTAACTGATAAACATCTAAAAATAAAACTGCTAAAGGTATAGAAAAAGTCCTTTGTCAAGATCTGAAGCACTAAATACGTTTTGATTCGGACAGCTATATTTTTCAGCATATCCGGATTGAGACGTTTTGGTTTGCTAAAACTAAGAGTAAATTTACATGGAGAACTGTCGAATGACAAGTTCTTGAGCAACAAAGAGTATATGATCCGGATACGGTATTTTAATACACAGACAGACAGCAAATCTGAAAGCTTGTCAACAATATAACATGAATAACAAAACATTCAGTTATTCTAGTCACTGAGGAATTTGTTGTTTATTTATTAATTATTATTATTATTTTTATGAAGGTAATGAAAAACAGCATATTGACAAGCAAGGCATAATACTTAATATAATCTCTCTCTCTCTCTCTCTCTCTCTCTCTCTCTCTCTCTCTCTCTCTCTCTCTCTCTCTCTCTCTCTCTCTCTCTCTCTCTCTCAGACGTCCTATGTGTCTATATCCTACAAACATCTGCCCAATTCCTTTTCGTCTTATAGAAGATTATAGATGAGATATATATGGTACATGTATATTAAATGAATACCAAATCAACAACCACTACCAACATCGTAGTCGAATATTCGAGATATCTCGGCAGTTTTCATATACCATCAAATTCAGTTGATGCATTAGCTTCACATTCATTTAGCACATTGTCAATACAACAACGGAATTTCTGCCAATATAGCCTTTGGATATTTTCATCACGAAAACTTGTTACTAGCTGGATTTCACAAAAATATTGAAACGAAGACTTTTTCTTCTTTCTCTACTTTTGTCTGCTGTTTACTTGTTCTTCTTCTTCATTTTTATTTTTATTACATTTGATTTAAAAAACTTCGATTCCTCTACATTTATATATATATATATATATATGAAAAAAAGAAGTAAAAAGGAATTTTATCTTTCATACCTTCTTACTTTTTCTTTTAAAATTTTTTTTTTATTCGTTGTTGTTTTCTATCACTAAAAGTTATTGTATATTCTCTATTAATATTTCTAGTTGTTGAATTTATTTTTCAGTCATGTCTTTTAAAACATTAATATTTATCATCTACAGAAACCTGTAATTACTCTGTCAAATATATTTTATTTTTTTCATTCTGTTTTAAGAAGATTTAGTACGAAATTTAGTAACTGCTTAATCGGTGTTCATCAGTGTCTTATACATGATTTGTGCATCTTGGAACTTGAGGGAAATGTGACATAATCCCAAATATAATTTAATCATTTTCTGTTTCGTAGGTTCAAACAACGTCGTTATTACATCAGACTGTAATGGAATACAAGTAAAACTTTGGCTGCTGGAAGAGTGAGATAATCTCATATTTAATTTAATCATCTTGGACCGCAGTCTGCTTCCACAGTTTTGATCTCATCAAAATATCCTGCGTAAAGACCAATTATCCAGCGACTCAGCTATTCTTTAAACGGAATTCTACGTTGTTACGTACAGCTAGTTACTTTCTTCAGTATAAAAGGGTATAGCAATCCATGACGAAAACCACTTTGTGCAATATTATTAGGCTATTGACATTTCATTTCCTCTGTTTTTTGCTACCAAAGAATGATGGATAAATTTTGCTCGGGTTATGAGGGCTTTTGACTAGCACCGAGTCCAAACCATTTGATATGAATCAATACTAAATCTGAGATTATACACTAACAGTGTTTATGAAACAGGGGTAATTTTAGTACTGCCGCGATGTCGTTGTAAGCAATTTATATTTCATCCAAACTGCCAAATTATTAAGATTTGTATTAAGTCTGCCTGGGAAGCTGAAGTTTTGGGTACAATAACTAGAAGTGGAGACGAGCTTTGAGAGAAAGAGAGAGAGAGAGAGAGAGAGAGAGAGAGAGAGAGAGAGAGAGAGAGAGAGAGAGAGAGAGAGAACATGCGATTCAAATCATACAACCTTTATTAAAACGTTATTTCATTGTGACATATATTATAATGAAAATAACTAGCACGCCTCAACAATTTCTTTTATATTTTACAATATTCAAGAGAACGATTCCTCCAGGGACATTATATTCTGCTCTTCCCCAGAATTGTACTAAGTGGGAAGACATCCGTCAATGTTATTTTCTGAACGTTAGCCGAAAAATCTCATTATAAGGTAAAAAGGAAAAAGAAAAATAAGCAAGGCATTCAGTTGAAAATCGATAATATTCGTAGTCTGATTTTGTCTTGTGTAATAACGCATTAAGCTAAAAGAAAATGTTTGTTCAAAACAATAATATCATGTTAGTAAATTACGACAGACATAAAGCGGTTGTCGACATCTGTTAAATATTTGTCGTGCCAAAAGCTAAAGTGATTACAGACGACATGAAAAACTGAAAGCCTTGGATAACGTTGTTAAAAGATCATTTACCGGCATGGTTTCCTCAGCAGGTTCTTCGGTTTTGCACGTACATGAATGAAAAGACTTGGTACGTGCACTCTTGTGATTGACAAGGTGTGGGAACTGTTCACTGCTGTGGTGGGTTTATTCATTTACATTCTTTCAGATTTACATTTATTTACTCTTGTACGTTCTTAATGAATACCAGATCAATAGTCAGCACCAACAGTATTTGTAACATGATTTGATTCATCAATATATAGAACCTATTTTATAATTAAGATGTCAGTATTTTGGAATAGCAGATAACAGTTGTGATTATTTGCGAAATATATTTTAGTAAGATGAAATAATGTTAAATATATATCGAATATTTCATAATTATTTTATAATTACTGTAAATGAAGTAGAATTTAAAAAAAAATAATAATAACAATATCTGAGAGGTAATAAAATTTAATATTTCTATTCAATTATCTGACACATTCAGTTCTTTTTTCTTTTTATAAATCATGTAAAGAGACACATATTGGTATGCTTGTTTAAGCATACATATATTCGTACATTCATAGACACGTATGTAAGGAGAGAGAGAGAGAGAGAGAGAGAGAGAGAGAGAGAGAGAGAGAGAGAGAGAGAGAGAGAGAGAGAGAGAGCAATACAAAAGCATACAGATCTATTATTATGTTTTTTTACGATGCTTATTTAACAACAAACGAAATTCAGCCACCTTGATAGAAAAATAAATAGTTATTAGACATAAATGTCATTGTAAAATGGATGATTTATACAATTTTATTAACTGATTTAACAATAAGACATTCATTAGTCCCTTGACGATAAAGTAATTTAATTATACGTTTCAGGCAGTAAATCTTCTAGGACAAAATCAAGCATTATTTTCTGAATTTAAGGCAGGAAAATCGAGGAATATTTTTGACTCGTAGCTTTCAAATCAAAATACATTTTAGTTATTTATTTATTTATTCTGTGGTTTAGCGCAGTAATAATTTAAATTAAAAGTAATGTATCCAGCTGCCCTGGTTTAATCTTCGATACAATGTCGGGTTGCATTACGACTGGTCTGAGGTTGAAGCCTGGTGTATGTGCAGATTTCTTACATTACATTATCGTTAAATTTTATTTAATATCTAACTGGCCGTATTTGACAAATCTGCTGATTTTTCTATAAATGTATATCCATTCAACCCTTACTTGCTCTGGATCATTGTTACAGTATATGTGTAAAATAACACTATTTCACATACAATTAAAAAATAAACTCTACTATTTCATAATGCATGCTTGTATTAAAGACGAAAACAGCTGAAGCTTTTATGAACAAATCCTTAACAGAAAAGCTAAAAAAAATTCTAGGGCCTGTTTAACGGTGTAGTTGAGAAAACTAAATTCTGTTATTAGTCAGTGTGGACTCAATTATTGATAGCAGACATGGCTAAATGAACACTGTGAAATGTTCATTAATACTGTCTTTGATTAGTGGACATTGGAAAATCGTTGACCTTGGCCTTAGTTATCAGAGATCAACGATTTTTTTCACGATGATAAGTGTTTGGTTTGCGCTCTGACATTTTATTAATACAGTATTGTTAATAAGAGTCTATTTTTTTTTAAATATCTACATGAACTCTACCATAAATTGTGATTGAGTTTATTTTAACTTATGACTGAGTTTACTGTAACTTAATCTAATTTTTGTCTTTATTAAATAACAGTGCGTCGTTCATGATGGTGGCAATAATTTCATTCGTGCGATTAATTCGGTACAATTGCAACGAAATGTTTTCTGTTTTCCCCAGTGGTCGCATGCTTAATAGAAAGCATGTTTGTTTAGAAAATAACGTTCATCTAATAATTTGTTATTTCATGGTTTTCGGACCGGATCCATTATTGCCCCCACATATAAAACAGAACAGTTCATAATATTGCACGAATAAGTATGCTATTTAAATACATTTAAAAACAATACTACAGCAACAACAGGGCCACTTACCAAATTAGTTTCAAGGCACTAGGGGCAATACACTTCAGTTTCGATTGCAAGCAAGACCACCACTCGTTGAATTCTGTGGAATCCAGCAAGCGAAACATGGTCGACCTTAATTTAAACAAGTTCCAAGTAGCCGGTGTAACAAACAGCACAACAAGTTGATTTCATTCCCATCAACAACGGAGAATATGACATTTTCTTTGGTCACTCTCCGAGTCTTCCTGTCCGTGTGGGATTTTGAAACGACAAAAATAATGCTCACCACGACAGAATCTTTAAGGAAGCTTCCGACATGCGCAGCTGGAGTTTATTCTGATATTGGACGAAAGTATTGATTCCTGCGAAAGCCTGATACCATTAGAAAAGAATACATTTGGATGAAAATAGAGAATTGAACAATGCAGCAATGAAGATATGTCTTTGTTTTGTTTGTTCAGCAATTGATCGCGGGAGCTAATTTTATAGCTGTATTACTTGTGGGAGGACTGACGCCCTCTGGATGTAAACGTTGACAATGAGAAATAATCAAGGCATGAAACTGTACTGTATAATTATAAAGGTTGACGTTTGGAAAATTTCTGGAGAATAAATGATTTGCCATTGTTTAAACTGCCCGAGACTATGCACTGGGCAACGTTTAAATTTTTTTTTTTTTATTCATGGATTTGTGCGACTAGAAAGCTTAATAAGCTCTGGAACCGCTCTTGGCAACATATTGTGTATCAAACTGGTGACTATGGATGGTTGCTGGGGATTTTTTTTTTTTTTTTTTTTTGAGAATGTTAATATTAATTTTCTTCTTCTTTTTTTTTCAACCTTGGTCTTTTTTTTTTTTTTTTTTTTTTTTTATATATAAGTTCAGGAATAGTTCTAGGGAAGACTCGAAAAATATTATTAAACATCATTATAGTATAATTGTTCGGCCGCATAATCCTCTAAACCTTAATATCTGTTCAAAACCGATTCAAAAGACCTGGAACAAGATCTAATGCAATAGGTGTTGACAGTTATGAATTAATAATCGTGAATGCTGTATAGATATAAGCGAGAAGACTATTTACATCAAACTCAGTTTATTTCAAGCACATGGGCTTTTGTCTACTTATAATAGAAAGAGCTACAGTGAGATTTAAACATATTAATATATAAGCTTAAAACTTCATAAACAAAACTATTATAGCAAACTCCAGTTGCGTGTAATATTATCAAACAAAAAAAAAACAAAAAAAAAAATTAAGGTTAATAATTTATGAACAAAATAATATTCAAAATTAATCATTTAAAAATGAATTTATATTTAATGCTTTCATTAAGTCCTATTAGTTAAGCAGTCATGCATATTCCCCGCATATTATCTGTGGGCTTTTTGTTGTTGTTGTTTTTTTAATCTCCCCCCCCCCATTTTACGCTCATTTCAGATGGTTTTCTCCAAATGCAGTCCATCATCTTCAGGCAGGTGTAACCTTATTTCTCATGCCGATTCGTCAAATATTAATTAAAGTCCTAGAATATAAATGAGTCACTATAAATGTTTTCAAAACATTTAATTCACCTATGACGTCATGCTCTATAAGACCATGCCTAAGTCAAATTAGAGTTATCCGAATCTGTTATATCTGCTCTCTTTTTTAGGAACCAATCGCAGGTCATCTTCGGTAACAGCATAAGAAGGCTTAATTTTCATCAGTGAGCTTTTCACAATCCGTCCGTCCCATCGTGTACCTCCGTAACTTCCTTTTGCAGGATTTCTATTCAAATCAGAACCACATCGGTCTAGCCAGAAGCCACTTTTGTAGTGTCTTGCGCAGTTTCCGGTACGCCATGTGTCTCTGTCTCGATTTCGTGCTGTGAATCCGCGGTTCTTGTTGTATCTGAGACCGTCGCCCGTATTTCCAGCAGTTTTGTTGTCGTACTGAAGCTTGTAATCAGTATATTCGTCTGTAACAGAGAAGTTTGAATAAACCGCATAGTAGAACTTTCCTGACTGGCTCTCCATGTCAATTCTTAAAGTGTACGGCTGCTGGGAGGTCAGAATGTGTATATTTTCTAATCCTAGCCAGAATTCGCCGGAAAAGTTGCCAAAACCAATTTCGAATTCAATAAAATCTCTGAAAAAAAAAAAAAAAAAAAAAAATGAAGGATATTAAAACTAAAATTATACTTTTATATATTTATTTATTTATTTATTTATTTATTTATTATTATTATTATTATTATTATTATTATTATTATTATTATTATTATGTTATTTAGCTATATTAATATCAGTACAATTAGTGGAAAAAATCTTTAAAAAGCAACAATAAAATAGGAATATGAACACCATATGCCTGTTATAAATTAATAATAATGATGATGATAATATAGATAATAGATACAATTTTTAATCTTCACTGAATTCAGTTTGCTGTATAGCTAGTTTTTTGCAAACTTAATATTTACCAATAAAAAATAAGCATTACAAAAGATTGTATTTAGAAATATCAACCTGTTAAAGTCCGTGCTTCCGTCGAATCGTCTTTGTATGAAAGTCCAGCCATCCTGACAGAAAGCCAGGATATTGTAAGCGGAGTCCTTTGGTTGTAGATTGTAGACACCTGGTAGATTTTGGCCATTTTCTTTTGCTTCCTGGCAGTCTAAACAACAACAGTACCAACAAGGAAAAAAAAACAAAAAAAAAAAACATCTTAACTGTACAATAAATTATTAAAATCTCGCACGCAATGATGTTATGTTGACAGCAACACGGTAACTGCACAGTACGTATCTTAAGTTGGCCTACTTTGGAAACGCTAATAAAATGGTATCGTAATGTAATAAAATATCAGTTTATTTATTTCATTACTTTTTGTAGCTAACATTCAATGCATGAACGTACACACAGAAACACAAATACAAATATGAACTGGTACAAATATCAACAGAAACGAAAATAATTTAAATAAGAGGCAGGACCGAATGAAGGCGCTACGTCGTGGTAGGGATTTTCCAAATGCAAAAGGAAAAATTTATTGTCATGAAGTTAACAGAATATAGTATGCTTGTCAGTTTGTTCAGATTCTGTACCGATTTGAATGCCACAATTTTGTGGTTGCTTTTAATTCTTTTTTGACATTTTCCTATTAAATTATTAATTCACATTCTTATCTTTTGTACTACGAATCAGTAATGTGTTTACATTCATAAACTATTATACAAATGTATCGATATGTCAGAAGGTAGCAATCTATCCCAAAAACTTATGCCAGTTTGCAACACCCTCTGTGGTTTACACTATTCTGCACAGTTCGGACTTTTTCTCACCCTCTTCCATTGTGTTTGTAACAATGTATACATTTTATTACCATTAATGTAGATAATGTCTCTCTCTCCCTGTTACATTAATGAAAGGATTGTAAACTTGCTGTTTGAACTGTTTTCTTTAATTTGTATATTGTAATAAACTCTCTATTCCTACATTTTCATTTTTTTTTTTTATCATTGTGATATATATATATATATATATATATAAGGATGCCAAAGTCGAGCTTGACCTGAACGCCAACAACGCTTTATTATTACTATCATTTTTAATAAAGTAACCACTTTCAATCTGGCTTAGCTTTCTTTCGTATCAGGAGATTAATGTGGGAGGCGATATTACGTTAAATATTACACTGTATGTGTAACAATAATATTAAATTTGACAACATTTAGCACGCACATGGCATTTAAGACAAAAGATTTAATCAGCTGGGAGTTTATTTCCGTTCTTTGTTCTTATTTCGTTTTATCTCTTTCTTACTTTTATTTTATTTTATTTTATTTTATTTTTTCTGTAAATCACTCAACGTGTTACGAGAAAGCAGACTAATTGTTCAACATCCACTCATAGTTTCTTGCAATACAATATATAACACCCTACCTGAACACGTGTTTCTTTACCTTAAATAAAAGTACAAATGTACATGTGACCTATTCTAAGTTTTCACCGGTAATATGCCTGCGTATGAACATCTTTGTGCACACGATAACATGTGGTGTAGGTGTTTTTCATAGCTATATTTGTTTTCTGTTTATAAATAAAAACATTTAGGAATCATGCGTTGGTATTGTTTTGATGGATAGCGTTCACAGACGAATAAGAAATATTTGGTTGGTTGCTTTGTATGACATTATAATGACCAGAAACTGACTTTTTTACATTTTGGTCTGTAAACTAATTTTGTTCTCTACTTGATGATTCATGTTCATTGTCTTGTCACTGTAAACAAATATTTAATGATCCCTGTTTCTTTTCTTTTCTTTTTTTTTTTTTTTTTTTTTTTTGGGGTGGGGGCAGTATATTTAAGCATTTATTAATATTGTGATAATCAGGCCTAGCAGATTACCAAAATTATTTAGCATCAGCTAAAATTTTTAAATCCAAGAAATGTTTCAGAATTTAAATAAATGCACCTATTTATTTTCTGAAATAATATAAGCTCACTGTATAAATAATATGTACAGAAATTCTTTTTCCCCCATGTCAAACAATATGTTCAGACATATGGGTTCCACATTTAACCGTAACCCATTAATTTACCTTGGTGTTATACAGAAAAAGCGTATGATATTTGTAAAAGGCAGTTGTAGATAAAGCTGATCTTGCATATATTTTACTGCATTATAATATATTAAAAATCACAATAAAAATCTTTGCTTACGAATGCATTTAGAATGATTTGTTTGGTTTTTATTATTATTATTATTATTATTATTTTTTTTTTTTTTGTTTTTTTAGTTGTAATTTACGATTTCGGTTAGGTGGAATGTTTATCTTTTATTTATATATGTTTGTGTGCGTGATGTGTGTTGATTTTATTAATACAATTTTATTACAGTGTTACTGAACCAATATGTCCTCTAACGTTCTAATACTGTTTCTGTCAGACAGTATTCGTGATTAGTTTTCTTTAATTAATTTATTAATTAATTTATTTATTTATTTTTGTTTTGCTTTGTTTTGTTTTTCACCGAAAGATACAAAAGCACAAGGAAATGCATGATTTCAATTATAATTTACTTTCATTTATTTTTTAAAACAATTTTACCATTAATAATAAGTTACCTTTATACGTTTCGGTGGTGGAACTGGCTTCATCGCTGATAATGATATTTGTTGGTGACTTAATAGGGACGAGACCAGGGAATTTCAAACTGGCTTTCCACTGTTGCGATTCTCCTTCCAGTTTGAGGACAAGTTCTTTAAGTTCTGCCATTGTTGCTTCAGCAACCTCTACTCTCGTTCTTAGTTCTTCCGCTTCATTAGCAGATGTCTTCATGTCCTTTTTCAGATTGTCAATGGTGGACTGAACGTTGCGTGGACATCCACAAGTATCGAGATTTGATCTGTCTGCCTCAGATGTTAATCTTGGCGGGCTAGTTCTAGGAGAAGGTGTTGTCCTTGATGGATACGTTTGTCTAGGTGGATATGTCTGACTAGGTGGGTTCGTTTGTCTGGGTGGATACGTCTGCCGTGGAGGGTACGTTTGTCTGGGTGGATGCGTCTGGCGTGAAGAATACTCTGGTCTACGTGGGTCTGAAGGAAATCTTGGCCTGGAAGGAAACGATCTACTGATCCCATCGTCTGGTCTCGGGAGATTTGTTAGCCTGGGAGGATACGTGTGTCGAGGAGGATAGGTATTTCTTTTAGGTGGTGTTGGCCTTGGTGTCGGCGTAGTTACAGAATCGTAGTCTTCATAATTGTAATCTCCGTAGTCGTCGTAATCGTAATCCTCATAATCATCATCATAATCATCAGTATCGTCATTGTCAGCATTCTGTTGGATGCTATATTTTATATAACACAATATGAAGATAAAAATCCACATATACTTCCACACAGACATCTCCAGTTTTGTATGAATTACTCCAGACAGGCGCAAACTTAGTTTTCCCGGAGCTAGACGTCTAACCCAACTGTCTTCTGCACTTACGAAACATTTACGCCCACCACATGAAGTCTATCAGACAGATGAGGCATATAAGTTATTTCTGAACTAGTAAACTTGTATGATTCATTATAATTCTAAAACTGATTTATCAACACTTTAAAAGTTTAGTATCCAAGTTAATGTAAATTAGTAAATGAACGATTATCTAATGATTTGGTCACGATATAAAATATACCGTCACGAAAGAATTTTAGCATAAAATTTTATTTGACACCGATAAAACAATGATAGGAAACCGATTAACATATTTTACGCGTGCGCTTGGCGTCGGGAAACAGCTTCCAGATGTTAAGGACAGAATCTGTACAATATTGGTTGTTACATGCAGAGGATTAGCGAATCTGGCGTATTTATATCCTGAAGCCATGGAAAAAGAGTTAAATAAACAGTAAAATAAAAGAATTGTCTTTAAAAAGAAAGAAAAAAAAAAAAAAAAAAAAGGAGAAAGAAAGAAAACAAAAATAAAGACAATTAGCTATATAAAATTATTTGAAATAAGTCGTTGAAAGATAACTGAAATCACCATAAGGCAGCATATCAAAGTAGCGTAGTTTCAAAACAGTAATTATTATGCAGTTACCATTAAGGTTTTGTATAATTTGTCTCATTAATTGCTTTATAAAAAATAAAAATACAAATGCGTATATGATTATGTTTCATTTGTAAATTAAAGAGATATTTAGGGAACAAAAAGAAATCCTGTTACAAAAATCCATTTGGTATGGATGTAGGTATGAATGCATTACTATACTGTCACGTGTTTATGTGTGTCCTCGCGCAGAAATTAACAGTAACAAAGACATTTTTTCTAATTTAATTAACCATAACTTTAGAACTCAGTACAAATAAAAAGACAGTACTGAGTATTAAAATTGCTGCTTATCAGAGAAGACGTTTTGATAAAACAGAGTAAAAAATGTTCTCCATCTATCGTGATTCTGTGTGTGTGATTCGAAAAACAATAGTTCAATCAGTATCCATTTCTTTTATTATATTATTCTTATACAGGCTTTTGCGATAGTCACTATTTAAATTCAACCTGGAAATCATTTTTGTGTATTTTATGTTTGGTAGGTGTTTACCGGAGCCGCCCAGTTTCCTTTGTCTCTGGGTTCCACGAAGAAAGCTCAGAGTAAATATGAAAAACTTGAAACGAATGTTTTTACTGTTCTGAGAAAGGTTTTGTATTATACCTACAGTGATACAACTGTCTTTAATTTTAATTCTGTATTAACCATATGGTAAGAGGTTTAGATGTTGAATATTTTCGTACACAGCAACTACAACAATAATAAAGAAGAAGAAGAAGAAGAAAAAAAAGTGTTATTGAAGAAGCACGCAAACTGTTATTTTGTCATTTCTCCGTTATTCATATCTAGGAACTAGTTGCTATCTTAAGATATCAGATTTATCCTGCGAAGGTTAGAATTATGATCTGCAGCGAGGCTCTTGATATATTAAGAGAGTAACCATTTATTTATTTTATCTTGCAATCCTAAATAAAACAATAATTAAATGCAGTTATCTGTTTTATTTACGAGAGTAGTAGATTCACGTGTATAGGGGAAAAACAAATTCTCAAGTAACAACAATTTATTTGTTAAGATGTATACCAGCAATTAAACAGTAAAGAAGTAATTTTAAACTGTGTGTGTGTGTGTGTGTGTGTGTGTGTGTGTGTGTGTGTGAGTGAGAGAGAGACAAGTAACTTATCAAAGGGAATATAGTTCCGTACCAAAAAGCTGTACTTTTGGTCAGTGCCTGAAAATATAGAAATTCATCTAGTTATCATATCTTGTTACTACGTACAGTGACTGCAGGAAAATATATAAATATATTTTGCACTAAAAAGGATAAAATAGATAACCGTATACTTTGAGATTTTGAACCTATTTTGTTTTGAATTTTTATTTATTTATTCTGTTTATAATATTATTATTATTATTATCATCATCATCGTCATTATTAATAATGTCAGTAAATAACTTAGTTACACTGTCAACTAATGAAAATTAAAATACTGGTTTCACTACTGAAATGTAGTGTTAAACATATTATAGTTTAAGTCGCAAAACAGTGACAATATTTAGAATGATCTGATTAACGTGCTGTCTTAATTATGTATATAAATCTTGAAAGATCCTTTGTTGCTAATCGATAAAAGATTTAGCCGAATTTTGTTTTAAATGCATTCATTACAAATATTATAATAATACATAATAATAATAATGTATTTAAGAAAACAGCAATATATTAATAAATAAATAATAAAAATTATAACATTAAAATCAATACAAATACAAATTTTAACTAGGTTTCTTTCGATCAATGATTTTTTGTGCTGATATTGGTGTTAACTGCTATGTCTGATAAAGGTAACGTCTATACTTTTCAGAAATCAAGATTTGATTTATTCGTAGTACTAATTTTCTTCTTTATGTTTCTTCCGATATATGTAAGTAAAGAAGACAAAGAATATAAGAAAATATTATTTTTAATTTTCATTGTTACTTATTCGAAAAACCACATTTTAATATTTTAAGTAATGAATAGCAGATGTATAGCAATTTATTATTATTATTATTATTATTATTATTATTATTATTATTATTATCATTATTATTGTTGTTGTTATTATTATTATTGTTGTTGTTGTTGTTATTATATATAATGTCAGCAATATATTAACTATAAAGGTGGATTATTTTTGGACATATTATGCTTAAAACAATGTCACCTGATCTGCGATAGTACTTTACGTCAGGAAAACATTGTTCTCGTTGGAGTTTTTGCTGGCAGTTACCCAAATATGTAACCGAACCATTGAGAACAGCCTATAGATCATATGCAGACATCTGGAGATAAATATAAATACAGTCAAGCCTTTGAAAACGCCGATATTGGTGCTAAATAGATTCTGGCGTTATAACGAGTTTTCTAAGATTGTTATTTATTACAAGCACCAAACCTTAGCACAGGCATACCTCACTCTATGTCATTAATTGGTTCCAATACCGGGACGTATTCCGGTTTTTGCCTCAAAAATATTTAAAATGACAAGAAACACAATAAAAGTTGTATAAATAACTCACGAAAGAATATAATTATCGCTAAATCTTAAAAGAAATATATTATTTTTAGTCATATCTTTTAAAGAATAATGAGTGCTACTTTGGCGTGTGATCCACAACTTAAAAGGCGAAATACAGCAAAAAAAATAAATAATAATAATAATAAAAAATATATATATCCAGCTAATTCCTGTAAGATAAGAGCGTGACGAGAAAGGAAAATTATACTCCTTTAACAGGAAAAGTCAGTTTACAGCAGGTAGATAAAGTAATACAACAAATTTGATCAAGCTTGGAACGGAAAAGGGTTAAATGGATTAAATATTCGGTTATTCATTCCAACCAGAATATTTTAGTTTTAATTTGTAAACAATAATAAATAATATAAATAAAATTATTTAATTTACCTTAAACATGACATCTCTCCTGCAGGTTGAGTTATAAGAGATGGAGGTCGATGTAAATATTTTTTTGTATATACATATTTGTATGTTTTTAATGTTTTTATTGTATTTTAACTGACATAAAGCGGGACTGCCACTATTTATAGATGGCAATGCAATCAGCAGCTCCGCCCATACGCCTGAAGGTGCAAGATTCGGACAAACACTGTGCCTATAGAATAACTTGCCACAAATATTTTCAGATAATTTAAGACCTGAAACTTTGAGGGAAAAAATTTTTTTAAAAAATTACGTAGTTTCAACATTAATGAATTAGCAGTTTTCCACATCCGTTTGCTTTTGTTATATATTTTTTTAGTTTAAAGAGCGGCGGATTTTCCATTTTTGCTCTTATTGAATTAATTTTGTTTATTTATTATTATTATTATTATAATTTTATTTTATTATTATTATTATTATTATTATTTTTGTTATTTATTATTATTATTTTACATAATTTACGTTTGAACTTTAGATGCATTTTAAAATTATTTAGAGATACATTATTGTATTTTAATGTGGTTAAAACGTCACAGGATGCTACTTTAAAATAATAATAATTAAATAAAACGAGATGTGTCTATGAAACCTGAATAGTAGAGCATACTTTTCTTTGATTCATCGAGTTTACTTTCCATTTATCGCGAAAAGTTGCAAATAAAATAATCGTGTGTGCCAGGCAGTGGCGTGCAGAGGTCTGTTGATGCCTGGGACCAAGTCCTTGACTGTATGTCCCAGAGACTCAAGTATAAGGCTTGGTACTGAAAAATATTATGAGAAAGGAAGATATTTGGAAGATGTAAACACAGATAAAACATAAAATAAACACTTTATTCTATTTAAATATGAATCAACTAAATTTATTAAGTTCTTTTCTCTGATTGGATGCTCCCCGCATTTGAATCCCCGGGTCCACCGCCCCTTCGGGCCCCCACCTCTGCACTGTGTGTCCGAAAACCAATCACGTGATAGCTCGTTACTAAATTTAGCAATGAGCACCTGAAGATTGACGTAGGCGCACCTGCAATTCGTACAAGCCCTATTGTACTTACTTTTCCCACCATCCCTCAAAACCCGAATGCTTGCCCAATTGTCTGACGTAACAAATTTTCATAGCGAAGAAGCAGAAAGTGTCTGGTTTCGTCACACATTCAGCATATGAGCGGGCATTTGGCAGTGTACATGCTAATACGTCATCTGATAATTAATTGTAACAAGCTGATAATATCAAAGGTACCAACTTAATACTAAAACATTTTCGATAATGCCATGCCAAGTTGATTTTGTCTTAAAAATAATTACATAATAATAATAATAATAATAATAATAATAATTTTGTTAATGAAATATTATGCAAAATAAAAAATTGTTTGCTTGACAATTCCTGCATGTAGACGTACCATTTGCATTATTGGTGGATGGTTGACAACCACATATGCTTTATCCTGTAGAAAAACGAAGTTTTTATTATGTTTTTAATTTTTTTTTTTAATTATTACTGTTAGCAGTATTAAATTATTTTAAATGACAGTAGCTTGTATAAGATGGTGGACAAAAAACAAATAATATATTGTTAGAAAAAATAAAATAAAATAGTGTGTATGTTACAGGGAATATGCAAAACCAGGAAGTATGTATAATCACTGAAACTTTCAGGTATTGTGTTTAACGTCTGATTCACTCAGGAATTCATGAAATTTTCCCTGAGATTGTTTTCCTATTAGTGTATCATTGTGAAATAAAGTTTCCCATACTCTTGGTAACAATTAATGTAATAATTACAAGTCCTTTCAAATGATAGTGTTTAAACAAAGACAATGACATGTTGACATTAATACATAAACAATTGTAGCATTATTTGTTAACTGAATTTGGAATACAACTTTCTGTTGTCAGCAATATCTGACACTGAAATTCCCAGCCAAACACTTAAACTGCTGACAAAACACCAGATTCAGGAATCTCCAGAGATCAGTTGGCCTAGCACCCCCTTCTATACATAAAATGGTATCTAGAATCAGAGAAACAGACCTATAAAACTCGA
The DNA here is from genome assembly GCA_012295275.1 of Chrysomallon squamiferum. Classification (NCBI taxonomy): domain Eukaryota; kingdom Metazoa; phylum Mollusca; class Gastropoda; order Neomphalida; family Peltospiridae; genus Chrysomallon; species Chrysomallon squamiferum. The sequence continues at coordinate 32,160,526 of CM022665.1, read as the reverse complement.
GCAGTAAGCATGATGAATAATGAAACCAAGTTGATATATTTTATCTGCCCAACAGTCAGGAGACAGGGTTACTGTTCATTCTGCATGCAATCCGAGGTCAAGACCATCACAATGTCATTCAATGAGTTATACATAGGTGTCTTGAATGGCATTCTGAATGAAAAACATGCTCACAACCGTTTTGACAGATGTGTTAATGCTCAACATTCAACTGATGTCTGCACTGAGAAACAGTTCTTTACACCAACCATTTTAGACCAAATCAGTCAATGTTTTAAGGCAGTTCAAAATGTCATTCCACTCTTCCATAACAAAGTAAGTTGTTAAACATTACCATTAGTTTATTCTATTAATATTATGCTTGATATGTGTCAACATAAATGTTCCCATAGCTGATAAAAAAGATCAAAATTTATTTTTTCTCACCATTTTGTGTGTGTGTTCAGTACTTATTCCTAAATTTGCAAACATCCAGCATAAACATATAATAAAGAAAGATTGAATTCAATAATATGGTTTGTCAATATCCTTCTTCAACTTCACAGAAAAAAAAAAATTAAAATTAAATTAAAAAACAAATCAAGGAAAAAAGCATGAAAACAAATAATAAAATCCTTACAACTGTTCAAATATTTTGTCACCAAGTTCGTTTGCATAAAGTAAAGGAAATAAATCTGTATAGTATTTAATCTGATTTTAACCAGATTCAGCCTTCAGGTGTCTTTAAAATCCTATTTACATATACTATAAGTATATTTTGTGGTTGACATTAAGTAACCAGTGCCATAAATAATTTTGTATTCTTACAAATAATCCCTTTTAATAAAAAATTATACTGATAAAATAGCAATTGCATTAGAATGCTATACAGGACAATATATTTTGTGTTGCCATAAAAAAGTTAAATAAACAAAGAAACAAATAAAGTACTCCTTGTTATATCAGGAATTTTTGCTATATTTCTTGGTAGATAAGCAATTTCATGGCAGTTATTTTTTATTATTGTGCTATGTACAGGCATGAAAATACGTAACTGCAAATCATCATGTTGAGCTATTGTTTAAAATTTATAATCTGTTATTGCATTGGTCAAACCATGACCTGAACCTTCTAAATATGTAAAAGCACAAGTGTTTTATTTTTATTTTTCAGTAATGATATGTATAATATATAAATGTCTTGTTTCACTACTTACATTTTTATTTTTACTTTCTTTTTTGGGCAATGGTTTCTACATGCTAATTTCCTCTCTCCGTGTGTGTGATAAAATAACAATGAAACATAAAATTGTATGGTTGAATTCACCTTAGTTTAACAAAATATCCAGTATGTTAATGACAAGTAAACACAAGAGATCTAGAGTAGTATTTATTATTTTATACAGTTTTGATATATAATTATATATATGTGAAGATGCACAGGAAAATCATGGATATAGGACACATTTGACAAAATTATGTAGCTAAATGAAGAAAAAACCAAATTAAAAAAACAACAACCCCAAAACAACAGATTTCAGTTATCTTATTTAGTTTTGGAGAAATGAAACATATGGAAAATGAGCATTGTTTTAATAACTGTAACTAAAGATACCAAACATTAAAAATAGGTAAAATTATGTATCAAACTAACAAGCAAAACACACAGAAGTAAAAGAAACTAGGTTGAAAATGCACTTCAACTACATTTTTAACTGCAAAAAAATTATTTCCCATCAAAATAAAGAAATGTTTTTCATGTTACAATATAAAAGAACCAAGTAGGTTTAGAACAAAAAAAAATTATACTTTTTTTTTTTTTTTTTTAGAAAATCTTGAAATAAATATTTTTGGATGAATGAAAATTTTGCTTCATAGTATCAAAATATATTTGTGGATTATCCATGATCTTCTGATGCACCAACTCATATACTAATGTAATACCTAGCACAAATTCACTTTGTTATGTGTATTGCAATACAGAAAGATAAAACACTTTTGAAATTGGTTAACTGGTACTAGCAGTATTATCACAGTGGATATACACATAAATAACAATATGCACTGAAGCTGGTATTTTAGCACATGTATACATGTTTAACAGCATTATTTGGCCTATTACTGTCTCACTTATTATAACTTACATTAATCTGATCAAACACTCCACAGTTATGCTAACAGTGAACTTTTGGAAGATTTACTCCAGATTTACTTTAGTGGACTGCCATAGCTATTTGAAGTGGAAAAAAAAAAAGGAGCCAATTTAGTTATTTAGCATTATATATGACTAGGAATTGTATTATAGAAATTGTAAAAATATTTGCTTTATTTTAAAAATACAATGAATTTAATGCAAATAAACTTTTATTTAACAGCTAAATTTTATGGAACATTTATGAACACTAGTAAAATAATTTATAATAAACCATTAAACCATTTTAAAATGATATTACAATTAACAAATTTTCAAAAATTGCAATAATCAATGAGATCCCTGTGGTTGATGCTGTTCTGAAAGTTTTTCAGTATTCAGAGGCTCCAGCATGGTCAATGCAGTTCAAGACCCTTTTTCACAACGTGGAGTATGTTATGGCTTTTGATAGTAAGACACAGATAAAACCAGATTCAACAAAGAAAGATGCAGGAAAAGCAATAACATACAACATGCTTTCTCCCAGAGTACTGGATATGGTCTTATCAGTGACAGTACTTTTCCATCTTTAAATACTACTTAAATATTTATTAATTCCACAATTCAATGAGGTACTGACGTACCAATAAAATACTGATCATAAGCATTTTGTCACAAATTTCCCTAGTTACACTGTAACAAACAATCTGAAGAGAAATTGCTCTATAATCCAGTAAAATACTACTGTGAACCCCAAGTTTGCTATTTTGTGTGGGCTCCAAATGAGAAGCCCTGTTTTAGCAGGACATAAAAATATCAGTATCTCTGAAATTGTGCTCTCATACATCGTCCATGGCAAAACTTAAGTAATCTGCATGTAACAACACAGAAATGGCTTGTTGTATACTCAGCCTTTACAGACTTATTGACAATCAGCCGTAACATAATAATACAGGGATATGGAAAATAATTATTATCAATTCTAATGTTAAACATTTCATTCATAAAAATATTTGACATAATTTAGAAAAATTATTTCATTGAAAATTCTGTAATATACAGATACACAAAATTAAAAAAATATATATTGTTGAAGAAATGTAGAATTTAAGTTACATACAATATTTTCAACAAATTCAAGTAAAAGCTTAAACTTCTTTTAAAATTAGAATAAATAATATAGGTCACAAATTTAATAAAATACAAAAAATAAATAAAATATACAATTATATGCAAATTCAAATGAACTAATTAAAACTGATCTAAGAATACATTTATGGAAATGATTTCAAAATATTTTGTTTCTGATGAAATATTGTACATTTTTTACCTCCAGCTATCAAAAAGATAGGAAAAGAAATAAACAAGTAATTTAAACAGAGGCTATGTATGAACAGTTAACAATAAATACACAATAAATGGCATAACATTACTTTCTATTTAAATTTTATATGTATACTTAGATTTCATTAATTTTTTGTAAATTTCCAATATTAAAAATTAAAGTAGTTTTTTAGATTAGTAATCAACATTTCAATATCTCCTACTATCAAGACAGGAAAAGAAATAAACATGAAAGGTTAATTTAAACAACACAGGATATGTATGAAAAGTTAACAATAAATGCACAAATGGCATGACATTACTTTCTATTTAAATTTTATATGTATACTTAGATTTCATTAATTTTTAGCAAACTTCTAATATTAAAAATTAATGTATATTTTTTTTATATTAGTAATCAACATTTCAATATCTCCTGCTATCAAGATGATAGGAAAAGAAATAACTATGAAAGGTTAATTTAAACAACACGGAATCTATGAAAAGTTAACAATAAATACACAATAAATAGCATGTCATTACTTTCTATTTAAATTTTATATGTTTACTTAGATTTCATTAATTTTTAGTAAAATTCTAATATTAAAAATTAACATTAATGAAAAATTTACATCAAAAATACTGCCTACAGTATGTGTTAGTGTGAAAGTAGGCCTACATTGCAAAACCAAAATTACATCAGTACTAAAAGTGAAGAACAAAAATGAAGATAATCAATCTCATGGTGACACAGTAAATCCTGTTATTATTGATATTTTTAAAACAAATCTGAGTTTTTCTATAAAGGTATAATACCATCACCACCATTAGTACAGTTAATATTTTACAACTTACATACAGTATGATGCAAAATAATGATTTCATTTTAACAATTCATTGAACTTACGGGTAATGCTGTAATGGCATAATCATACAAAAAAAAATAAAAAATAACAGTTAAAATATAACAAACAAAATACTGCATAAATAAGCAGTATTCAATAAATATTATTATGAAATGTTATTCTGAATACTTAATTATTATATTTTAACAAGTTTTCTATTTACATCTGCATGTTCACACATTTAACCTGAGATTAATTAACTAACTCAGCATTAAATATCCACATACAATTTCATTTGACTTCTTTTCAGGTGTGTTTTTTGTTGAGCTATATTGAGATCACACTGAATGTGAAATCAGTAAATGGAAAGAACACTGATTATAACTTAAAACTCATAACAAAATATTAAAATGGAAAAAATCCAGAGCAACAAAATTATTAAAACAATTTGTGCATTTTCTGCAGATAATAAAAATTAACAATTACAACCCTTCTGTTTTGGTTTCATGCAAGATAAGTAACAGGAATACCTTGTATTCAAAAATAATAACAGAAAGTTTAACAATTTATACACTTTACAAAATAAACATGCACTAATAGCATTTTATTATAATATTATTATTACTATTATTTCATTTTTTTTAACTATATTTCTAAGTGCACCAATATAAACTTACTATGAAAGGCTAAAATATATAAGCTAAAAGAATTATTTCATCATAATGATAAAAATGGCATCAATTGCTATATTCAGCTAAACTAAAAACTTATTTTTTCTGCTATAAAATGTAAATATTTCGAGCATTAAACAATTCATTAAATATATGTATAACCCATTCCTACAAAGTAAATAAGGAAGGTTTTTGGTTTTCTTTTTTCATTTTCATTTGTAGTTAAATTACACATATAATTAATATCAGCACCAAGATAAAATTCATCATTTAACATAAGATTTGAAGTGAAATGAAACCATTTTAAATAGTAAGCAGTGCTTTTTGCCATATATGATTACATTTTTTAAAAACAAAAAACAAACAAACAAAAAAAACATTCCATATACCAAATCATCTACAAAGTATTTTATACTCAATTCAGGGTTTAACTGAAGTATTGTAGACAATTAAAAAAAACAACAAAAAAAAACAATCCAAAAAAATATATGCAACTCATTTAAAAGCATATATATCAAAGTATTTGTAGGAATAGGCCACATATATAGTAATATTGGTATTTAATGCCTTATTTCTGTCATATAACATTCACATCAACCATTGACAACTTTCTAATAGCATTCTTTGATTTCTGAGCCACTGTGGAATACATGATAGTGTTGTTTGGAATGGTGGAAACACATGTAACTGCAGAATTTGAAAATGTGGCTACTTGCTCTTCCATAGGCACAGTTAAATGAACATCTGGCTGTGATGATTCCATAATGGGTGACAATAATGCTGAAGAATGTAACGTGACTGGAGACATGGATTCCAAATTAGTTTGGCTGTCCTGTTGAGGAACAGATGGCAAAGATGTGGCTGAAGGTGAAAATGAAAACTCAGGACTAGCTTTCATTTCCTTTGGTGTAAGAGGTGGACTGAATGCCATAGGCATCGCTACACTGAATAGTTTCCCATTGGGTGTTACTGGAGTTTTTGAGCTTCGGGTTTGTTGATAAATTATTTTGGGTCTTTTTTCCTGAGGACCTGATATACAAGTACGATATACTGGTTTTGGTTTACTAGGCAGATGAACACAAACTTTCTGCAGTGCTACTTGCTGGCTATTGGTAGAGTGTAAATCCTCAGCAAGCACAGTAGCCATATCCTGTTCAGATGCAATGCAGTTTTTTGCAGGAGAACTGGTTGTCTCTGGTGTAAAATGTAAAACTCTTGAACCTTTAATTCCATTATGTTTTTGCTGCTTGTTTGTGGATGTTTTGTTAATCTCTAATATTTCTCCTGGTGTTACAGCAAAACTTTCTTCAGGTGATTCTCTTTCTGATGAAGAAGGTGGTGTTGGAAAATCCACTCTGATCTTTTTTTCAGGTACCTCTTTTTCACTGAAACACCTTGCAAATCTTTTGGCATCTTTTATCTGATCAAGAAGGAAAGGCTGAGGTGTAGTTTCATTTACTGCTGCCAAAGTACATTCAGGTGATGCTGCTCGTCCATCATCTACAGGAGTTTCTGGCTTTGATGCATGGATTTCGGGAGAAGATTGTGTTGCTGCATCTATCAAATTGTCTTTTGCAACAACAGGGTTCTGCAAAGATTTTAAAACAGCATCTATCTGTTTTTCAGTCAAAGGAATCATTGCTGGATGTTTGATATTTGCAGCATTATTGCCATTAGCTTTTGACTTAACAACAACACTGTTTGTCTTGTGTTTTATTCCTTCAGCAGTTTTTTGAATAATGTGGACAGGCATCTTGTGAACAAAGCAAGAATCTCTACCTCGGTTTTCTTGGATAAGAGTCAGATGAGTATTCTGCCCCATGATCAAGTAAGGTTTCCATGGCTTTACTTTTGAAGTATCTTTTTTCTTATTTTCAACTGAGCCATCATTTATTGTATCTAAGTAAAAAATTAATGTATATATGTTCAACTGATGAACAAAAACAAAAACAAAATAAAATAATAAATAATAATAATAATAATAATATTAATAATATTTTAAGATTTGTAAGAATGTATGTAATGAAAATGTAGCAGAACCCTTAAACCTCACTTTAGATAAGACTTCTAAGCCAATTGTTCTGAACAGTTGGCAAAAGGTTCTGTCAGTTGACTATTCAGTGCATGTATATTTTTAACTATTAAATATAGGAAAACTGCTTAGATTAAGATATACTAACAAAAATACAAAGGTGTAATGAATATTATTATGAAAAGCTCACCATCAAAGCTAAGTTTTTTGACAGGACTTGATGGTTCAGAAGAACATCCATAAAGTTTAGATCTTTCACTTTCTGCCACTTTACAGATTTGTTCAAAAGAGGCATGTCGAGAAAATTTGCTTTTTGATTCCTGTTTGCTTTTTTTCTGATGCATTTTTTCTTCTGAAAATACATAACCAGAACTCTGAAGTTTCAGTGTTTTCAATTTTGATCTAATGTAATACAACATTTAATAAAAACACATTCTGTACAATAAGGACTTTTTAAAAATTTCATTTCTTTCAGAGAATCCGACGATATTTATTTTTGCCAATGAGTAAAGATTATCAGGCAATTTTCTTCTAACCAGTTAATTATGAAAAACTGAAATGAAATAACCCACTTGAAAATGGTACAGGAATCTTCTGAATATGAGCAGGCTGAACAGAAGGAACTGATGAAACCAAACCAATCACTGAAATGAAATTTCAGAAAACTGGTGACAAAGCATCATAGTAACAACTATATGTCAAAGAAATAACACCTAAGCTACCTGTGCTCTTTTAATTTAATTAAACAGAGTATGGGTTTTACTTTTAAACTATTTCTGTAGCATATATTTTAATGAAAAATATTTGCTAATTTTCAGATAATATATTAAGAAAAGATTATGAACTTAAAATGTTTTCAGAAAACCAGAAAAAAAGCATAATTAACAATTCCTGTAAACTCATTCCAAACAAATTTCAGTGGATCTTAAGTTCACTTATTATCTAATAGTACTTAACAAATATTTCTAAGTTACGTAATTGTATTAGATTATCTAACCAATTTTGGACCAAACTATATGTAAAATTAATACTGTTAGTTTAAAACTGTTTTTAAATATTAATTATTTAATTTAACCTACTGTTGTCTGTATTTTTCACACAGTCTAGCATTGAATGTCGAGAACTGGGTCTGTGACAACCATCACTACAACAAACTGTAATTTAGAAGACAAAAAAAAAAGAAAAAAGTATGAGATAGAAATATTTTTATAATGCAAAAAAGAAAAAGTGTTAAAGAAAACAATTATAATAATAATAAATTTCTAATGATGAAAACTGTATGTATACTTACAACTTAAATCTTCAATTTGCACATTATCCACATCAGGACCAATGTATTTAAATGCAGGCTTACGTCCCCTGGTTTCTGTCACATGAATTTTGCAGATTAGTTCTAGACTTGTAAGAATGTTGGCAATATCGTATAATCGCCTGATTTTAGCTGAAATTATATGTATAGATATATAGATATAGATGTAGAGATATAGAGATAGATAAGATAGATAGATAGATTTAGCTACATACAGATATATCTTTTTTGTTTTAACCAAAATAATAGAAATATGATTTTGGTTAAAACAAAAAAGATTAAACACTACAAACAAATAATTTGTCCCATCTGAAATAAAATAAATAAATAAATAAATTGAGCATCTGGTATTGATTTTTTTATTCATAGGAACTGTATTATCTTAATCTGGACATTAACTTCATATAATAACAAACCAGTCTGTTCATTTTAGAATACTTTTAAAATTTAACTTAAGATCACCATCTCATGACCATCTTTATTAATATAAACTAGTTCTTTTTAAGAAATAGAATGTAATAATAACATACCATATTTGCCAGTAAGTTCATGCACAATCCATTTGTAGGAGCCAATTATTTTTCCTTACATACAAATAAGTGAAGTGCATTTACTTACTTTTAAATTTAGAAGTTTCAGTTTTGTCAATATTATGATCACCTATCAAAAGCTTTGCTGACAGATCAAGGTTCACTGTTCTGGGTTTGGAGACAAGAAAAAGCATCAGAAATTTCTGACTCATGATTCCTAATGATCTCTCCTTTCTCACTAAAGAAGCTTTGCAAGGAGAAAAAAGAAAGAAGAAAAATACCTTTAATAATAGGAACTTTTAAATTATTCTGTTTGTTGCATAATGTTCTTCAGTTAAAATCAATAAAATTTAAAGACTTGTTCAAGCAAAAAAATAAAAATAAATAAATAATAATAATAATAATAATAATAAAATGTGCCTGCAGTAATTATTTTGCAACTATGTTATATATGAAAACTTAATGAAATTTGTTATTTGTTTTGGAATTTCTCTAATACAAACCTTTATCCACTGATTCCTTTGAAGACTTAGACCCATTATTAGTCACATCTAAATCACGATTCAATTCTTGTTCTTTTAATTTTTTTATCTGTTCTGCAAATCCTTCCTTTTCAGCTAGTGCCTACGAAAATATATGTCATATTCTTTTGATGAACATCATAAAGGAAAAACAAAACAGAACAAGAAATAATTATGATTTGCTGAAAAGAAATGTAGCATTAAGAACCAGAATTAGAAAAGTTGCTATATTAACACTGATACCATTTTTAAAAAAATTCTTCATACAAACATAAAATGGTTTTATATTAGTTTTGATTCTTAACTTTATGTCACAATATAAACTTGATATTGTAACAGAACAATCATAACACTGAGCATTAAAGTTGAAAGATCCAACCTTCTTTCCTGCTTTATTATGTTAGCAATAGCATAATCCTTGAAATATATAAATAAAACTCACAGAAAATATAAGCTAGTTGTAGTTTTAAAAATGACTTTTTTTTTGGTCTACCAGTATAAAAAAAGAAAATTTACATACTTTTTAATATTATAAATTGTACTGAATTAAATACTTATTCATATCACTTTTAATAAAATGCACCAAACAAAAAACCAGAGGTTTTTTTTTGGGGGGGTGAGTTTAACCATTTTTAGAAGGAGCACAAATTTAAATTTTGTTAATTATTTACTTATAAATTAGTTCACTGTACCTTTAGTTTGGCTAAGGTTGTCACCAGATTTGTTCTACCATGCCAGGCATATCTATTCTTGGCAACTCTACTCACAATTTCTACACTTTCCAGCACATTAACTATGTCATAAATTCTTCGTCGCTCAACATCTATTTAAAAATGAAAAACAATTTTAGCAATAGAAACACACATAATTCTAAATTTTTATACTGCTAATAATCAAAAAGCTTTTGCTCTTTCAAATCAGATAACTTTATTTCTGACACAATATACCTGTCATTTTTAATTCTAATTACATCTTCACAAGATTAATTTAAAATGTTTATTAATCTTACTCAGTTCTTTAGCAACCTCATCCAGGGACATTTCAATTATTTCGTTTTGTTTTGGGAAGGCAGGATATTTGGACAAAAATCTGAAATTTTAAACAATTATTATTGTAAAAATATAAATATTTTAAAGAAACAACAACATTTTTAAAATGTTCAAATCTGAAGTTTCTTTTTTAAGAAGTGAACTACTCCTTCTAGGTTCAAAGATACAACATGATAATTAAATGTTTTGTTATACAAGAAACGTTTTCTTTAATATTTGTACATTCAAATATATATAACTAAAATGTTTACCTTTAAATATCTGAAGAAAATACTATATTTAGTCCAATAAAATAAATAATAAATATGAAAACCAAAAATAATAATGAAAATTATTATTACTTCTTGCAGAGTAAACCAAGAGATTTCTCTTTTCTTGAATTTGTTGAGGTCTTTCCATTGTCACTTTCTTGTGAAGAACCAAGTATTTCAAAATCAAAATCATTAGACTCTTGCATTTTAACCTCTTGCTGATTAGTCGCCATCTGATTTTGCATTTTTCTGATTTCTGGGCTGACAGCACTAAACAACATTTTCAAATTAGCTGTAGGTGTCAGTGGTGCTTCATCACTGCATGAATTTCCAAAATTTGTTGGGGTCACTGGTCGGCTGTCATTATTTTGTCCAAAAACATCTCTTTCAACTATCAGTCTTGTTTTCAGTCCAGTTATTGCTGTTGCATTTTCATTATTTTCTTTATTTATACTCTTCAATAATCTGTTATTTTGCAAAATAAGATCTTTGTCCGTACTTTTAACATGTATTTCACTGTACCCCATATTTTCACTAAATGGTATTCGATGATCTAATTTTGGATCACAGTCACTTTCTTCATCATCTGATATAGATGAATGAAGTTTAGGAGAAAAATTATCTGCAGTTAATGCCATTTCTGAAAATATTTTTCAAAAAATGAAATATATATACTGGTCTAAATAAAATTATATGAAAAATGAGGGAAAATAGTATTATAAAATACTGTATTTAGATAACACTTAGAACACATTTCTAATTAGACAGCAACTATTTCAAAACAACAATAGGCCTACTTAAATATTAGCAACAAAAGAAATAATTTGACTTGCCGTATTTTAATTAAAATAAATAATAATAATAATTTTAAAAAGCTGTGTAAAAGATCTGGTTTTAATTTCTTTATAAATATTATATAAAACAATATTATTGTTTTTGTTTGCATCTCAGTTTAAAATATTTAATTTTAATCAATTACCTGATTCATTCAAAACAGAAGTTAATTGAACGTCTGCTGGTGAACTTCATGTCTGATCGATACTCAAAGTTACAATCATACGACGACTGATGTTTCAACTAATTAGCGTAATCTGATTTTGCACAAAACCTTATGCTTTTTAACTATGACATATTTTCAGAATTTATTAGTGATAAATTTATTACAGATTACAACTATCGCGTACCTACCAAGAATACTTACGCAAATTATTCACAGAAATATTTTTCCGCGTTATTCGACTCGTCTGTACTGCACGTTCAAAATTGGCGCGTGATCGTGACCCACTGGGCCCTATTAGGCAGAAGCTGTATAAATTAAATAAATAAATAGATGCGCGCAAAATACGATGCGATTCAAATGATATTTGTAGCACTAAATTAAATAATTAATGAGTTTTTTTGGTTTGGGTATTGTTTTCTTTGATGTGTATATTTATTTTGAATTTTAAACACTTGTAAAAAAAAAAAACTGTATCAGAAACTGATTCTGTAACTGTATGTACACTGATTTCTAAACAACGTGACAATGACATAAAATTGAACAATAATGTAATTTACTTCCTAACTTTGACTTACTGTCAGTTTACACACATTAAGACGAATAATAATAATACTACTAATAAAGACTAATCAATGTCGTAATACAGAAAATATTAAATTTTCAGAATGTCCACTAATAAAAGAATAAATAAATATACCATGTATGATGTACTAAAATGTATTATTTCTAGTTGTTGCTACTGTTTACACATAAATTTGTGTTATATGTTTATTTAGGTTTCAGTACTATCTCCCTAAACTTTTATAAATGTTTGTGTAGTTGGCGAAATGAATGACAGGAATTTAATGTTTAACCACAACATAATGTAATATACATACCTTTCGTCTGCTATTGTTACTTATCGTTTATATTATCATAATCTTCTTATTTATATATAAATTGCTATTTTAGAAAATAAAAGGTAACTTGGGTAAAAGCTACATTACTTCGCTTAGTCAACGTACTACTCGTTTGATACAAAATCCATTCTGTCATGATACTATTTGGCGCGACATTCCAGGTAATGGTTACTAAGACCCAGCCTACAAAAAAAGAATAAACCAATCGAATTTTTAAAATTAACAGTGATTGACATACGGCAATCAAATAGACCAATCAGCTTGAAGATTTCGTTGAGGATCAAAGGTTAATAACAAGTCCAAACCAAAATGTAAACAACGATTTGTAGGTTGCGAGGGAAACATGTCTGAACGAAAGTAATCACGTGGTAGATAACGCATAAGCTTTTTGCATCGCGTAAACCGAAACGACTGTTGACAAAATACCTGTAAATGAGCTCATACATGCTTTCAGAGAAAATTTCGGGGAAGAAATTAGGCGGGGAACTTAGTTCAGATATTTACAATTTCGAATACAGTTTGAGTTTATATCTGCATTTTTCATTTTTGTAGCTGAACCTCGAGCTAAACAGTTGAAGATTTGTTTACGTCACAGTCACAACATTGTAAAATACCCGAACCCAGTAGCGGACCAACATTTTGGGGGTCCTGAAGCTTGAACAATTATGGGGCCCTTCACAAGCAGCAACGAGGTCTGGCTGACCACTGTTATTTTCTTGAATGGCAGTGTTCCATGACAGGTTTTATCAATTTAGATGTTTATTAATTTTTTTTAAAATATGGACTGAAGTCGCTTATGGGACCTCTTTTCGGTTAGTGGCCCTGAAGCTTAAGCTTCATTAGCTTCATAACAGATCCGCCCCTGTATGAATAAATATATTTTTAATTTCAGTTTCGTTTGTCATATTTTATTACTACACTGAGAGAGGTTTTATTTTACATGTAGTTTTTGCAAAAGTTGTGGTGAAAGCGTGTTCTAACAATAGGAGATAATAAAAATAAGTTAAATAAAAAAAGAAGAAAAATGTATATAACGATTTCAGTTCCAGCTCTTTAAATTTATTAATGATATAATAGCGGTTTTTTTTGTTTGTTTTTTTATATTTTTTTATGTTATTCTGACAATTGTTTTTACAATATAAATATTGAACTAAATACAGGTATTTGTTACAAATCATCCAACAATAAACCTACTCTCCGAACGTGAGTTTAATATCATAATCGTTGTTCCTTTGTTGAGCTTTTTTTCTTTTCTTATTATTATTTCTTCTTTTTTATTTACTTATTTATTTATGTATTTATTTATTATAGTGGTTTATTTATTTATTTATTTATTTATCAAAAATAGAAATGAAACACATAAAAAGATGGAAAAATTAACAAGATACCGCAAAATTGTTACTGATTTACGCCAATAAAATATAATATTGTATTCCGCGCCTCTTTTAATTATACTACTCTTTATATTGACTTTATAATATAATTTGTATGTCTTCATCATTGCCGGGTATTACTAATTACATTATAATATTAGCGGATATAAATTTTACATATACCGAAAAAAAAAATCCCTATTTAGCGACTATTTGGGGTTTCTTGCAGTGTCGCAGGAGTCATGAAATCAAAATGTGAGAATCGTAAAGATTTTTTAGCTTCTCGTGCAGTTTGTGATTCACAATAAATTGTTAATACTGTACATTACTATATACTTGTTATAGTTTATTATTATATATTCTAACCATGATATGAATGTGTAATATAATGTTCAGATGACAATTCAATACTAGGTCATCTATCCTAGCTGCAAATTAATTGTCATTGAATACATAACATATTATATTCGTGAAGCAAAAAGCATTTTAAAATTGCCAAAAGTGATGAAAAAAAGTAATCGTTTATTTTTTCTGTCAAAACTGACCTTCAAGGACGCTACCACAGAGAGCAGACTTCTAAAAGTATACAAGAAAGTAACCACCAATCAAATCTTTGAAAAACCCATAAGAGGAGTTCCTAACAGTCCTACTTGACTCCTACACACTCAGTAAAGAATAAACTGAAACAACAGAATCATGTAGCATACCGAAACATTTAATTAAGCTGTTTTACTTTTTGAGATAAGAGAGTGAAACTGTGCGTAACTGCTATAAAAATAGTTTTGTTCAACAGGCCAAATGTTCGTCCGGACATGAATGTTTAATATAAAAATAGCGTTTTTAGCACTTTGAATCTGATGCCTTATGTCAGTAAATCGTTAAACTTTATTATCTTTTTATTTATTTATTTATTTATTTTTATTTTTTATAATCTAATACTTTTATTACTAGCCTAAGAAATTGTAAATATTTTTCATTTTTCAGATGTAGATTCAGTGCATAACATAAAACGCTACTGTTTAATGACCTATAGTATATGTAAATCTACTAATATTAAATTATTTCCAGATAGACTACATATATTTAAAGAATTAGGCGAGTTTAGTACTGGATACAAAATAATATAACTTTGATTTATAATTTTATATTTTTATTGATTTTTTTTTATTTCAATTTTTTTTTTACAATTATTATTAATATGATTATTATTATTTTGTGTGTGTGTCTGCGTGCGCGCACAGTGTTAATGGTTATTTAATAATTTATTTAATTTTAGCCAGTGGATGAATGGTAACAGGACCTTTATATGTTTCTTTTGTTTTGTTGGGTTTGTGTGTGTGTGTGTGTGTGTGTGTGTGTGTGTGTGTCTGTGTATGTATATGTGTCTGTGTGTGTGTCTGATTTTGTGTGTGTGTGTGTGTGTGTGTGTCTGCTTAATCTACTTAATTTTTTCATTTGAAGCGCTCAGAATATATATTTAATAATATAAACTCATAAGAAATTTCGAAATATTAGAAATGACTAATTTAATTAATTAATCACCGGGATGAACTCCAAATACGAAATCAAAAGAATGCTATCGTACACGTGCACTTTGCGATGCTGGGAATTAACGGACCTGTTACCATTACGTCTCCAGTGGCGTGGGAATTGATCGCGGCATGCTTTCAACTCTCGCTTTTTTCTCTCGTAAAAATCATCATAATGTATGCTTTATCCTACTGAGTGACTCATCTTCGATCCAAGCGTACACATGTGTGTGTTACAAATCGGTAACAACAGTTTGCTTGCGATGTCATGCACGCGCGTCTTTCATAAACTGCTTATGAATGGCAAAGTGAAGACATAAGATTTTTGTTGTTATGTTAGATGAAAAACGGTAAATATGGATTTAGATGTAAGAAGAATAGTGGGATTAAAACAAAGAACGATTTGTGTACAGTTTAGTTGACAAGAAGTACTGTTAGGGATTATCGCCCTACAAGCGGCTAAAAGAGCTCATGGCTTACGGTTATGGCCAACGTCATGGAATGTACCTGCATGCGTCGCTGTCACACAACGCCAGCTACAACGTCCAGGAAACCATACAGGTAAGGGTTTTGGCATAGTTATAAATTTGGATGCATTATTAAATTTAAGAATATAATTATTTTATATAATATCGTTAACAGTTTCAAAACAATTGTTTATCATTCTTCTCTGATACAAAAAAATAACAACAAAACAAACCAAAACGAAAAAAATAAAGAAAAGAAACAGCAACACAAAAAAACCCCACAGAAACATATAATCCCCCCAAAACAAGCAACAAAACAAAGAAGAATACATAAATAAATAAAATTATAAACTTTCAGTAATCCTTACCAAAGATTAAAAATTAGCTGTTTGTTTCAGTTGCATTTTAAATACATATACACTCATACAGATTTTAAAATATTACATACTGGATGTGCATTGATAACATACATACAATTATAAGCTGATAATGCATATTTTTCTGTTTTTTACTATCACATAGTAAAGAATTATTTGTTTTTCATAACTGAGATTGTTCAAATTCTAAATGCTAACATACATGATTAACATCTGAACATGCCCAGTTTGAATGTAATTGATGACCCAGTAAAATCATTCAAGTTATAATGTTTAATAAATGGTTCATCAACTGTACATTTATGAAGATACTGCTATGAAAAAAATAAAATAAAATATTATTTTTTGAAGTTGTTACATCTAGGAAGTATCACATCAAACTTCTATGAGATAATTACTTGGCTAGCTTTCACAAGAAAGTCCAAACTCACTCTGTTGTTATTTCAACAATGAATATAATATTAGTGAATGTTTAATTGCCTATGGACATGTTTGTGTTTCAATTTACAGTGACAACAGATGGTACTGGTGTATAAGTTACAGTTAATACTTTCACTGGATCTGTCTTGTACAGAAACCTCTAGTGAGGCTAGAGGTTGTGCATATAACAGGCATGTTTGAATATTTCTCTAACTGAAATGTGACAAAAATTGCACATATCCACCCATAGCCACCCATACCAACTACATGGCAACAGAAACTGAATCAAACTATGTGACTATACAGTGAACTATGCTATATTTGGAAAATATTTTTAATTCTATAAATAGATACATATATATGTTATTTTTACTTTCTACTCTTTTTGATACTTTTTTTGCAAGAGAATGAATTTTTGTTAATAAATATTTTATTAAAGGTTGTTATGGTTTTTTTCTTTTTTTTTTTCTTGTAAATAAGAAATTTCTGTGGATGATTAATACATTAATTTCAAATACATCCAATAACAAGTAAACTGAAATGTGGAAATTTGTACATAATTTTTTTTTTCTTTTATACACACATCTTTATTATTATTATTATTATTATTATTATTGAACTCTGCATATTTTGTTTATAAAATTATATTTCATTTATGTTTATTATTTTAAATTAGTATATTTGTCATATATAATTTTTATTTTCATTTATTTATTTACTTTATTTATTATTATTATTATTTTTGAAGCTGTGTAAATTTGTTTACGTTTCTTTGTTTCTTCTTACCTTAAAACCAAATTTAAAAAAAAGAAGTATTAATCCCCATAAGAAATTATATTTGTCTCTGTATAATTCTATATTTATTCAGCTATACATAAATTACATTAATATTAACTTTTTTAAATTTATTTTATGTGTGTGTGTGTGTGTGTGTGTGTGCATATATATATATTTATACACACACACACATACATACATACACATACACAAATTATATAATTAAAATGATAATAATTTTTAAGAATTCTGCATTTTGTTACAAATCATGCAGGAAATCTTTATTTGAAAATTCAGTTCTCTTGAGAATGAGATAAAAGTTTGGATCAGGGCTTTCCACATTGATTAATTGTAACATGTTGTAATAACAATAACTTGTAAGGGTTCCGTAGTACATGAAACAAAGCTAGCCTTAAATTAATACTGACATGGATTAATGTTATTTTTTTATATAAGTTTTTACTTCAGTTGTTTGTTATTTGCTTAGATAAATAATAGTTTTATCTTAAATCAGAATCAGTTAAATACATAATTATATCAATATATCTTCTTTGTATGTATATATGTATGTAAGGTAATTTTGTTTTTAACAAATCCACTCTCACTCTCTCTCTTTCTCTCTGATCTACACAAACCTATATAAACACAGTTGTAACAGACTAGATTTTTACATCTTTGTTTGTTGCCTGAGTATATAATTGTATATAGACAGAATATAACATAGAAATTTGAAATTCAAGAAAGGAAAACAGTGTCGTTGCTGATCATTTAAATTTGTAAATTTGTTATTGCTTATTTAGATTTCATACATACATACATGGAAACATATTCAAACACATATACATGATAATATGTACATACACATCCTCACATAATCACAGAAACATATACAGAATCACACACACATGTCTATGTGTGTACATATGTGATGTGTTTCTGTACATATATGTGTAACTGACTGCAAAACCTGTACTTTGTATTTCTTTAAAAGAAAATTAATATTATTTCCAGAAGATAATTTGATAATAAAAGATAATAAGACAAGCCTAATGAGAGAAAACACCTTTGGATGAGATTATATAAAATTACAGATGAATGCAAGTTCAATTGGGCTGTGTACATTTAACACTTGATTATTTATGCTGTAAGAAAATCATTTAATGGAGAAATTTTTTGGAAATAATATTGATTAATCAGAAACCTCTTGAGAAGGAAAAATTATAGTACAGAATCAAATATGATTTCATGACTTCAGAACACACAATCATCAATCTTTTCATCATTTTTTCTTTTAAATGTTAGCTTTAGGACTTCTAGAAGGATGTATTAAAACATGGCCAATGTTTCTAAAGCTTGTGTTTTTATGTGATGTTCAAGTTGCATGCTAAAGATGTGTTCAGCTATAACTGAAGGCTGCATGTGAATGTTTATAGTTGTAAAAAATTTAATAATTTTATTTCTACCTCTTTTTTTTGTGTGTGATTATTATTATTATTTTTTTATTTTTTTATGCTTAAACAATTTTGTAATGATTCACCAAACATGACTTGTTATAGTTACAAACAAAAAAATATTAATGGTTTTCTGTTAATGTAAAAATATTAATGATTTGAAAAAATAAAAATAACTGCTTGGATCTTATGAATCATATCTGATTTCATCTTGCCATGGATGAGTGAAGATATTTTACAACAAATGAAATTACAAGTCACAGACTGCAGTGATAATTTACACATAGTTTTGTTGAGGAAAATGTGAGATACAAATTATAATTTATTTGCTAATAAAACAGTATTATTGTCCATCTAATAGAATCACTGTAGAAATTAATCATGGCCAAAACTTGAATTAAAATGTGGAAGATAATAATAATAGTAAGTTATATACTACTACTCTATTATTATTTTTCTTGTTTCAAAGTGACCTTAAAGATAATGTTTGAAATGTGAAAATTTTCAAATAATGTTTGAAAAAAATTACTGCATTACTTTTTTGTACTACTGTATTTTTAATTTAATGTAACAGATAATTGCAAGTTTGTTCTTAGAATTATTTAAAGTGTTTCATTTTGAAAAACCTTTATTAATTTATAATTGAATTATGTTACTGTTACATAATTCTGTTAATGCACTTACTTTTTAGATTGAAAAAGAGACATTATATAAAATTAGTTTTTTAAAACTTCCTGTTAAAGTTTTATAGTTGGAAAATATTTTATAAGAACTTGATGAACTGTTATATTTTGAAAACCCTTTTTTAATATATAATTTAAGTGTATTACCATTATTAAATTCAGTTAATACAGTTAATTTGAATTTAAACAGTTGATATATAAGATGAAATTCAAAATTTGGTTCCAGTAAAAAAGAAATTGCAATAGTTTGAAAAATTTGTTTGATGATTTTTAAATGTATTAATTTTAGTTTGAATGACTTTTATTTATAACTGATTAATGGTACAATTTTTTTCATTCGTATTATATTTTTTTAAATTTAAAATTAACCATGTGTTATAAAGAAAAAAAATATATATATGTATTTTTATAACACATGAATATAAAATTATTTTCTAAGTTATAAATAAAATCTTCTGTTGTGCAGTTTAACCATTCTTTATATGTGTACATTGTGTCTGAAATTTTAAAGTTTCAGTAATGAGACAAATTTTCACATTATTTCCTATGTTAGCAGTCTTGTATTGAATAAATAACAACTGTGTACCAGCTGACATCGGTCTTTGAAGTGTAACAGGGTAAACCAGCACTGGTGGGTGGTGATAACTCTCAAAGCTGGAATTAATGAGCCGTGTCATAATATATGATAATCTCCCATCAGTAGTGTTATGCCTGATTAAATCCACTGTCAATTTCTGGTTGACATTTTGCAAGATTTCAGTAAATATGCTTACTAACCTCTTTTATTTCACAGGAAACTAATAAAGTAGTAATATTTGCAAGTTTTAATTTTTCTTTAGTTTTTTATTTTGTTGATTGTTCTTTTTTTTTTTTTTTAAAGCACTAAACTTTTAGTAATTTATTTTCATGTGTCTTCTTTCTTAGCAAAACAGTAAACAATAATAGTAAATAAATAAATAAAAGAAACAGCAATTATTTTTATTATTTTTTACTTTATAAACTGAATTAATTTTTAGAAAAATAGGAAATAAAACAATTTATTTTTTATTTAAAAATCATTAAACAATTCCAGTACAATTTATTGGCATTTTTATAGCATCACTAATTTACCTACATAATAAAAAAAATAAAAAAAAATAAAAAGACAAGGAAGAAAATTAAAGCAATGCAGGGGGTAAATCTTGACAACAAATGAAAATCTACTTACAGATGACAAGACCATGCCTGGGGGTCAGAGTTTACAGATACCCATGGTACAGGCCTCCCCTTGATGCTTTGTAATATTACATTATATTACATGTCATTGCAGTGTAACAGTTATGTAATGGGTCTCATGTGTTGACTACCATAGGTTTATCATAAGGTCCAGAATGACCCTTATCAGTCACCATACTGAATCATGAAAGGGCCTGTTAAAATAAGCATTGTAGGGGTTATCTTTATTTTGCACCTATTTTTTTTCTCTTTTTTTTCCACTGGAAATTGAGTCATTGGGTAATGGATTAAAATGAACAAGAACTTCTTGATTTTTATCTTCAGATAAGAAATGGAAAATCTGTGGTTTATTTTTGATTAGCAGTTATGGTATAAAGTTTGGATTAAGCTTACTGACATGAATTATCATCAGAAGTGAAGAGATTTTTCAGTTAATGATGATAATTTAATTATCTGTTAATTGGATCATTTAGTTAACAATAATAAAACACACAAATAAAATATAGCAGGTTTTATGACTGACATATTGCAATCATAGGATGCCATTTGAGGATATAAAAAAAGAAAATATCTAGGCTAGAAATGAAAGTCACAGTTATGTAGGCAAAAACGTGGGTATCATTTGCCTGGTGCATCTTTCTCTAGATCTGCATATAATGACCATTATATGTTGTGTCTCATACAGAACAGGTTGAAAAACACCTAAAGATTATTGATGTATGTATTATACAATGCTAGAATTACCCATGTAATATGCAGATGTGGTGAAAATAATAACACATTTCTGATATTATGTATCCTAATCACATCTGTATTACACAACAGATGTATAATTATCTGAAATACATACCCACCGCATAATGATTAATGTTCATAGAATTGTTTCATGTGTTACTGTGCAGAATACAGGTTTGCAATTCATTATAATACAAGCATTCTTTTTTATATTAAATTAAAAATGTTAGTGTATATGTTTGGAAGAAATGTATCCAATAAAGCATATGTACAAATCTTCTGATTGTTTTTTTTTTTTGTTTTTGTTTTTTCATTTTTGTTTTGTTATTATTATTATTATTGTTGTTTATTTTTTATAATGTTTTACTTAAGTTTTCGCATTTATTTTTTTAAAGTTGACTTATTTATTAATTATTATTAATTTTATTAATTTATTTATTTGTTGTTTGGGTTTTTTTGTGGGTTTTTTGGGGAGGGGGTTTCAATTAATAAAATTAACAATTATTATTATACATATCATTGCAAAATATTTAACATAATTTTTTGAATACAGTACTAGGTTCAACAGCCCCCAACCCCCACAAATTTTAATTTAATTTTTTTCGTAATTTTTCTCTTGTGAGTAATCACTGGGTCCAAAATAATAATAATAATAATAATAATAATAATAATAATAATAATAATAATAATAATAAAAAATTAAAAATAAATAAATAAATAAGTAAAAAAGTAAACAAAACAAAACCTTCCATCTGCAAAACCTCCTAAAGAAAGTCAAGAATAAAAAAACTTAATGTGTAAAACATGTTAAAAAACCCAGTAACAATAACAAATAAATAAGCGGAAATAAATAATACAAAAATCTGTATTTTGATACACTTAACTACATTTTTACTGTGTTAACTTAAAAGCTTGCAGTACTCAAAACAAGCAGGTCATCATCAAATTATATTTCTAACTGACCCACTAATGCACATTGCAGAACCCATGAATCCCTTTAATTCCCTAAGGGTTCTGCCTAGCCACTGATCAATATGGGTCATATAAGAGGTTTGATAATTGCAAGGATAATAAAATTTCTCTTGACAGGTTCATTTGAAGGTGTTTCATTATTACAGTAGATAATTTCACATGTGAAAATGGGGAGATGAGTTATTGGTGTCTTGCCTAGAAGCAGTTTTGTTGGTTTATGTTCATAAAGTCATTTCTGAGACAGGGTATATAAAAAGTATAGATATGCTACAGAGCAAAGATCTCTTGTTGCTAATAATTTTATGTTAGCAGTAGAGTAATGGTATTGAGTTTTCTCTAATAAAAGATTATAGCAATTGTAAACATATGTTTCATTTCTGCTAGCTGATGTGATAATGTTGTGAGGCATCTTTAAATAAATAAATATTACTTTTCAAACCTCACTGGTAAAATTTTGTGTGTTTTACTTCTGTTTTAATGTCCTTCATTATCAGCAGGGAATCACACTGGAAAAAACAAATTACAGTGAACTAGTTTTAGTTCATTAGAGCTTTGTTTAAACATTTTTTTTAAAATATTGATGATTTACTGCATTATTTCTAGTTTCAATGTTGTTACATTTTTTCCTGAACTATATTGTTGTTATTGTTCAATACATCAAATATTTTTACTTTCTTTTTTCCAGAGTTTAGCTAAACCTACTTTGTTTTAAAATCCTGCCACCATGAAAGTTTACCTTATTCCAGTACATTTTTATTGAATTTGAATTTATAGTTTATGTAGATAATAAGATTGCTAAAACTGGTTTTCTCTTCTTTTTTATTTTTTTATCTATCATCTTTTAAAAACTATTTCTTTGAGATCTGTCTACATTGGAAATTAATTTGCATCTTCTTATATGTTCTTTCATTTTACCTTTGATCCATTTTGTTTCTCAGTCAATTCTGTTTGTTTTTCTCTGTTTTCTCTGAAATATAGTTATTATCTATCATTTCTGTTTCTGTCATATGTGTTCAGTTTTGATGCCCTATCTGAAAGCATGATTAGATAAATCCTGGTAAGGTGAACCTTCATTTACTTTTTGATATAGAAACTTACAGATGTGACAATCATTACCTGTCAATATTATTTCATTGATGATAATAATAAGTAGCCTTTGTTGGTATTTTGATGGATAAAAACTCTTTATATTATTTTCTTTGTTCTATTATATATCTCTTACACTCTCTCTCACTGTATGGATGAAGTCTCTCTCTCTCTCTTCCCCTCCAGTCTGTCTAAATGTGTCTTCTCATTATGTGCCTGAATCTACAATATTAAAATTGAATATTAACTAAACATTGTTTATCTATTAGATCTGCAATGACTTATGTTTTAATTAATTTTTGTATTAAATAAGAATAAAAAACTGCTAGGAACTGTATAAAAATATATGTATGTATATATATCATGAAATTTAAAAAAAACAGGTCTTGATTCATGTTGTTAAATTCAAAAAAAATAGTGTGTTTTTTTTTCTTTCATATGGTACAGAATGCTTTTTTCAACATTATTTAAATAGCTATTTTATTCATGGACAAGTATTAAAAATATGTTCTTGATGTAGTTCCATCACTATCTCCTAGATGAAAGAATGTCTTCTTTGAAATACTCTGTTTTTTAGATACAGGCAACCCTCCTTTGATACATTTATTACTTTGTACCTGAACTGATGAAATAATATACACATTAACATTTCATGCCTAGCACATAATTGTGATAGGTATATTTTGATAAGTATATCCCATGCAGATAGTTTATATTTTGATAAGCATATTGTACACAAAACCATTTCATGCCTCCTTGACACAGAACCCTTGTAGTAGTATGTTTCTATTCAGAGAGTAAATAAACAACCTGCAGAATGCCTTGATGTTGAACTTTCAGTCAGGTTAGTTCTGTTCCAAACAAGAAATGATTGCAGAGGAAAACACTGGGTTTCTCTTAGTACAAAAACAAAAGCAGAAAAGCCTGCTGTGATGTTCTCTGTTATTGCAATTTTTTTATTTGTGCATCTTGTGTCAGATATGTATGTTATTTGCAGTGACCACTGTTTATCTGTTTGTTTATTCCTGTGTCCTTGGCTCAAAGAAAATAGAATGTTAAGAAAAGAAAATGTGACTTTATGTTTGATAAAATTTTGTTGAGAAAAATTAATATGAAAGTATAGTTACATTAGTTCACGGAGGTTTAAGTGGTACAAAAATAGAAGAGTATTAAAATATCTTTGCAAATCTCTCTCTCTCTCTCTCTCTCTCTCTCTCTCTCTCTCTCTCTCTCTCTCTCTCTCTCTCTCTCTCTCTCTCTCTCTCTCTCTCTCTCTAATGATATATTAGCCTGTTGTATTACGTACTAGTCAATCTACACTAATAATAATTATATGATATAATCTGCACAACCTGTATGTCAATGTCAGCTGATCTACATAGCAGTATGTTGGAGAATCTAGATCAGCATTTTAAGTTACAGAGGTTGACTGTTAGAACATTATGCATAATCATATATCTTACACATTTAGATTTTACATAATCACAATGAAGTTTGTGTGGCAGTAGTGCCAGTGAAGTTAGAGTGCTGTGGCCCATAAGATCAAAATGTTTGTGGACCCCTGTTCTAGACAGTGATACAAAGCTAATGTGCAGTTATATATCAGCTAATCTACACTACTGACTTGAAATCTACACTAGTGACTTGTAATTTATGCTGGTAATATTTTAGTTAAATAACACAACTGATATGTGAGATAATATACCAGTGATATTGATATGTCAGGTAATCAACACTAGTGATTGAAGGAGTCTACTGATATTTTATCTGATTACACTAGTGACTGAAGTAAATCTGTTCTTCAGTGAGTCAGTAACTGTACATGTTAATTCTGTAGCAGGCAGTCAATCAGGCTGAAGCTGTAAGTCTGTGAGTCAAGGTGTATATGTGTCAGTTATTCAGCTGCATTGTAACTACCTGTATTTTAGTCTGTCAATGCGTAAATTAATTAATTAGTTGTAAATGAAACTGTATTTTTGTTGGTCAGTCTACCAGTCTGTTACTTAATTATTCAGTGAGTAAATTCATTTGATCAAGTGGTGGTAAATTTACTCATTTATCTGGTCAGCTCTTAAACTGATTTATTTTGACCACTCAGACAAACTGTAATTTGGTTTAAGTGTGTACACATCTGAGATGCAAAATATAAACTGATACCTTTTTTTATTTCACACATAGTGGCTACGAATTAGCTCGGGAATGTGATTTAAAGAAACCTCACTTACTCTTTTTGCTTTTGAGTTGTCTTGGATCCTACCCTCCATAATGGATGTTAGATCAGAAATATCTAAAGAAATCTGCTTTAATCTTTTTATTTTTTATTTTGTCCTTGCACCCATAATGGCTACCAGTTAGCTTAGAAATGTAATTTAAAGAAACCTCACTCATTCTTTTTATTTGTGAGTTGATTTGAGTCTTCCACCCCACCATCATAAATGAATGTTAGTTTGGAAATAATTATGATCTAAAAAAACTCATTTTCTTTCATTTTTAGTTACACTTTTGTTTTTCCCACCATCTTGGATACCTGTTAGATTACAGGTATGTTCTAAAGAAACCTCTTTTTCTTTAATTAACATTGGTTCAGCCCTTCATCATGGATATCTGTTATCTTGGAAATCTGATATGAGGTCTACTATTGCTTAAAAGGTTCTTCTGAATCAGATCACTGGATCACCCCAGAAAGTGATTTGTCAAAGTGATGTACTTGACTCTTCTAATTTGTCAGAATGATACATGAGAATGTTCAGGAACATGAAAATAAACAGCTTAAGTAACTCTGGGTTACAGTGATGTTAAATGTTTCTGATGTATTGACTTACTTGCAGAATCTTTAAATCACATTTTTAAACACAGTGTTCTTTTTGGGATTAGAGTTTGTTCTATGGAGATCAGCAGATGTCTGACATATGCTGTTTTATTTACAGTGTTAAATAAACATATCAACAAATATACAAAAACAAATAAATAACAGACTGCAACAAATGATGACATTCAAAAACGTAAATATGTAGTAACTTATTGTACATAAATAAATCTAAATGTTTTCACCATAATTCAACTAATTGTCCTACAAAATGGCTTGGGAAAATATGGTGAAAATCATATAACTGCAATGTCAAATGAGTATATAAGTAAGATTTTCTCAGCAGGTGGGGTTCAGTAATTTACATTTTATTATCATAAATTATAACAAGAAATCAGTGATTTTTATTTATTTATTTATTTATTTAAATCTTTTACTGCTGATTAAAATATACAACAGTGGTAAATCAAGTATATTGCTTTTGATATATTTGATATATCAAGTATATTGATTTTGTTTTTACTGTACAGTCTTTAGAGTATTTTAAAATAAATACATTGAGGAAAACTTAAAACAGAATACTGTATATTACATAGACATTTATCTTCACTTTTCATCTTCTTTTTTCCCTTCCTTTTTTCTTTCTTTTACTGCCATTTTCCTTTTCTTTTTGTTTTTAAATTTTTTTCTCCAATTTAAATTTTGTTTTCTTTATTTTACTTTAGTAATATTTTATTCTACTTTGGCATTTTCCTTTTGTTCTTTTTTTAAAGTTTTTTTATTCTTTTCTTTTTTCTTTCCTTTTGTGCATATTAAGTAAAGTAAAACTGAATTTAAAACTACTGAGATATAAAGCTTTGATTTACCTTTAAGTCTAAACATAGATGATTTTTATAAAGAAACATTTTGATATTGCCAACCAGCAATGAAATATATTATGTAATTATAAATTATATAATATAACTATGAAATTCTTTTTTTTTTCTATATCATGACACTACTAAAGCACAGTGATTATTTCTTTTCCCACTGGATACTGGATAAAAATAATTTAAAAAGAAAGAAAAATAATATTAAAATAACCTCTGGTTAATAATTTTCAAAGGAAACTACTACATTTTTCAGTTAGCAGCAGTAAATCCTTTACAAAATTAATCTGAGATAAAAAAAAATATATAATAATAATCATCACATATTTTTGCTTTAATAATCATCTGTTTTTAAGGGAGGTTTTGTCCTTTTTTTTCAAAGGGATGACAGTGACTGAAACATGAAATATCTCAATGAAGCCTTAATTTTGTTTGTTTGGGGAGGGTAGATGGGAACACATACACACACTTACACACATCATTTTCTATTACAGTTCTAGCAAATTAAAGGCTTTCACCATAAACATCTGATTAAAAAAAAAAACCAAAAAAAAAACCCACAGTATATTTTTAAAGGTGACTTTCATTCTTAGAACTATTTAAAAAATAGTCTTAAAATCACATTTAACTATTTTTGATACCACGGCAACCAGAGATTTGGTTTCCTCCCTCTAGTTAAAACTAATATCTATTTGCCGTGGTTACAGGCTTGTAAATGTAAAACGATGTTAATGTGCAATTGATTGGAACAGATCTGATTTTACTGCCATGAACCTCAATTACCTCTGTCTTCTCCATCATATTTTAACAAGCATTAGGCAGAGCATTATCATCTGCAAAGATGGCTACATTTTGCCATCAATTTTATTTGATTCGTTGATTTACAGCAAAATTTAGATGTAGTAAAACAGGCTGCATGGTAATTTGTGTTTCCAGGCTAAGTGTGATTCATGTTATATGATACCAACAAGTACTAAGACTTGTTGCACAATAGCCATATAGTATAATACTGAGTTGCATGATATAAATGTAATATAGTATACTTATTATACAGGCTATGTGATACAGTGGCACTATCACGTATCCAGTCTATATGCTATGAATGATAGCAAGTATTTATGAATACCCAGGTTATATGATATGCAAGTACTGTCTATCCAAGCTGCAGACTACAAATGATAAAATGTACTAATGAATACTTTGGCTGTGTGTCATTTGTACATAGGCTATACTGAGATAGTAGTGTACTCAAGCAGTATGGTATACATGATACAGTTTTCTACTGAATGCACTGGCTAAGTGGTAGACTGACTTGATAGCACAGTGATGCAGTATGATATATGATATAAGATACTAATAGATAAACTGGTTTTATGGTCCCATTGTCTGTGTGTGTGTGTGTGTGTGTGTGTGTGTATGATGCTCTTGCTATTTAAACGTACCTGCTGGTATGATATATCTATGAATCATTGTGTGTGTATTTTGTTTATTTTGTGTTTACAAAGAGTAGACACATAGAATTTAATTATTTCTAAAAATTTTGAGGTGTGTCCAGCCCACAATGTTGTATAGTACAGTACAGTATGGGTTGATATGGTATAGTGTGTGTGTGTGTCTCAGTTTGTGTTTCTATCATTGTACATACAAACATACACAAATATATACATACAATCAAGACATTGTTTCTCAGTGATATTTCACAGGTCACCTAACTCTGACATTTACAAATTACTAATTAAAACAAGAAGCATATTTAACTGTATCTCGCACAGACATCTGTGCTGATGTATAACTTTCTCCTTCGACTCAGAAACACTGTATGAATAATTTCTATGATATACATAGAGAAACAAAATCAATGGTAATGGAATAACTGGTAATTATGTTACTTCACCATACTGTCAGTGATTTCATCTCTGATGATATCTCTGCTACTATCTGGCTGACACTTGGTGGAAACAGGTTAATAAAAATTCGACAAACCACTGGTAATTCCTCTGAATATGGACAGAATACCCAAACTAGTGTCAGCTGAATGATTGCAGATTCCTTTGTTGTTGAGCTGCAGTTTCAGAATGCTGTCTTTCAAGGTTATGAAGATTTAATGACAACATTTTGTTTCATTCCATTATGTTTTAATGATTTTTTGTTTGCTGTTATTAAATGCTTTACATGCATTTCATGGTTATCATAGTTTAACATTAAATTTCTGTTATCACTGATTATTAAAATTTAATTGTATATCAATGTATTTTCAGGAATAACAAGATTAGAGATTTTCAAATTTAAAAGAAACATTACTATACTTAATGGGTATTAATATTTATGTATTTCGTGATTAACAAAGTTCAACAGTACCTGCTGTAATGTAACTTATGTTTATTAAAATATATAGGTTTTTATCATTCTGTACCATCTTGATACTGTCTTTAAATACTGATAATCATTAGAGGCAATTTTAATATATACAACCAAAAAAGAAAGTATGGATGTTATCAGTAGTTATTTATTTCACAAACCAGTTGACATACTGGTAGAAATTATGGAATTAGATAAGCACATCATTTAACATCAGGGAGTGTACAGTAATAATACAAGTTTCATATGACTACTGCCAATGGCCCATTATAGTGACCACCAGGGCCAGATTTCCCATACAGGCTTTCCAGGCTAGTGCCTAGGGTGGCAGGATGATAGGGGCGGCAGTTTATGTTACATAAATTTGTATTTTCACATTTGATTTATAAATAAATCATTATGTAAATGTAACACCATGTTTTTGCTTTCAGCTAGGGGGTGGTAAAATTTCTTTAGCCTATGGGTGGCAAGCACATTAAATCCAACCCTGGTCATCACCATATAAAACAAAAATGCCAATAATTAAAGAAGGCATTGAATAAACGTCTCCAACATCATGACTGCTCCTATAGATCGTATGCTTTAAGTTTTCCCCTGGCACTGATGTAGGCTTGACATGAAATGGATGGTTCTGTTCACAAACTTTGCAGGGATATTTCTCCTCTCCTGCTCAAGAGCCTGCTAATGGAGTTGATGATGACTCAGAATAAGAATAGGTCTCTTAGGTTGGCATACCTGGATTTTGTAGGCTTAAAGACTGTAAGAATAATGGCTGTAAAATTGGTTCTAGAGAGTAGTGATATACCAAACAAGCACAGCAATTGCTTTCCAACTGCAGCCAACAAATTGCATGGATGGCTGCACTGAGGGCAGTCATTGGTGCAACTCTGGTTATACTGAAATTTCTAGCAACATCACTAGCACTGCACCCAGCCTCAAGCATCCCAGCTGCTCTCTGACTGTCATTTTATAATTCATGTGGTATTGTCAAACAATACTCTATAGGCTTTACATATTGGTTTTTCAAAGGTTTGCACTCATGAGGGTACTCTAGTGAAATATCAGGTGTTTGTATGCCAAACCACTGGCCAGCAGCATGCAAATCATGTTTTTGGTTATCATGGCACTTGGCTGTGTAAGATATGGCAATTTTGAAATGATATGCACATTCTATGCATTACACAGTATGGCATATATGCACAGTGTTGTTGTTTTTTTATTATATTAAAATGGCTAACTAAAAAGGTATTCAAGATTTCAATATGTATACTTTCTTTTTTTGTTTGAGTATAATAATCTTAAAAATGCATTACAGTGCAACTGTTAGTTTTCTTTTGTTAATGTTTATCTTCTTCTGCTCCTTCTAACTCTTCTTTTTCTTCCTTTTCTTTTTTTCTTCTTCTTCATATTATTTTCTTCTTATCTTCTAAGACTTCTTCATTTTCTTATTTCTATTCATCCTCATCTTAATGTCATTATTATTATTAAATTTATAACAAGTTACTTCAAATAAAATACAACATTCAAGCAATAAAAGAGAACATAATTTTTTTTTTAACAGAAATGATAATAATAATGATACAAATATTTATCAGGATAATAATGATTTGAGCTGCAGGCAACATTTTATTTAAAAATAAAAACTACTTGCTTAAGTATGTTTTCTGACATTGGTGAACCTGGCATTCAATAACTGCAGGGACATTCTGAAATATTTAAATGGAGAGCTGGTTGAAATAGATTTACTTCTTCATATTTTAATAATCACTTTGCTAAGTAATGATTGCTTCCTTGCATGTCACAGGTCTTTAGCTGCAGTGTAATTATCATATTCAGCAGATTTCATCTTATTGGGGGGCAGTCATTTGTTACACCAAATCAAAGTCAAAAGAATCTGCGATTTATTAAATATTCATGTAGAGGCCACTACACCTTTGAAGTGAGGCAGTGACTCCAAACTGAGGCTGTTAAATATTTATGTAAATTTAGTCACACCTTTAATATAAGGTGACAGAAGTTCAAAAGCTGAATGTTGAAATATCTAAATTAAAAATTGTCAGCCTTTAATGAAGGCAGTTATTCCAAACTTAGGTTAGAATCTCAGGAGTATCCTAAGAAGGTGTTTCAAAAATTTCTAAAATGGTGCATTCTTTATTGTATTAAATTATATAATGTTATCTGGAAATCAACTTTTATTATACATTCTGCTCTGCATTCATTTGAGTAAATTTTTGCATTGTTTTAAAAGGTGGCTTTTGGAGTCACAGTGTCATATATTGTGTATAATTATTGTCCTAATCACAAGATGGTTTATGTTTGCCTTATTTTAATAAGCTGTTCTAAGAATTTACTAGTATTGTTCTATAGTTTTTATTTATAAACTGTATTTTTTTTTTTTAGAATAAATTATATATAATTATAATATGATTATATATGTAGTATTTTCATATGATAGAAACAATTGCTATTTGTGCTTAAAGAAATTTACCTTTGATATTTCTAACCATATTTTATCTAAAGAAACTGTCAATTATTTTTTGGAAGTCAACTTTTAAATAACATTCAAAATTGTCCTATTTGACGATAGTAAATCTTACATGAAAGATCACACATACAATAATACTGAATTCAGCAATCCTTGTACCATTTAGGCTGATGGCTTTACATATGACTTCCTACCAAAATGCAGATCCTAGCTGTCTGACAACTTTAGACAGTACTTGGTTCCAGAATACAATCCTTCTTTTAGCCTTTGGATAATATTGAGTGCCAAAATGCAAGTCCTAGCTCTCTGATGATTTTGGATAATATTTGATGCCTAAATACAATCCTACAGTCAGCTTATGGATAATATTTGGAGCCAAAATACAAATTCTAGCTATCTGATGATTTTTATTAGTACATGGTTCTAAAATGAAAGTCCTAGATAACTGATGATTTTGGATTGTATTTGGTGCCAGAATATGTAAATCCTATCTGTCTGATGACAGTGGTTAGTATTTGGTGCCAAGGCAAATCCTTGCTATCAGATAACTTTGGATAGTACTTGGTGCCAAAATGTAAATCTTAGCGTTCTGATGACTTTGGATAGTATTTGGTGCCAAAGTACTGACCTACTGTAAGCCTTTGATAGGACTTTGTGCTAGGACACAAATCTTAGCTATCTGTTGACTTAGGATAGGATATGGCACTTCTGGTATCCAACCGTGTGATAACCAAAGATCACTGAAATTGTTTTTAATGTGCTAAGCAAAGCTGCTATTAACACTAGATTAAAGCTCCTGTAAAGATATGTATATAGCAACCTTTGTCTAAAGCCCACTGTATCAACCATCAAGGCACACAAAGACAAATTAACCAGGATTATCTGACTCATTAAAGTTAATTGCCAGAACAAGTTAATTGCTGGTTATTACATCAAACACAATAAAACTGTAGAAATAACATTGTTTTTCCAACAAGGTTTTTAAATACACACCACCATCAGGAGTGATTAATCAGGTTGTGATAAACTGACATAGACACATCTAAATATAGATACTTGTGGTCACTGAAGCATGTGTGCATATAACGTGAGAATATTGGGTTGTGGTTTTATTTGTGTCTTTGTATATTTATAGATTTTTGTATGTGTTTGTATGTAAACATGTATGCATGTTTGTCTATCTTTGTATATGTAAATATTTTTTAGTTTGTTAATATATATATATTTGAGGACCCATAACAAATAAAATAATAAAAACATTTTTACAAAACACATAAAATAAATAATTATTTGTTAAGTAATTTCTGTTATTGGCATTAAATACAAGTGATTTGGGGATATAATATTGAAATCAGTATATGCAGATACTTTAATCCAATCATCTGTCAGTGATGTTATTATATTCTCAGTAATTTCATTCTCAAAAACTACATTAACTACTGTGTAGAAAAATAAATTTTACAAATAAACATTGTGTTGGCAAGATATAACATTTATAAAAATGTTACTTTTTCTGTTAAGTATCATTAAAGCATCTATGATGATGACAGTAAAATGTGTAATAGAGCATAACAACAAGTAAAGTTTAATGATAAACCAAGTACCCTGTAAACTTACAAGGCATTGTACATACATAATGTTGTTAAGGATCAGTGAGATAATAAGGAAGTCCATTGCTGTTACAGAATAGATTACTCTTTTCAAGTAACAGCAAGGGATATTTTATAAAAATCTATCCATAGACAGGATCCAAAAACTGCAGCCATTGATAAACCAGTAATGTGTGACACTGGCTGAAATGGGAAATAGACTATCAGAAGTATTTAGGAGGACTGATCCACAAACAAACACACAAAAAACAACAACAACATCAGTAACAACTTGCAGTTAATTAGGTAAAATCCATGTAATATTATAACTGTCACAATGTGAGAAAGAAAATCATTAATATTTAAGTGAAAAACGGTACTGAGAGAGAAAAATAATAATATTTATGAGAAATATTTTGTTTTAATGATGATTCCATTACTGTCTCAAGAAATTTATTGTTATAAAATTTTTAATTTTTTATTTTTTATTTTACTTTATTTTATTATTTTTTTTTTATTTCAGTTCATTTCATTTTATTTTTTTTATTTAATTTAGTTTTTTTTATTAATTTCTTTCCTTCTAATTTCTTTCAGCCATCAAAGAGATTATTTTATTTTTCTCTTTTACTTTTAAGAAAATATTTATATACTTATTTTCTTGCTTTATTTATTTATTTATTTATATTAGTTTTTTAATGAAATAATTTATTTGACTTATTTCAGTGAAGTATTTTATATATTTATATTTGTTTTGGTGTGTTGTTTTTTTTAATGAAATAATTTATTTTACTTATTTATTTCAGTGAAGTCCTAATTATTAATTTATTTCATTGAAGCATTGTAATTATTCATTTATTTCAATGAATTTATGTATTTATTTATCTATTTATTATGATTATTATTATTTATAAAACAGATTAAAATTTATACCCAGTTCCTATCAACATCATGCAGTAACACCAGATGAATATTTGACTGAAAACAATTTCAGTTTACAAATTAGAAAATGTGCAATCAGTAATCAATAAACTAACACTTATTAATCTGTTGAACACACAAAAACAAACACTACACAGCAGTTACCTTCCCACACCCTCTGCCTGTAGTAACAGGTGTTTCACAGACAGTATTAACTGTTCAGGTGTTACTAAGTAGAAGTCAACATGTTGCTCCTGTTACCTGACTTCAGTGGTTTCACTGGTTCAGTTCATTGAAATAATTTCAATAAAGATATAAATGGCCACCATATTTGTAGGTGAAATTTATTACAGGCACACAATCAATTTTCAAGACAATGGTGGTGCATAACTTCTTCTAAACTGAATGAAATTAGCATATTTAATTTGTTTATTTTGTTTTTATTTTTTTAAATTTAATAATTTGATTTTATTGATACAGGCTGTATTAATAAATTTGTACCATTTATGCTAATATATTTCATTTAATCATTTAATTTATGCTTAATATTTTTTAATTTAAATTTCTAGCAGTTCACTGTGCTTTGAAAGATAGTTGCTCAGAAGTGTATTGTTGTATTGTTTTGTTGTTTTGTATTGTTTGTTTTGTGTTGTGTGTTTTTTTTTTTTTTTTTTTTTTTTTTTTTTTTTTCCACATCTTTTGATCTGGAAAAACTGATAATCTGGAAACTCATTGGAACCAAGGATATTTCTGGATGAAATATAGGCATACTTATCCACACTGATTAAGGGTAAAGGTATCCAAAATGAAGGTGGGCATATTTATTCATCATAGTATGATGGAACTTATCTACCATTTGATTATGGTATAGTATTATAATAGTATCCATACTGATAATGGCTAAAATTAGGCCTATTCACCAAGATATGGATAAAATTATTTATAATGATTTATGGGTTATATATTTATTTGTGGGTAAAGTTATCACATATCCACCTTGATTACTGCTGAAGCTGTTGATAATTTTTTAATTTATTAACATCTCAAGTAAGTAGGAAAACCACACCACTGTTTATTAGTTTCTAATACTTAAAATATAACATAACTGTTTTATCTTGAATTACAAAACTGCTACTCATTTTTAAATTTGTAATTCTCTACAAAGGTTAGAATTTTCCCAACTCAAATTACAGTTTAGATAGATATTGTATATTTAGGAGTTGATTTTTAAAAGTTGTGAAAATTACTCTATGATCTTAAAAAAAAAAAATACCTGAAAATATTTGTAATAAATAATATCTGAGAGAGAGCGAGAGAATATTTGTGTTATTTAGATTGCACCATATATGGCTTAATTTATTATCTTTAGACAATGGACATAATATAGGTATGTTACGAACAAATTTCGCTGGATAGAGCCTTAAGAATCAAATAAAACAAGACTAAACTTTTAGAAATATCTAGAAAATTAAAGAAGTTGTGGCAATTTTGGATGCTGGAAAATGTACCAATTTGTGCCTATTGTTTTAATAAGTTAATTGGACAAATACTGTGATCCAGAGTCAACAAAAAACTGATAAAAATGCCTATATCTCCTTAATGTATAAAAGAGAAGTGTAAACAATTATTTATTTAGTTGAAGCCAAAGGAAACATCCAAAAAATAGTTGAGAACAGAGTTAGAGTATAAACAAAAGCATTCATGTAGTTTTTACATGAGGTAGACAAATGCTGTCTACCAATCAGAGGGCAGCATTTGTTTGACCCAAAAACAGATGTCCATTACTATAACAAAGAATTTTGATCAACATTATTTGCAGTTAAATAAACCATGTTTGCTACAACAGATATCCATAAAATTTGGAAGAAATGAAGTTAAATAAATAATCGAATGAATGCCTATGTATTTTTAAAACAATCATTTGCATTCTAAGTTAACATGGATAATTTTGTAAGGCAGATTTTAACTTTTTTTCGCAAGAAAATTGGGAATATTTCTGGTTAATAGAAATTAAAATTTTGAAAGGAAGGATGCATGGAAATGTGTGCAGAACATCATCAAAAAGGTTTATTCATAGAAATCTTTTTATAAGCTGTCAGCAGGTTATTTTCTGAGAGTCCTAGCCCCATCCACTGCTATTTGAGAATGAATCTCAGATAGCATGAAGTGGGTAATTGTGACATTACTATAGTAAATATATATTATTTTTCATTTATTACATAAATAATGTATTTGACATATGGTAATAGTTACTTAATATACAAATATGCTGATCTATGGTTAACATTTGGTGGAACAACCAAACATGGCCTAAATACATTCAACATAATAATCACTGTTAACTTGCTGTATCCTCAGTCTGTTGAGGATTTTTTATATTTCTCAGGATGCAGTAATAAAAAAGAGAATATCAGTCTCTGTCTTCTTCATAAACTTGCTATTATTATTTTTTATTTTTTATTATGTTTGTAATCAAGTTCAGAAGAATCACTTGAACTGTATGAAATATAATTATAGAATTTATACATATCATTAAACACACATTTTGATATTTATTTAATTATGTATACATTATCAAAAATAATGGATGAAGTAGAGACAACTGCAGTAAATTGTAATAAATAAAAGAATTTTTACAAGTAATTAAAATTTGAACTGAATATATATAATTTTTTTATCAGTACCCCTGATTATAATATAGCTGATATTTAGAGTCATAACTAAACAGATGATACTCTCTAAAAATCTGTTAACGTACTATAAAATCAGATTTATTTTGTCAAATAAAATAGCTACTCTTATTTTGTTAAAGAAGTAACAAACAATTATAAAGACTGAGTATCCATATTTTTATACTTTTTATGTCATTCTATATTTTTATATTGCTGTCAGCTTAATTTTTCTTTTTCTTTTGCTTTACTGATAGGCTAATTTGTTACCTAACTGGATAGATTTTATAATAAAAATAAATAAAATCAAAACATATTCATAGTTATTATGGATAGAAATGTAAACATTTATTTGAAAATATTCATAATATTCATAAAAGAATATTTTTATATCTTTTACTTTGTAACGTACCTACATATTGAAAGTTAGAGTTTGAATCAAAACATTTGATATACATATAAAAGTAGAAAACTATTTAACAATACATTTGATTTAATTTAAGACAGTTAATTAAAATTAAGGTACATATTAAAAACATAATAATAAAATAAAATCAGTGATTCACATCTTAAAATCATGTTTAAGAATTTGACATCTCTATGTATACTTTTCAGGCATATGTGTTTGATTACATAAATGTATTTAAAAAAGCGTGTTGTGTGTGTGTGTGTGTGTGTAAATGTAGAAGCAGAGTATGTATGTCTACATATCTGTTTATATTGCGTCTTAAATATAGATGTGAATGTGTATTCTTGTGTGAATTAAATATAAATATATGTACAAGTACATGTATGTTTATCTGTATGTGTTTATTTTAATATATTTATTGTCATATCAACACACTAATCTGAATCAACAGAAACCTAAAGATCCCAAGTGCAAGATCTCACAGACTGAGTACAAGTGATGAAATGTTTCTAATATTTCCACAGTGATTCTAGTAACCATTTCCTCATGTTGCCTGTGATTTCAGCTTGGTTCAGGTAAAACAGGTCACTTGCTAAGTTACATCTGTTGATTTTCTAAAGCAGTTTTACATATGAAAACCATATCTTAGTCTTTAAAACATGCATTAGACAATTCAAGAGAGGGTCCAGCATTTCAGAAAAGGGGATGGTGTGCCCACATCATCATGGGTGTACTTTTTAAAATATGAAATGAATTTAATTATTAAGAAAAACACCTTTTGTTTAGTACAATATAAGGTGGGAAGGCATGAGGTTGTTGGCCCACCCTGGAGTCACAAATCAGATAAAGTGTTTTACATGTCATCTATATTGGAGAACTCTTTGGCACTGTGACTGACATTCTATCATACACTAGGCAAATATAATCGTGTATGCAATGTAAATATGGAAATAAGTGTAATTTCCTGCTGTGGAAAGGTCAGAACAAAACACAAGCAGGCTTTACCTGATTTTCAATGTATACTAAAGTGTCATAAAGTAAACTGACACCCACACCCCGAGTAATATGTTTTTCATTTACTTCAGGTTCTATTATAACCATTTCTGAAAAGCTTGGCTTAATCAAATTTCTTTTCTCTTTTCTTTCCTTTCTTGTTGTTGTTAAAGGTAATACATTTTACTTTATTTTATATCATTACTGTGGGATAGGAAACAGTATACTGTTTCTTGATTTTATTGTTGTTGAGTTAAACAAAGTTGTTCTACCTATTTTATAATTCATTACAATATTTTTTTTATAAACTTGTAATCTAAGACTTGATAATGCATATATCAGTTTCAAATAGCACATATGCATATATTTTAATCTTTAATAATTATTAATTAAATCAATTTTAAATTCTATTCACTATTCCCTTACAACAAAATATAGAACAGTTGACCATAATATAGAACATATAACAAAATATGGAACATAATAAGAAAATCTAGAAGATAAAACAGTAAATAGAATAAATATCCAAAATATAGAACATAATTATAACCAAAATACAGAACATAGCATCAAATGTAGAAAATAAAACCAAAATATAGACCATATAACCAAAACATAGAACATATAATGTAAAACTTCAGTGCACAAGTTCCTGCTGTTATTTCAGTGGATCATGCATTATTTTCCATGATGTCAAACAATAAAAAAAATTATCTTATCAGGTTGTATGGTATATGCAGCTAACAAGGTGTGGAAGGTAAATATCATGTCTGACTGTGAGTTTATTTGTTGAAGGGTTGTGAGATAATGTGTTGACATGTTTCGGGAAACAAGCATAAAAACAGTAAGGGTGGAGATGATTTTTTTTTCCTCTTTCAACATCCAATTCCATATGGACAAGTGTTAATATAATGGTGAAAGAGAAAGGATTGGTTTTACTATTATAGTTTGTAAAAAGGTGTTCTTCACAAGAAAAAATAAAATGAATAATAATAAGAAGAAAAAGGAGAACAACAACAACAACAACAACAATAAAATTGACAACATTAATAATAATAATAATGTAATAAAAATACTGGGTTTTCAATGCTTTTTCCTTTTAATAATAACAACTTCACTATGATCTCAGTAAAAATTTAGTCACAGATCTCTTTATTATTCAAAACAGTTTTATAAAAATTTTATATAAATAATATGAATTATATTTATGTTTGACAAAAACAAACACATACTATAGATGCTATAGATTATTAATTTATTCATGAAAACTTTTCTTTACAAAATAAAGATATATATTATTTTTTAATTAAATTAAATTTACTTGTGAAGTGAACTGCTAATATTATGATATTTCCAAAGCATATTTCCAAAGTACCAAATAATTATATTATGTCAAAAATTTCCATTTAATTGCTTTTGGGTTGCATAAAAACTGAAACATATTAATAAGGCAAGATTAATTTATTCTGGAAAGTATTTAGGTCAAGGTATTCCAGGCCCTTTTAAACATCATGCTCTAAACACAAGGCCTTTCTGTGCAAAAGCACTACTCATTAAAGGTTATTTCCAGTATGTTTTACAAAGTTACCAAAGGATTACATTTTAGTTAGGAATTTCCAATTAAAAAACTTTTTGTTTCCCCCCTGTTTTTAAGCTGCCATTCCATTAAAGCAACTAAATCATCAAACATCAAACACTAATGAGAAGAGGCACAGAAAACAGTCATTAAAAATAATTTTGTTAAAGAATATCTGAAATCCAAGGTAACATTCTGGCGCCAGTTCAGCCTGTGAGTTCTCCACTGGAACATGGAACACAGCTAACAGTGTTACTTGTGTGAATGAGAAACTGTTCACTCTCTGGTTGTGCTTACCTGACAGAAACTATTTACCTCTGATTGAGATGAGTTTCAAAAACAATTTTCTCATGTTGGTTTTAATAGGTGGTATTTTTATGATTAGCTGCACATGTAGCAAGTTGATCATTCCAAATTGCTTGTGTGTTCAGGAAATGAGGTCTGATTACAATGAATTATCATGGCGATAAAATAAGTAACTTCATGTTTTATTTTTTTCATTTCTATTTTTAGGGGTTCTTAAATATAATTCAGAACTGAAGAAATAGTTACAAAATTTATTATTTAATCTTGAGGTTACCACAGTATATATATACATATATTTCTTTGGTATTTTATGTTGTTTTCTTATCAGGTTGTAGTGTATGTTTTGATGTAAAGTTTATAATATTTAAATAAAGTTTATAATATTTAAACTCTTGTAATTTTTATAATTCTAATTTTATTTTAAATAAATAAGTATAATCAACTATACAGAAATTAATTTGATTTTATTGATAGTACAAAATGTTTTTCTAATTGTTTTGAATTTTGTTTTTATGAAGTAACAAAAATAATTTAAAAATAAACAAATAAAACAAAAAACATTCTACATAGCCCCAACATTTTCTACAACAGTTTTACTTCCATATTTTAATTAACTCATTCTTATTCCAGTTTTCTAATGTTATTTTTACTATCACCTGTCACAAGTATTGCATTTCTTCAAGTATGGATACAGAAAAACAAAGATCAAAATTCACTAGTATAAACTTGTTATGTAAACTGTTTATATTACATAGATCAGTAGGTTAATCTGACAGAATCCAGCTTTTTATTCTATGTTTCAAATAGGAAATGATGGAGTTTCTTTCCAGCTTGATTCATTTGTTTGCCCTATGGTTTCAAGTTGTTCAATACTGGAAGGTGAGAGTAACTTACCAGGGGGTGTTCTTGTTACAGAGATAGGTTGTGGGGAGAAAAAACAAACTGATGAATCAGAATTGCACATATTGTGTGGATTGTTAGAAACTGGCTATGATCTTCAGGTGTGTGGAGAAAGTCATAGAATACTTTTTGTTTTTTACCTCCAGGAATAAGACGGGTGAACTGTTAATAGAGTTATTCTGGATATATACCATAACCATTTTATTTTATTAATATCCTGTCATTTTGGATACAGTTACCTTGGATCTTTGGTATCATTTTGGATATATAACATAATTATTTCAGTTTGCTGACATCTTGCTATAATCGTTTTCGATAAAAAAAATTTGGACATAATTATTTTTTATATTATTTTGGATACATAGTATGTTATTATGTTATTAACCTGTCGATATAGTCACTTTGGATAAAACCTTACTGTATATAGTTATCTTCAAAATTTTCACTTTGGATATATATACATAAGCATTATCTATTTTACTTCATATACATCTTATATATAATTATTTTTGGATGTAATAATCTTAGATATTATCACATGGATATTCTCATTTTGTTTATATAAACATAACCATTGTTAAATTATATACTTTATTAAGATCTTGTATATAGTAATTATGGATATAACCATCTTGGATATTGCCTTTTTGTATACTAGTATATTACAATAAAGTTTTTGTTTTTCGAAAAGTTAAACTATATTAACATGTTGAAAATTTCTTAAGTGATGGAAAACAACTCCACCTTGTGCTTAATTATAAAACAATACAGATCTTTTTAATAGAAAAAATTGTGTTTTACTGGGAGATGACAAGTCTACTGATTACTATAATTATATAGATATACACACCTAAATTTGGACACAGTGTAACATATTTCTGTATGGATTTCTCATTTATCTTTAACAACCACAAAAAAACTTGGTGTGATATTTTATTGCAAAATCCTTGAAGAACAATGAACTGAATATTATAGGTACCAGTTTCATCTGTGTTGTGGATATTACAATAATGTTTCAGAAGGCTACTTATCTTGCTAAGTTCAAGATAAAATTAAAAACAGTGAGAAAAAATAAGGAAGAAGCTGAGGTAGGTATTTTGTTACAAGTTTTGTTTCATTTTTATTAATTTGAAAATCTAACGAGAGAATGTGAGACACAGAGAGAGAGAGAGAGAGAGAGCGAGCATAATAATATAGTATTTAATCAGTGGTTGTTGTGAGGCAGGATGTATTGTACATGATGTATACAGATACAGATGTAAATGTTTTCACTATGAAAAGATTTTTGTTTAATTTCTGAGCATCTGTTATATTTATTAATGTTCTCTCATAATAATAATAATAATAATAATAATAATAAAATATTAATTAATAGAATTACATAGCAAAAATGCTAAGGGTCAAGACTGTTATACAATCTTGAACTGAAATGTTATTTTATATTTTGGGGGGTGGGATTATGTGTGGGTCAGAAACATAGCCTTTACAAAATCTGGTCAATTGCTTTTGCAATCACAAAAATGTTCTTATAGCTCATATTATTTATTCCTTTATTTTCTTCTTTCTTTCTTTCTTTCTTTCTTTTTGTATTTATTTATTTCTTCTTCTTTTTTTTGTTATTAGTATATTTAAAATTTAAAAAAAAGTGTTATGTACATCTTCAACAGTGAATTTTCAGAATTATCAGATAGTTTTGCATGAATGATGGAAATGTTTTAGAATTTATCTATTCTTCAAAATTATGTCAATCTAAAGTGTACTTCTTTATACATACACATACACATTGGATATTTCAGTTTTTTATTATTTACATACATTTTTTTTTTTTGTTTGTTATAGAATATTTCTCCTTGCAAATTAAAAGGTCATACATAACTAGGATGGATGTGAAAGTTTCTGTAATACATCTTATAAACATCTAATTAGTTTTCCAAGTGTTTGTGTTTTGTGAGTGGTTAAAGATTGGTATTTCAGTGGTGTAATGTCAGCTGATCACTCTTCAGGTAACAAATAACATACAGGTGATGAGATCCTGCCTGACTTAAGTAGTACAAAACATCTGATTTTATATATAATTCATTAGCTAATTTCATCTTCATATTTTGTTTATAGGTTTAGTTGGAAAGTATTGTAGAATAAATACCCATTTTATAATAATTCTCTAATTAGTTACATTTTACATAATTTATTTCTTAAAGACATAATGGAAAAAATCTGAATCATGATAAAAGAAATGTTTCCCAGGCATCATATTGAACGGATGAAATATAGCAATCATACAGTAGAGATTTTGTTACAACTCACAGCATAGTGAATGCTAAGATGAACACAGTCAGTATAGGGGAAGTCTAAATAATGATTTAAGTGAATTTCTTGTTTTTTTATTTTTCCTTTTGTTCAAAAATTATTATTATTATTATTATTTTTTATATTATTATTACTGTTACTATTATTATTTTTATTATTATTTTATTATTATTGCTATTATTATTATTATGAGGAGGAGGAGGAGGATTACTACTGCTACTACTGTTATTATTGTTGTTATTATTATAAAACAATAAAATAATTTTTCATAATGTAACATAAAAAACACACAAAAATCTCTTCATCACAGGTCATTTCAAACAGTTATGTTTTAAGACCTGAGTGGGCAAACTGACATGGAAACTATCAAGTTTAATAGAGCTGAACTGACAGCCTCTTCCTGTGAAATGATGAATTAAAACAGACATGATATGACTTCAAAGGATATGCTCAGTCTTTTAAATATATTTGTTCATTCTGTTGATCTTTTAGTTTAGTTTTCACCAAATGAGCACTTAACCATTTAATGAAATCTTTCAGTTTAAAATAATGGATAAATGACTGATTGATAAACATTCTCAGAATAATTTAATTTTGAAGAAAATGTAAAATGGTTAGAAGAAATTCTTTGAAAATAAAATATAATAATGACAAAGAATTTGACTTTAAAAAAAAAAAAAAATTTGGATAATACCATAGATTAGTCATTTATTATATTAGTATATTTATGCTAATAGAAATAAAAATAATAATAATAATAATAATAATTAATTAATTAATTAATTAAAAATCATTATGAATCAAAATAAATTTAATATAAAAAATTGTTTTAAACTTTTAAATTTATAGTTTATATGTATTTTCATTTCAGACAGATATTTCGAAAAATAATTAAGTTAACAGATAATTTTGCTATTACAACATATTCATTCACACTGTAGTACATGTATTTTCCAAATCTTACATATTTAAAAAAAAAAAAAAAAAAAATCATCTACATTAAATAATTTTATTATTGTTATTATTTAATGATTTATTTAATTTCTTGAACTCAGTCATATTTTAGAAGTGGCCACAATAGCCAGGTGGTTCGTTTGAGAGGGGATTAATCTGTAT
Organism: Chrysomallon squamiferum; assembly: GCA_012295275.1. Taxonomy (NCBI): domain Eukaryota; kingdom Metazoa; phylum Mollusca; class Gastropoda; order Neomphalida; family Peltospiridae; genus Chrysomallon; species Chrysomallon squamiferum. The sequence continues at coordinate 32,115,601 of CM022665.1, read as the reverse complement.
TTGAAACTGAACTCAAAGCCAGTGTGGCACTGAATAAGATCAATGCTGTTGTAATGAAGAAGATGTGAAGTGAATTTTTGATAGATCAACCAGAATAAAGTCTTTACAACCAACAGTATTGATCTGTATTTCCAAACAAAAACCATTGTATGTTACTGATATTTTAAAAATAACATATTCTTTTCTTCTTCTTTTTATGATGATAGCAGTAATAATTAATTTTTCTGCTGTGGGAAGAAGGCTAATAGTAACAACCCTGCAGTACATGTAATAACCACTCTGGGATGTCATTAAATATTGATTGATTCATTTATTAATTTACTTATTCTATGAACATTTTACACAAAACCTATCTGTTTCAAATACTTGTAGGGTTCATGATTCACTGTTCTCTCCTGGTCATAATAACCTTTAAAATAAAATCATTACCCTTTACAAAATTCAGATGTGGTTGAAAGTGTATAGAAGTCAGCAGCCGGGGGAAATTTGTCCATTTTGTAAATTTAAGCAGTTAGCACTTAGTGAACTTATAGAAAAACTGTTACAGCTCATTGTTACTACAAAACATATGTCTCACCCTCTTTTGTTACTGGTCTTTTTACAACAGAGAAGATTTAATTTTTCATAGTGAAAAACATCTTTGTGAAAATTATTCTGTATGTTATAGCTACACTGGTTAGTGTTTTAGAAAATTATGTTAAATTTTATTATGAATATTATAAGTCAAATCAGTTTTTGTTTTTGGAAATAATGTTAATTTTTCAAATGACTATTTCTTTGTTTTAGGAAGCTATTAATTTTTTCTAATATTTCTTGATATATTTTGGTATGTATTTTAGACAACTGTGTTAACTTTCTTTGTTAATACAGTGAGCTTCATTGTTTTGTGTAATATGTGGGAAAATTTTATTTTGATGAAGTGAAATTTACCTTAAAATTAACTTTAAAACTTACTTTGGTAAAAATCAAATCTTAAATAAATTTAGCATTCATATTTAGACACTGGTAGACTAAACATTTTTTCAGATGTTAATACAAAGCATTTTAAATAAATAATAATAATAATAATAACATAAATACATACAAATTCTATAGAAATGTTGTTTATAAAACAATTGTTAATGGATTTTTGAAAACTGAGATATGAAAACTGAATTTTTCTGCTAGATATTTATGTTACAATTAAAAACAAACCTCTCCAAGTACATGGTGAAACTGTAAGACATTTTGTGGATTCTAACAAACATATTAACAAAGAGAAAAATCAGAAGAAACAATTATTTTTCAATCTGCAGTGAAATTGTGCCATCTAAGGAGAAACTGGTGATTCTTTTGATATTTTTCTGTCCTGGCCTAAAATAAAATATTATTATTAAGGACTTTTTCCCCCCTAGTATCTGTATTTTGTACAAATTCTGGATCAGGCTGAAGATGCGACGAAGTTTGTGTCAGGTTAGTAAATTTTATATATTCCTTTTTTATGTCTATTTAGAAAAATGTAGCAGAAACAAAATATTGTCTGTTAATATAAATAACTGTTTGCTTCTTGACCACACATAATTTTTTATGGGGGGGGTCACTTGTTTTGATGTCAAATAAATAATATTTTGATAAATGGCTTGTAATATAATGAAACCATCTGCTTATAAAAAGACAGCAAAACAACAAACAAGAGCCACAAAATAATAATAATAATAATAATAATAATAATAATGAAAAAACATGCTCTTAAAATACAAGTCTAAAATAAAGAACAAATAATTTAATAAATAAATATAAGTATATTTTGATAAATAACAGTTAGTTTAGAAACATTTCATAAAATTTCTGTTTCAGTTGTAAGACTTAATTTCTAGACTTTTTAAAACAAAAACATTGTAATATTCATCACAGTTTTAGACAAAAATATACTTCAGCCATAAATATATGTTATGGTTACTATCAGACACAAATACTAATTCTTTCCTGCTTTGCGTTGTGGTGTTTTATATATAATTCATAGAACAATTTGTCCAGACAGGCCTGAAATTGTTATTACCAGATATCAAAATCTAATAGTGTATTTCCATATATATTATTCATAAACTATTAATGTCTGTAAAGAGACAAAAATGAATTAATAATTTATAATCTTTTTCTCTTTCTTTTAAAAAAAAAATTAGTTTTGTTTAAATATGAGGTATGAGCAGTAGATAATATTATTTTAATGTTACAGTGATTATATACAAAAGTATTGTTTTTTTAAGAGAAAAAAGATAGTTGCTTCTTTTCTTCTTCTTTTCTTATACAAGGGAGATAATTATAATATATTCTGTAGTAGTCTACATGGATTAATTTCCCTTACCACCACATTATAATTGTTACAAGTGTTTTTATCATTATATTAGTATATATGAAAGAGAAAATGTTATAATTTCATGATTTCTTTTCATTAAAAAAAATAGAAAAAAAGTAAGAAATAGAAGTAAAAGCAAAAAAAGAAATAGTTTCCTTTTAAAACAATTACTTTGTATTCAAGCTTATATTACATGCACAACATTTTTAAAATATTTTTCTGGAAATGAACCTGTCTCAGTTTTGCAAATTGCACATTAAAACTTTTTCAGTCTTTTTTTAAATTTTATTTAAAAAAAAAAAAAAAAAAATTCAGAAAATCAACTGGTTTCAGTTCTTCACACATCTGTGAAGACAATCGCTAACATTTTGTGACATGCTCACTAAACTGTAAGAGTGAGTCACAGACGAGAGTCACTAATTTGAATAACTCTCTGTCTCTGTGGGCTGCGGAAATTGGCTTTTTCACTTCAATTGACATGCAATGATTTTATGATGCCATTTCCAGGCTTACTAATCTTCAAGAAAGTATTAAACAGATTTCCAGCACACTTCAGAACCAATCAGGTCAAAAAGTCAGTTGTTTTCACGCATAGTCGCTTGATATTTAGTCCTGTTGCAACATTTTATGTATAACTTTTCACCTTCTTTTGTCATGTTTGTTATGTATTAGGAGTCTTACCTTGAAGTACACTTTTTCTGCATTGTGTATATAACTGGTGTGTATGAGATCGAGGTCTCCTAATTGCAGGAGGTATTTTATGACATAGTTGGTTCTTAATAGGAAGTTTATAATATTATAGAAATATATGACAGATTCTATGGATTTATTATTGTTATTATTATTAAATAAAATTTGTATAATGATATTTGGGTTTTCTGATAAGATGTTTATAATACAGGTTTTCTGTCAGGGAACATACAAGGGTTATAGAAGTAACATGAACAAAGAACATGATATTCTGATTTCCTATTTGGTAGCTTAATACAAATTCTGCACACTTAATACATAATAAATGATCAGAGTATTTAAAAAATTGACAAAAACTTTAAAAATTATGTTTTAATCAATAATTGTTTTTGGGTTTTTTTTTTTTTTACATAACCAAATAAATATCTGGATCTTGCTGAAAATAGTGTTTGTATTGTATTTATTTAATTTCTTCTTCGAAATTTTATTAATTATTTATTTTATTATTTTATGTGTGTGTGTGTGTATATATATATATATATATATATATATATATATATATATATATTGTTCTCCTTTGTATTTCAGTTGTAAAATAAGTATTCTAATATTGTGATTGTTTTAATTATTATTTTTGTTTTTCTTATTGTCTGTGTTTTTCAAAACTGCCTGCTAAAACAACTGACTGATATTACTGTTTTCAGTTGCAGCACATCAACTTTTTCAAGCATATCATTATTCTTCTGTGGTTTGTTTATTTTTTTATTTTTTTTAAAACATTGTTTTTGTTACATATTGATTTATTTATTTTCATGCACCAAGCAAATAGCATTGTATTCGGCAGGCAGTATTTGCAGCAATAATATCATCACATTTTTTTTTTTTATCTCTTTAAAGCAAATCTGTGTTTATACTGACAAGTGTGTTTGTTTATCTGTTGTTGATTTATGGTTAGAAACAGTGTACAAGACAAACTCATTACAACCCCTCTTTCATAACAAGTGAAATTCAGAACCATGTGTGTGCCCTGTGTAGACAACACCAACTGCATAACAGACTGCAGGCAGATGTAGATGTGTGTATTTACATACAAATAAACCACAGTGATCATCTCACATAGATCTAGATAGCTGAATCTGCTCCATGCCTTCTCCCAATTTTGGCAGACCAGTTCTTCTTCTTCTTCTTCTTCTTCTTATTATTATTATTATTTTGTAATGAAAGTTAATTTACATTTACAGATCTGTTTACATTTACATATTTATTTATTTATAATGAAAATTATATCCACTTTAACAGACATTATTATTACAATTATTATTATTATTTATTATTTACTTACTTAGTTACTTACTTACTTACCTATTTATTTAGTTAGTTATTTAGTTAGTTTGTTATATAATGAAAATCCTGTCAACAACAATTCAGAGACACAACCTTTTCAGAACACTGGACCAACCACTGTAATATGTATTTTGAAATAAAACCAATAATCCTGGTTATTCAACATATTTCTTCAACATCATTGTGTGTAATGTATCTTAGCTAGTAAAGATTCATAGATAACTTTTCTACTGCAAAGATTATTGGATTATTTCCAGTTCCAAAATGCTCCTTAAATATATAAAATTGACTCTTTTTTTATGTAAAGTTATATTAAACTGAAAACTGAATTGTTTTACACCTGTTTCAAGTCTCTGAAGATGGGCACAATAAAATAATATAATTAAAAAAAAAAAAAAAGTATAATCAAACTGATTATTTAAGCCTTAACATATGACTTGAGAAGCAAAGATATATAACAAGTTGCGTAATTGCTTTGCAGAATTTATTAATAACTTCAAATTCAAACCTGTAATGTAATAATATACTGAAACTAAAATTTATAGATGTATAATAATATTTTCGAAACCCAGATTTATAATAGTGTTATTTTTATTCAAACATGAAATAATAACAGTATAATAATAATTTAATTTTATTTTTTTCTCAATCACTTAAAATCTGTAATAGTTTAATATAGCATTGTATTTTTTTCAAACTCAGTTTGTAATAATATTTTAATGTTTTAAACCCAAGATCTATAATAGTATCATAATTTATTTCATCCTAAAACTTTAATAATATAATTAACCAGCTAGTTTTCTGACTGTTATTATTTATATTTACATTTATATAATGAAAGTCATGTGCAAAATAATTATATTAAACAAATTAAGTATTTAAGTCTGTATAAAATAATTAATAGCTAGGCCCTATATGAAAAGAAATTCTAACACATTTTAAAAATTTATCTTCATTTCATAAACATAACCTACTTCTTTGGTTTTTCTGAGTCATCTTATTGTGTACTATTTTTCAGTCTGTTATAAACTTGTATTCTACATGATATAAAAAGTAAGACCGATAATATGGCTTTTTTGAAGTTTTAAGCTACAATGTAGGTCATCAGATTTCAATTATTTTCTGTAGACAGCTTGCCTGCTGTCATTTGATACAGAATTTTTTTTTTTTATCTTAAAGAATACACACATGATTTAATTTTATTTTCTTCTATATATTGAGCACTTTTTAGATATCATTCTTTAAGGTGTTAATTCCATTTTATTATTTTAATTTTTTTGTATTAATTTGTATTAATTTTTAAATTTATTTTATTCTTCTTTCTTTTCTCTTTGTGATTTAGTTTTCATTTTTTCTTTCCCTTTTCTTTTGTTTTTCATGTTATTTAATTTCTTTCTTTCTATTTTGGTTTTTTCTCTTTTTTCTCTTATTCGTTATTCTTATATTCTATTTTGTTTTTCCTGGTTTTATTGTTTATTTAATTTTTGCTATACTTTCTATTTCATTCTTTTTATTTTACATTTTGTCTTGTTTTTTTTTGTTTTGTTTTTTGTTTTTTTTTTTTTTTTATTTTTTTTTTATAATTTTCTCCCTTTTTTACCTTAATTACTTTTCTCCTTTCTTCGTTCTATTTTCTTATCTCTATTTTTTCTTTTTTACTTCTCTCTTCCTTTATCATTTCTTTTCTTTTTCTCAAGTTTTTATTTTCAATTTTTCTTTTGTTTCTTTCATTCATTTTTCCTTCATCTTTTTAAATTTCTTTTTACTTTTGTTTCCTTTTTAATTTTCTTTATTGTATTTAGTTTCTTTGATTCTTTTATCTTCTTTTTTTTATTCTGTTATTCTTTTACTTTAAGATTCTTTCTGTCTTTAACTTTTTTATAATAATTTTCTTTTTATATATTTTTTAAAATTTTACTTTTTTCTTCCCTCTTTTATCTTTTTGCTTTTATTTTATTTTTATTTTTTCAGTTAATTTATTTAATTATATCTTCTTTCTTTTCTTTTTCATTCTTTTTTCTTTCACTTCATTTTCATTTCTTTCTTTTCTTCTTTCATCTTTGTCTTTTTCTAACTTTTATTTATTTATATACCTCATTTGTTCACTCAGCTTTTTCAGAGCTGTTAAGATGCTGTAAGTGTCTAATAAAACAGATTCAGATAACACTGACAGAACTTTCACTTACCGCTATCTTTACCTGAAAACCACTTCATTCTGCTTTCTTCTGGCTAATTGCCACATCAGTAATTAACAACATAGAGAACATTTTCAAATTAGCACAAAACATGCAAATACATTTATGTGTGCAGATCCAGTGGGGGTCCTAAATGGCATATGCCACTTTATTTTTTTTTCCTTTTGCTGGCTGAGGTTTTTTTTGTGTGTTTGATTTTTTTCTTTTCTTTTTTACAGATTTTCTTTTAATGCAACTTAAAAAAAAAAAAAAAAAAAAAATCTTCAAAGTTATAGTCACATCCTATTGCACACCTCCCTTCATCATTTTGGATCATACCTTTGGACATTGTTGTCTCTCTCCCCCCTTCTTATATATTGTATCCTCCCCTGAGCTAGGATTATAATTCATTGACAGATGGTTTTATTTTTATTTATTTTTTAATTAAAATTTGAAATATTTGTTTCTTTATAATGAAACTTGAGTTCATTTCAAAAGTCTAGCCACCAACATGATTGGGTACCACCTATTCTTATTTTGGATCCTCTACTGAACTAGACTTAGTTTTCATTCAGGTGTGGTAACTTAGGATAGTGTTTCAGTTAATTGCAGATTTATTCTGTGACAAGTTACCAGTTTGTTAAATGTGAAGTCAATTTGTATGTTATCCAATAACATGTGTTATGCAATATATACACTGATCCCCATCATTAACTGACATTTTAACATTTGTTTCATATTTTCTTAGTAAACCAGTCTGTTGATATTGTAGTTATATCCTCACTGTGTAGGGGTGGGTGGTTAATTTTTTTCTTTTCTTGTTTTTAACGTACACTCCCACATACTTGTACTTTAAACAGTAAGTAAGTCTTAGAAAATTATGAAATTAGGTTAAAACTATTTTTGTCAGATTTTGACAAGAAGTTTGTTTTAATAGTAAGATTTGGCAATTCCATTTGCTTGATATTTAGAATAAATAATGTCTTTGCATACAGTTTTAATTATAAATTATTATACTTTTTCTTTAGCAGCAAGGTATCTTTTATATTCTGTTTTTCATTAGCAGCAATGGATATTTTACATTTCTCTTTCCCATATACAGGACAACATACTGGATCTTTTGAAATACCAAATAAGTCAGTGGGTCATCATAAGAATTGACTTCTAAACTAATATGATTTCTTTAACATTGTGCTACCTTTTCATCAAAGACTATTCAATTAATTCTGCCTCAAATAATATACTAAAGAACAGTAAGAAGAACAAGTGTGGATTTAGTTACATTGGTTGGAATGGGAAATAATGTACAAAGGCCACTAAAGAGACTGATAATCTCTTGTAAACACTCAGTTTAGTGTTCTGTATTATTAAAATATTTTATGTGATAGATAAAATTAATACATCCTGCATTAATCTTTCTCTGTATTATTTAGGAAATTATTTATGACTTTTTAAATTTTGCCTAATTATTGTTATAGTGTATATACCTTTATCTTTTTTCTTCTTTTTTTTTTCTGTTTCTTATTTCTTAATTTTATTTATTTATTTTTATTACTATTGTTTATTTATTATATATTTATTTATTTTTATTTTTTTGTGTGTGTGTGTGTGCCATTTTATTTTATTTTTTTGTTTTAATTTTTTTTTTCTCAGTTTGTTGTGCTTGTAATTTCAGAGAACTTTCAAATGCTTTCAATACAGCCAGTATGCAAAATGCCAAAGTAGCATTCTGGAAGACTAAATGTATAAAATTTACAACAACAAAAACCAAAAAAATTAAAATTAAGTAAAAAAATATGAAGCAGAATTCCATGAGCTAAAGAAGTTAATTTGCCTCAGTAAATGATTATGTTTTCCATCTCAAACCTGTCAAATGCAACTGTGTTATCCTGCAGTAAGATGTGGAATGCTGAGGGCATGCAACCACTATGTGCATGCTTTTTGGGGTTCTTTTTTCTTTTTAAAAGCTTTGAAAATCATGTTCAGTATATTTGTATGTGCATTCAAAATATTAATTTAATTTTTTTTTTTTAAGGAACTTAAAATTCAGTCCACTATGTTCTGTTCTGTGTTTCCTATAACACATAGAAAACCTCATCCAATTTGTTCTTGTATATCTTTCTTATAACACATTGAAAATGCTGTCAAATATAGTCTTTTTATGTGTTTTTAGTAACAAATTGAAGATATATTCAGTTTGTCCTTACATGTGTTTATTTAGGAAAACCACATTCAGTTTGTTCTTATACATGTTACTTATGTATTGAAAACCTGTTAAGTTTATTCACATAACACAATGTAATAAACCATTAGGTCTTTCTTATAATTTTATGCTTATAACATATTGAAAAACCTATCCTGTTTATTCTTTTAATGGACTGAAAAACTCATTTATATATTCTTACATATGTTTCTTGTTGTGATCTATGCATGATATGTGGAGACAGAATAGAGGAAAATGAATATTACGGATTAGTCTTATACTACATGCACTAAGCAACATCTCTTTCACAACTGTCAACAGGCTCACTTTCTCTGTTTCTGTATATCACAGTTCAGTGTGACCGAAATGGTTTCATCCACTCAGAAATGATCTATATGCACATAAGAAATGTTGGCAGAATAAAAGGAATAAGTCTGGAGTTGTTTTTTGTTTTTTTTCCTCCTGCAATTCCCTCTTGGGGTTATAACAGACAAAAAGTCTGGAACATTTATGGAATATGGAAATCAGTATTTGTCCACAAGTTAGAGATTATGCATCATTCATGTCTATCAATTAATGGAATAACTTGTTTACTAGTATAACAGAAAATGACACAAACCAAGCAAGGGGCAGAGGCTGCTATTATTTTATTTATTGTTATTAGAACACTGCAGCTGGAAGTTTTCATAAATAATGCTTCATTGTTCTGTATACATAGTTCTGTATATTTTTGAAAAATAGGAATTTTATCATCAAATTGTTTAGTTCCATGTTATGATTGACTAAAATGAGCACTAACAACAGATTTTCAGTTACACAGTTACTTGCTATTTGATTATTCTTAAAATTTATTTATCTATTTATTTTAATGTTGCAAATATATTTAATTATATTATTTTAATTAAATAATATTACATCAGTAATACTTAAAATTTTATTTTATTAAACATTTTTCATTGTATAGCACTTAAAATGTAAAAGCACACCATCTGTATATGTATAAGAATATTCTTTAATAATTTTTATACAATTAAAGAACTGAAAATGATAACCATTATAGAGAAAATATATTACAAAGATGAAATTCACATTCCACACATGCTGCTTGTCAGTTAATCTAGACTGATAAATGACCTATAAATTATAGTTGTTTTTCAAATTGCTCAATAAAAATCAATTGATTTTTTGTTTTTTGTTTTTTTAAAACAAAAACAAAAAAAACTTTATCAGGAAAAAAACAGCAACGTTAAATGACCTTTATATTTAGAAGACAAAATAAATCCACAGTGTGATAGTCAATCTTTAAAAAACTTTAATAATAAATTCCACAGAAAACTGGTATCATTAATTCAAAAAAACTTCTGTGTTGATAGTAAATTCAAAAAAAGCGCCATTTTAATAAATTCACAGAAATTCACAGAAAGCTCTGTGATACTAAAACCACATAAAGCTGTGCCTATTTAGCATTATCTACAATATCACACCAACCTTTCTGCTTCTTTGATCAATAGGTAAAAAGTGTCATACTGATATCAAAGACAAAACAAGTTATATAGTAATGTGTGTGTGTGTTACGTGTTTACAGCACACCTTTTTCTTATTCTTTGTTTTTACTCGGCAGTGTTGTGTAGGCTGCAGTGTAACAACAGGGATATATAGCCTGTTCATTCTTCTAAATTACCACCAGACAGATAACTGGTGCAGCTTTACTCCATACACTGTTCATTTTCCCCTAGGAGTAATGAGACAATATTGCACTTACTGTATGCAAGTGTCTGCCAATTCTGGTGGCTGTTTCTCTCTTTTTTTTCTTCTATAATGACTGCATATTGTGTCATGGTAACTGATAGCACTGGCATTTTTATCATCATGTAAACTCAAGAGAGTGGTCAGCAGTTGGGTAAAGTTGCTGCTGTTGGTACTGCTGCCAAAGTTGATGTTGCAAGTGCAGTGACAAGCCCACTGCATATAGCTCTGATAATGAAGAAAGCTTCCATGGCATTGGTCACATATGCTGTGTCACTGTACACCCACGTGCTTCTTCAGTTGAACTGATCTGCACACTGAATGGGAAATGTGTATTGAAGATTACATGCTGTGATGTTATGAAAGCAGTGACGGTGAAACATGGGCACAAGGTGAGATGTCACCCAATATACACAAAACTAATGGCATTTTAGTTTGTATCATAGATGTAATTACTTTGGTAATGGATTATAAGTAACTGAATTTTGGCTAGTTTGGGTAATTTTTTTAAAATTACATAGAAGAATGATTTGTTGTTCATTTTTTCCTTCTCTCTTTCTTTAATGATTAAAACAGGATTTGATTAATTTGTGTCTTTCTGAAGAAACAAATAAAATGAACTGAATTAAACTTATTTTTGTGGGAACAGATAATTGTTTTATCACACAATGTAAACTTACATTTGTGGGTTGAGGAAATTGTGCAGACAGTTGACTATTGGAAAATGCATTTTGCTGTACTCAGTGTGTGTTGGACAGCACTTCACTGATTCTCGATATTGAAATTAGCTATCAATATTATGGATTTTAATTTGTGGCTGATTTGCTGGCCCAAACAAATGGATTTGCTGCATTATGGCCCTGTCAGGATGCTATCAGACAAGAACTGCAGCATATATTTCTTCTTGGTAACAGAGTTATGGGCACTGTGACACTCAAGTCAGTCTAGTGGTTCTAATGTAACGAATAAGTAATGGGGATATTGCTTGGCAAATGTTACATCACACACACTGGCAGGATAGTGATCTGTGAATTCACAGTGTGTGAATGATGAAGAAAAAGAACCATTCAAAGCAAAATTATGTGAATATATATGGTGAAATATTCTGCATACTATTAACAGCATTACTTCAGGATTTGTCTTTTTCCTTACTGAAAACTGAGATAAGATTATAATCTGTACATATACATGTTTATAATGAAGAAAAAGAAATATTCATCAACATTATGTGAATATATTTGGTGAAATATTCAATTTGCTATTATTGACAGCAGTATTTCGAGATTTATCTTTTTTCCTATAAGAAAATTTTTTAATATAGGAATATAATAATTGCATATATGATCTTTATATGCACAGTGTGTTTATAATGTAAAAAAAAAAAATAATAATAATAATTATAAAAAAATAAGTATTGATACATTTTAATGAATGGCATATTTGCCTATTGTAACCTCTGTAATTAGTAAGGTACCCAGCTGGGTGTAAGCTATGGCTACAGGAACAGTGGCTCAACCACGGATAACTCGAATTCCTGTACCTGCTTCAAAATTGACAAAACGAGACCCCACTTTGGTAAAACGGGATCATTTGGCCAACAGTGCTCAGAAGAAAACACCACCAAAGTCCTTGGAGGCAAAATCTGAAAAGGATACATCATCATCATCTCCAAATAAAGATGAACTATCTGGACCTGAAACTCAGAGCAACTCAGTGGTAAGAAACATTAATTTTTATTATTATTATTATATTTATTATTATTTATTAATGTTATTATTTTATTGCCATTGAAAAACCAAGCTACAACTTGGATGTTACAAACTTTTATTTTTCATAGTAAATTTAAGTCTCATGAATATTATTTAGAATTCTCCAAGGATTTTACATTTAAATACAAAGTGTACTTGCTGCATTATGGCTCTTTTGGGATGTAATCAAACTGGCACTACCATTCTTCAATACAAAGACAGCATGTAAGTCTTAAAGAGTTTATCTTAAATTAGATATAATATGTCCAAGTTTATTTTCCTCTGTTTTCAAAATCGGTTAAAAAATAAAGAAAATATATACATTTTTCTTTGACTTTTTTTGTGTATTGCCATCAAATGTAAAGCTGGACGATAATAAGTTTTTTAAATATAATATAATCCTGATTCTGAGACATAATAAAGAGATGTAAATTAGCCACATACACTAATTTGTTTCTTTAATCAAAATTTCCTTTACTGTTATTGAATTAGTGATCACCTTAAAGAGGCTGCTGCTAAAAACCGATTTGTTATTTGGGAAAAATTAGTTTACTGCAAATAGAGTTTTAGAAAGTTTCAACCAGGAACTGGATTTTTTATTTCTTAATATGTGGAGATGTTGTTTTTGTGTGTGTGTGTGTGTGTGTGTGTGTGTGTGTCTCTCTCTCTCTCTCTCATTTCTTTTTAAAATCATTAACAGTAATCATGAAATTAATCTTGAAAATTCCAATCCAAAAATATGTTCTTATTTTGGTATAAAATGGATGTTTATGGACTACAGAATATATATTCTTTACTTTCAAACATAATATTATTATTGTAGTTCCAGAGATTATTTGATATTTAATATACAGATAACATTTCTTTATTTTTACCCAAATGACAGTATTTCCTGGATTAGGACCATATGTCACTTTGGTGATTTTAATTATTTATGTTTTGTCCAACATGTTACATATACTTTAATTGATTTTTCTTTGTGAGCTGTATTGTTGGACAATAGTATTTGGGATAAGAACATGTGTTTATTGCAGTGTTGCATGAGCAAATGTGTACATTGTTTGTATGACACTAACTTACATTTAATATTTATTTTACATAACCATTATGTACATGATTTGGTTGGTGGAAACAGCCGTTCTGCTCCTTTATACGTGACTTTCATATTATTAGACATCTTGTATAGAGATATTTCATTTCTTATCACAGACACACACACACACACAAATCCACACACATGTATGCTGTGGTTGTTGTTGTTGATTTAGATATCTTTTTTCAAATATATTGGAAAGCAAAAAATTATGAAAATTAGATCAAAACAAAAATTTTGACACTGAAAACTGCAAAAAAAAAAATGATTTAAAAAATAATAGAAAAAAGCTTCTAATATGCTCAGAAGAAATTAATAGTTGTTTGTTTAATGTCAACCTTTCATTTTTTAAATTTAATTTTATAAGTTTAAATTTTTATTTTTTCATTATTTATGTTCGTGATCTTTATTATTATTGATGCATGTAAGTATTCATATATATTTACTTGCAAAACATATACACACACAAACACACATGCACACACCAACACATACAATAACAAATAAAAATTTCATACTTCTTGAAGTCTGTGATAACCCTGATATTGTATCAAGACTGTCAAATTAATTTTTAATTTTTTTATGAATTTTAAAAAAGGTCAGTTACTATTGATTAATTTTTTTTTTCTTTTTTTTTTAATTTGTCATTTTCTTCTGCCTGTGAGTCAAATAATATGTTGACAGTAGTCACACACTGCCACTCACAAACTGAAAAAGACAAAAGAGTTAAAAACAGTGTTGAAAAATGATTTCTAATCAACACCTACCATTAAGTTGTAACTTCTGAACAGCCTCTTGATAAACTGTTTGAAAGCACTTGCAGTCAGTCATGTTTGTTTGAATACATTTTCACGAGTTATGCAGTAATGTTTGTTCTGCCATATTAATTGATCTCATTGCATTAATCAAGCAAAATTAAGATTTGAGAGATCCTGAGTTAACAGTGACGAGTTTGAACATCATTTTATTAATTTCAGTTGTCACTGGTGTTTTACAAGTAAACAGGTAATAGATTTTGTTTGTTTGTTTGTTTACTGCCAGTTAGAAGAGGACTGATTTTTTACTTGTAAGTTCAGTTTGGTTCAGAAATGTTTTGGTTACCAGTCAAGAAGCTGTTTCCTTTGGTCACTGGTTCATTTTTCTTGGCAATTTGTTTTGTTCTTGTGTGTTTTTTATTGTTATTATTATTACTATTGGTTTTATACTAATGAAAAGAACAATCTCTTTTGATCACTGGTCTGGTTCTAGACTTTTTACATATTGTCCTTTTAAAAAATATCTTTTGTAAAATTATAATACAGAAGTAAAAACAAACAGTGCCATAAAAATGAAAAGTTGGAATAAGAAAGGGAAAATAAGTTATTAATTTCTGTCAGTCGTTATCTATTACAAGTAGATAAATAATGATTAAGTGGTTTCTCCATTTATTAAAGGTTATAGGTCCATTCTGTATTTTTGTTTTTGTGCAAAACATTTTTATTAAAAAGAGAGTAAAAACTGTTATTTGTCTGTAAAACAGTGAGGATCATTTTCCTTTCTTTTTGTTTGTTACTGGTCAAAAGAACAAACTCTTCAAGTCAGAGGTCCAGTTTTGTATTCTTGTTATCTTGTCTGTTGGTAAGAATCTTTAGATCAATCAAATGACTTAAGGGGAAAAAAATGGAAACTGGAGAGAGAAAGAAAAGGAGAAGACCTTTTGCAGAGGAAGTGAACCATATGGTGTACTTAAAAAGCTAAATTGCTTTTACAGTTTAAAGAATCGATTCATTCAGTCTGGTTCTGATAGTGGAAGATTGTTTTAAAAGTCCTTTCAATTGCTGGGTGGTTGTCAAAATAACACACTTGTTTTGATTTTATGATCTGGTGTTTTTTGCTGCTTTGTAAAATAAAAAGTTTATAAAGGGAGCATTTGGAGACTGGTATGCTTACTTGATGTTATGACTGCCCTAATGTAATTAAAAATCTTTCTGTTATATGTTATAATTAATATATATATATATATATATATATATATATATATATCACACACACATGCACACACACACACACACACACACACACTCGTATGCAGATGTACATGCAGGTATAACCAAGTCATCAAATATAGTGATAAACACACAGACAAACATATTTTTATTTTTGTTTCACCAGTATCATTTTTATTTTTATTTTTAAAAAATGAGTAATTTTGACTTAGTAATATAATACTTTAGAAATCACATAGTCAGTCCTTTAAATATTCATCTATTTATTCATTCAGTCGTGTGATGTAGGTAAATGATGTTGACTGGGAGATGGCACAGTCTGTTGTCATGATTGGACAGTGTCTTCAAACACACACTGTGATTCAAGCCAATGTTCAATTAAGAATAGAGATGTTCAAGTGTTTGAATGAAGGAAAATAGGTTATTGGCAAATTGGATTGCTGATGGCTGGAGTGTCTCTGCATCCTGTCACTCACAGTGACTGTGTCATAATCAGACACCATTGTGTAATCAGCAGACCAGTAAATGTGTGTGCTGTTTGACAATTTCTCAATTTGTCTCTTGAATTAACATGTCTTTTACTCTGATCCATCCAGCAAACTCATCTGTCCATTCATCTGCCTGTCTGTCTGTAGCAGTACATTTGTCAATCCATGAAAGTCCATATGTCCATCTGTCTGACTATATGTGTATCCATCCACCATTTATCAATATGTCTGTTCATTTATCTGCCTGTCCATATGTCCATCCTTCCCTCTATCTGTCTGTCAGGGCATCAGTTATTCCATTCACCCATTTCTTTGTAAACTGAGACATTTCATTCTACAGCTGGGCTTGTTCAAAATTTCTTTCTTTCTTTAATGTTGTAAATATTGAAAATATACATTACAGTTATAAGATACACATGTGCACAAGCATGCACACACACACACACATAGATACACACATTATACACACATATTTTCAGAGCATAATATTTTTTTTGGCTTCAGAAACAGTTGTTATTTTTTTCCACTTACTATTCTTTAAGAAATTACCACAGCTCTATGTTACAGAGAAGATTATCAATATTTCTTCACTATTAAATGTGCAAAAAGTGCTGATTTAAGCAACAACAGATTTGTTACATTGATTTTTGTGTCATCCATTAAAATCTATGAAGCAGTTTGTGTGTTAACAGTTTTATGGGTTAAGTGATCTGATTATGAAGAAGAATTCTGCAGGAATGTCATTCAAGTCTTTGTTATTCACACTTGGCTGGGCTCCTAAGTTACAAATCTTTATTATTATTATCATCATCATCATCATCCTGTCATCATCATCATGATAGCTGACAGATTCTATGCATGGCATATCCCTATATCTAGAAGTAACTGATTTTTTTTTTTAATTTAAACAAAAAACAAACTGAGTTCAAATCTATTGGTCAAACATTTGATAAAATAAATGTATTAAAATAGATGACCATATAAACTATTATAGCTAACTTATCTGCTGACCATATTGATTTGAATTGTCTTGACCATCAACTAATCTGACTTTAATAAGGAAAATATTTTTTTTGAAAATCAGTGAAGAGCTGTGTTTGTATATATCGCTTCTGCCAGAGAACTGTTTTTTACATATGTCTGTCGGAGACAGAATCACTTTAGCAAAAAGATCCTGCCCAAGATACAGACAAGATAAAAGTTATGCAGCATATAATGTTATAGTATCTTGTATGTTTCAGAAAAGATATAGGCAAATTGTTCATCAGAAAATTCTGTCCAAGACAAGGGCAAAGTAAGAACTATGTAGAATATAATTTTATACTGTTCTCTATACAAGAATACTATAGATATATTTCAGATACTCAGGCACGACTCCAGCCTATATCTGAAAGCTCTGTACAGGACAATGGATATGATCAGCATAATACATAATATTACATAGTAAAATAAAAGTATAAGTAAACTGCTCAAGAAAGCCTTCTCCAAGACAGGAGGACATAACCAGTAATCTATATAAAACATAATATTTTAATAAATGTCTTGTAAAATACAGGAAAGGTTTGAGTTCAGTTACTTGGTCATGTCTGGTACAAGCAGCTGATTTTGTGTAAGACACAGAAAAAGGATGAGCTGTGTAAAACACAACACTTTACTGTCTTGTACCTTTAACATATCAACAGCAGTGATTTACTGATTCCTGCACCTACAGTTTCTGGATTGTGTAACCAGAACAGCATGTGTAAACTTAATTGGATAAAAAGAGGAAAACAAGACACAACCCAGCACCATTGGAAACTGACCTTTAAAACAGGTGACTGTTAATAGGTGCTTAACATGGCTAACAGTTCTTCTTTTTTTTTTCTAAGTTTATTTGCAATTTAATCACCTTATCAGCAACACACAGCATTCTGTTCACACTGAACTAAATGTTTACAAAAAAAAAAAAAAGGTCATTAGATAAGTGATCAAAGTATTGTTTCTGCTGTTTGAAATACAATAGGCTTGTTGAAACTGATCTGTTGGAGTAGAATGGTGTGTTGACAGGTACAGTGGATCTGCTTGGCTATTTTCAGTTCATCCAGAGCTCCAAGATTAGAATTTTAAAGGCCATAATAATGTATAACAAAGTGCAAATAAATTAATTCTTGCTGCTGTTTATTGATAATGTCTTCCTGTGCAGCAAGATTGATTTTTTAAAAGGTCATGCTAATATGTAACAAAATTTAAATAAAAGAACTCTGTGTGGATTTTTTTTAACAGTGTCTTTTAGAGTCCTTTGTATTTTATTGGAAAGTGACAGTAAAGGAATTCTTGCTGCTGTTTATTAATTATGTTTTCCTGTGCAGCAAGATTGTTTTTTTAAAAGTCTCCACTAATATATAACTAAATGCAACTAGGTGGTGTTTATTAATGATATCTTCAAAAGCTCCAAAATTTATATTGTATTTGAAAGTGACTATAAAACTAAAATGCTTCAGGAACAGTCAGGGAAAATATATACTTTGTTAAATGTGTTTGTTGTTTTTTTGTTTTGTTTTAACCTACCTAAAATGACCTGTGTTTTTTAAATTTATGAACACATAAATAATAGAACTTTTGCTGCTAATGAAAAAAAAGGTTTTTTCGTTTAATCTTTTATCTTATAAAAAAAAAAAAAAAAAAAAAAACAACAGCCTCATTGATAAAAATATGTGAGGAAAAGGGATTTGTAAATTATGTATCAGTGCTTCTTTAATGTTTCGAACAAATGTTTACCAAAACTTGGCATCTGATAGGTTAATACTGTTGTAAACTATATATGCAATTATTTAATAATGACTTTATCCCATAGTATCTCTGTTCATTGAATAATAACTCCTGTCATGATTAGTGCTGAGATCATATCAGTTTATTCTGTTTGTAGCAGAATAGTTTTTATACCTGTAGCTATATATACCATTTGCACGACCAATATAGATTTTATTCATTATTGTTAAGTTTGTACAGTTGGGCTGTATTAGTTTATTTACATTTTACCAAAGAGATATAACATGTATCTTTAATATCACACACACACACACACAATGTGAATTCCATATACAAGGCTAGTATATTTATTAATTCTTTCTTACATAAACTGAGATTTTCTATATATTTTTTCTAATATCTCAAAGAGCTTTGCATTCCCTTTATCTAGCTGTTTCTGTATTTACTCATCATAATATAAATTTACCCTGTCCTGCTTATACCAGACATAGTTTTTACATTTTTAATGTCTGAAATAGCTTTGTGTTCCATTTATCTAGTTAATTCTGTATTTACTTATTATAGCCAGTCCTGCTGGCACCAGATATATAGGGTATGACAAATGTAATTTTGTTTTTTAAATTTTTTAATTATTTAATACTGTATGTCTTTCTCTATATATTTTAGTTTTATATTATATATCCATCAGGTTCAAATAAAGTGAATAAATAAAAAAAGGACATTAATTTTTGCTGCACCCTGTATATTAGTTATTGTATTTTTAATGTCTGAAATCGCTTTTTATTATACTTATCTAGTTAATTCTGTATTTACTTATTGTAATAGATAGCAAACAAATAATGTCTGGCTTTGTGATGAAATGTGTGTTTATATCTCCATGAAAATGACTCATTACTGCAAAACAGAGTTTCCTTTCCTGCTTTATTAATAGACAGCCTTTTTATTTTTATTTATTTTGTATTTGGACTTCTTTTTATAACACTTGTTATAGTTATTTGATAGCTAAAAATTACTTTGTTAAGTCATGTTAAAAACAGATGTTTTTTAATTCTTTCTAAATACATGTTAAGAATAATGAGATGGTTACCCCTGGTTCAAGTTCTCAAAAATAAATGTTCTTTTAGCAATATTGAACAGGTGGTGATGTTCTTGTTTGAGCAACAACTTTTCCTTATTCCCTGCTGTTGTCTCTTTCACATAGTTTATTCAGCAAAAAATCTTTTTTATAACTACACATTAGCCTGACAAGACAATACGTATCATGGAATTTATAATCTGTAAAACAGTCACTAGTTTAAAAAATATGAATCCAGTACAGAATCCCTTCAGAACATAATTCCCTCAAGACAAAATCCCCTCAGGGCATAATTCCCTCACACTAAAAGTATTAACATTTTCGATTCTATTTAACCAATATATTTTTTTTTATTTACATTTATTATTATACATAGTAATATACATTTATATTGTTATAATAACCAAAAAAAAAACCTGTACAATGTATAATTTATATTTTCATTATCTTCGAAACATTTTATTATTCTGGTTAATTAAAATTAAGAATTATTGCTACAATTTAAAAGTAAAGGATACTTTCATCCAGAATTGCAAACAATATCACATTAACCACTGAATCCATGTATTTGTTACAATACCTACTGCAAGATAAAAATTATAAGTTTAAATTAAAACACTGTCTTTTTCCTTTCCTCTTCTAACAAGTGATCTCTAACAAACCATTTTAGCTAACTCTGTTCTAGAAATGAAATGTGTGGAATGGGAAAAACATCTACTGTTGACAGAAAAAGGTCTTAACCTTTATCCAAGTACTCCAGTACTGAGATAATCTATTTCCTTGTGAAACTGAAGAAGCACATGATTATTTGAGATGTATGACAAAATAGGATTTATTCTGATTTGAATCTAAAGCTCTACATACTCATTACCAACTATGTAATATCAGAATGAAATTGCACAACTTGATGACAGATAATGTAGTTTGATCACTGCTTGGGAAATGGTCTACAAAAATCAATACAACAGACACACTTTGTCTTTTGTTCATAAAATTATCTTCTACATTGTTTTTTAATTCTTTTATATGTTGAATAAATATCAGAGCAAATCAGTTTAAAATGTTTCCTCTTATTGTTATCTTTTTTTGATTTTAGAAAATGTCATTATTCTAAATGATAAAGTAAATTTTATTGATTATACCTTAACCTTGACCTTTTGAACTTTGACATCAAGATCTTGTTTTAGCAATATCTGTCATTCCATCTGTAAGTGTGTGTGTGTGAGTAAAATTAAGTTAATTATAAGCATTAGAATATGATATACTTTATTTATTTATTTTATTTAAATATAATTAATAATAATTTGATTATCCTTAATATTGGTAATATACTGAAAACTAGGGTAAAATACATACTTTTTATCCTTGATACTCATAGAAAGAAAATAACATTTAGAACATCTTAACTTCTCTGTTTTGACCTGATGACCTTTTTCTCCCAACAAATAACAATACTACCAATTTGTCTGGTCAAAATATGAGAATATGGGTCAAAAACATAAAATGAAGTTAGTCTCAAATAGACGAAATTTTGAATAAAGGAATCATTACATGGTGGCTTTCCTTTGCTTGATCAGTGTAATGACCACTACAGCAATGTAATCAACATTTGCCCTTCGGCAACAGGTTAAACTAAATGTATTATCGTGAATTATTTGTAAGATAGGAAATATTGGCTGCAAACGATGTTGTTATGTACTTAGACAGACGTAGACCTTGTAAGAATTCTGTGATGGCAGTCCCAATATTTGTAGTCTGTGGCTGTCCGGGGTTTGGTGGTAGTTAAATTAAAGAGTTTTATTAATGTTTATGCAGATGGGTTTGGTAAGGATGGAGGAGTGTAAATGTTTATATGTTAAAGAATAATGCTCTGAGGATTGATAAAATTGTTTAATGTATGTAATCAACAGATAATTAAAAAACAAAACCAGTAACAAATACAACAATAACACAAACCAAACACACATACACACACACACACATTAAAACTGTAGGTTACATTTATCCAGAATAACAGTCTATTAATTGATAAATAGGTCATATCCACTCTGGATTTTAAAAAGACTAAAGATAAATATATATGATAATGATTATGATGATGATGATAATAATAATAATATGAAGAAGAAGAAGAAAAACAAAAACAACAATAATAACAAAGTTTCCACTAATTGTGACATTGTATTCAAATATATAAATTTTTATATTAAAAATCAGGTTAACAAATGTGACATAACTCATAAAAATATATTTTTATCAAAAGAAATAATAAAACTATATAATAATATTGGACAACAAATGTTGCCTTTTAATAGCATAAACTTGCATCTCCTTGTCTTGTAATGAAACAATTGATTTTTCAGACATGGTATTCATGTTGTTTCATTACATAAGAATTATTCTGTCTGTATTTGGAATAACAGCCTGTAATGTAACTGATATGCTATGCAGGGTTTTTGATGGCCTAAGTAATAATCTTGTTTTGTCTAAATTTTTATGTAGACAGACAGAAAAATAAAGAAATAAAGAAATTAAAAAAAAAAAATTACTACAGTAATAATATTAACAACAACTACAACAATAATAATAAATAAATAAATAAATAAATAAATAAAAATCATTTTTAAAAAAACAAGCAAAATTGGAACAAATCAAATGAAAGTTTTAAAAAAAATACTGATAACAATAAAAAATATAAATTAAGAAACTTATTAATAAAAGAAAAAGTTGTATTATAATACATTTTTGCTTACCACTTATTTCATAAGAGTATTTTTATTGTCAATTATTCAAAACACTTTTTTTTTTTTTAAATATAGTAAAAACTGTTTTTAAAGCAACTTGGCAATGACAGAGGAAAAAAAAAACATCACTATAATGGAAAACATCCATTTGCAAATACTCTAGATTACAAAATAATTTCATTGTTGCACAGAATAGAAAGTGGTAGATTATTGTACAAGCTTGTGTCCTTTTGACATATATTTCATCCTAACTGAAGAAGGTAACAGAAATGTATTTCAGGAAAACAAGTAAGAAAGTGACACTATTAAATTATCTTTTGTTATTTCACATGTCTCAGCTTGGCAAGTTTGATGTATCAAACAAGTTAAGACTTAATGTTCTGAATACAAAAGCAGAGCATGTGGACTGCTAATCTTTCACACATTTATCCTCATTTCATCTCATTTCCTGTTATCCTGACTGACATTCAGCACCATGAGGGCAGATTAGTGGTGTTCAACCTTGTAAAACACAATATGAAAACAAAGGCAACACTTTTTCAAAATGATTAAAACCAGTGTGGAAAATTGCACCACTTGTTCACATTTGACAGCTTTTGCAATTAGCCCATTATGAAGGAGTCTTGTAAGTACCAACCCATTGGAAATATCCGGCTTTTGTTTGTCACACAAAATATAAAAAATAAAAAATTAGCCAAAAAACATTGTCTAACATGCATCAAGTTGTCAGGTCTAGAAATAACAGCTTGTTATAACAAGTTTTACATGCAGTGTGAGAGTGGAAATGCTGCAATTATAATGTCATGCTAACATTTCTTGTTTTCTATGTGGGTGTTGCCTTGATGTTGTTGCTCTGTTTTTAAATTCAAGGCTAAAACTGACAGTAGCAGTTTAGAGGAATAGTGCTACATATATTATTTGTTGATGATTTTTTTTTTTTTTTTTTAATTACTATTACAAAACTTATGTTGTTTTTTTTACAATTTTCAGTCTGTTTTTATCACAAATTATTCAAAATATATAAAATTCATATTTTTTGCACACATAAAATGAAAATTAAAATCTTTAACATTTATAGAATGAATAATTATAAATACTTAAGTTTTATGTTTGTTTTTTAATCATTGTAATTACATTTTTTTACCTCTTTTATTAATGATAATTATATAAATGTGTTTATTGATGTCATCTTAGAACTTTAAAAACCAGTGTTTAACAAACAACAAAACTTGTGTGTGGAAATTGAAATGTCTATTTTTAACATCTAAAAGAAACATTTAAAAAACAGCTTTTCTTTACTGTGCATTAAACAATACATAAACAATTTTCTCTTTGTTGAAAATACTGACATCACCATTCAGCTATCATCACAAATGTCTGTTTTCTACACAAAGAATTCACAGCCTCCCAAAAACAGTTCAAAGTGGAATTCAAAAAAATACATTTTGCTTTATTTTCTAAATTATTCCGTTACTGAAGAAATGTTTTTTTTTTATAATCTTTTTAAAGGTTTGCTAGAACTAAAACCTTGTATTGACTTCTTTCCAGAACTAATTAGAAACTAACAATCTGACATACTAACTAAACATTGCTTTGAAAATACAGTTTTTGTAGTAGGTGTTGGTCAAGATACTGCACCGTAACTGAACAAGACCAGCAAGTTAATTTAAGAAGAAATAAATGAACATACAGTAAATATAAGTAACATTCTGTGTGAAAAGAAATCTCAGAAAGTGCCTATTAATACTTCATGTTGTTATTTGAATGTGATCTTTGTGTTATTACAATAAGTTGTGATATTATAAATAATTTGCAGAATATATGAATGAATAAATTAATATTTTTCACATTTCAATAAAATTTAATATTTACATTTAATTAGGTGTCAGTTATACTCTTTCTGTTATGAAAGTAAAAATATAGTAACTGAAACTCCTTAGATTTCAATTCTGTATATCAGTGCATATAAAAAAAAAAAAAAAATGAAAAAGTGACTCTCAATAGGCTCATTTTTATCTATTAACCTTTATACACACCTTGCCATAAACAGGAACACATTTACCTCTGCTTCTGATAAACAAGGACACTGGTTGGAATGGGAAATAATCAGAGGATGCACCATAAAGGTTTGATCTTGTGGCTGCATTATTTCCTTAGACATACACTCTAACCACAGAGCCACAATCCATTCTTTACATACAGCAGATGTAGTAAGTTAGTTATTATTTCATTTAATTAGCTCATAGGAAAGTGTTCTGTTTTTTTTTTCCAATTACCTGACTTTAATTGAAACCTGCACTTTATGCTGTTCTTTATAAATAAAACATGAAACAGAATATATACATATATATATATATGGATAGGTACAGGTTTTTGCAAAAGCTTTATGACATCCCAGATAGTTTTGCCTTGGATTAATAAGCAATAAATGCTGTGTTTTCTAAAATATCCTTTATACTAGACGTTCTAAAACTGTTCTTGCATATTAATTATTAATAATTACAGCTTTTCTAAAATGAAGTCAGAAATGAATATCTATAAATATATCTCCATTTTTTAAATTTTATTTTTATTTTATTTTTAATTATACTATTATTTTTCTGTTATGTTTTCTTTTTCTTTTCTTTTTTTAAAAATTATTTGCTATACTATTTGCCATTCAAGTGACTGCTCTTTGCTTCATTGCAAAAGCCCAAAGATTATGTGTGAAAATTACTAGATGTTTGAACTACACCAGATTATTATATAAACTTTATTGATGGTTTCTTCTGGTGTTGTTAAAATTAACTTTTTTGTTTTTATTCTCCTTTTATGTTTCTTAATAATAATAATATTATTATTGTTGTTGTTGTTGTTGTTTTGTTATTATTATATTATTATTATAAACCAAAAGCAAGTGCACAGATCTGTGAAAAATCTGAAATATATTTATTCAAATTTGCCAGTTGCTTTTAAGATGGCTGCTAAAAAATGCAGATGTCTGCCAGGAATTTTAAACTGTTAACAATATCTGTCAGAAGGATGTATTATATTCCAATGTTACCAGATTTGAACATGTAGAATTAGTACATGTATGTTTGATCAAATTCCTTGGTGGAGTTTGGTGCACTATGGTATATAGTGAAGAACTGCAAATAAAGATGTTTTCAGTGCAGTTTCATTGTTATAGAGGTGATGGAATGTCTTTGTAGCAAAGCCAAGGTTATCTACTGGGTGAAAGTGTGAAGGTACTCATCATGAACCTAGAAAAAGTCATTACTGGAGTCCATGAACTTGCATTTTCAGTCTTGTGATAATATCATAGGCGAAAAACAAATGTCTTTTAAATCATCCAAAACAGTGCAGCAGAAACAATAATTTTTTATTATTATTATTATTTTACTCTTATTACTAACTCCCAAAAATATATATTAGTTAAGTTTACTGTTATTTTTTTCATTTTAGCAAATGATATTTTATGAATCAATTAGGTGATAAAAATTAGTTGATTAGAATATTATATATGTGGATTGATGAAAATACAGGTGTGTATGAATTAATGACACCCTGTATCTTCATCAGTCCACATATATAATGTTCTAATCAACTAATCACTGGATCAGAATATACATTATATCAAAATGAGTCAGAATATACATTATGAATGAATGGATCAGAATATACACTATTCACAAATGGAACTGGTTATATATAATCAGCAAATGGATAATTATATTCATTATACATAAATGAATCAGAATGTACGTTAGGAATAAATAGATCACACTGTACATTATGTATTAATGGATCATAATGTAAATTATATATTAATATATCATAACATACTCTATAAATCAATGGCTTGGGATAAGGGATAAATGAAAAGTTTAATAAAAATAGCCTCTGGATGGATGTAACCAATCATTTATATAATTTACATAAATCAGCTGTTTTGGAAACATTAATGATGATACTTCAGTGGACTACTGCTGTGACTCAACAACTTGATGAGACCATATAACTGTTCCACACTACTAGGTCTGCCTGACAGGCTGACCACTACCAAGGTGAAAGACATTAAATTAGGAAATTGTGCTTAATCTGCCTTGAGCCGCCACACTGGCCAACCTTCAATGGGTTCAATACTGTTAGCAGATTGCCAGCTCTGTTCCACACATGTGGTGTTCAATATAAAAATCAGCAGTGCTTAATTTCTGCTTGCTGTGACTGGTAGAAAGTATTTCTTCATTGCTGAAAGGGGCAGAGAGAAAATCAGTATGCTTCAGAAAAATATGTATGCTAATTTTGTTGGGTGTTGCCCTTTTTATCTTCTTTTGGATTATTGTATTTTTTATGTATTTTTTTTTTATTTGTTTATTTATTTGTTAATGTGTAATAATGTTTTTTTTTAGTAATGGACATATTTTTGAAATCTCTAGACATTAAGAATCAAAGAACGCTAATGTTTTTTCATTAATAGAAGTATTATATGGGTGTTCTTTTTCTACAGAACTTCCAAATGTATGCACGTAAGAACAAATGTATTTCTAAAAAACATTTAACAAAACTATTAGTTTTTATCATTTTAACATAATTTTGATATTAGAATAAGAATATTTTGGCAAAATGTATGGCTTGATATGAATAATGTTGTTATTTGTTTTGGCAGCTTTTTTACCTGTTTGTTTGGGGGTTTTTTTTTTAGGAGATTTTAGCAGAGAGAAAGGGAGAAAGAAAACACATAAAGAGAAAAAACATCCTATTTTTTATAATCCAAGTGAAAAAATTACATAAAGACAAAAACAAAATGGTTCCAGTGATAAATCCAGGTCAAGGAATAAAGAAAAATCAGTGCTATACATTTTGTAAACTAAATCATTTACCATCAGAGACATGAAACATTTGTATCCAGTTTAAAACTGTAACCTGATTTAGTGTGAACATGATCTGAAATTGTGATTTATTTAAACCATTTGTTCTTAATCCAGAAGTATTAAGCTGGATCTGGTACACATTTCAGTATTCCACTAATAAATAAATTTACATGTGTTTCACAAATCAATTATTGGAGCAGATATAACATCATTATTCGTGCAGGATTTAGATTCTTCATTTTATAATCTTTTTTTGCTTTTTTTTAAATTTTATTTGAAGATGCAGTCAGTACATTCCTCAGTACACATCCCTGTTCCAGCCTCTTCCCTAAACCTGGTTTATGAATTGTTTTGGTATGTGCAGTCCTGTCAATAAGAAAGAGCATTTTAAGAATTTCATGCTTCTAACATAGTTCAGAGGCAATGAAGAAACGTATTTTATTTAAAGACAGATTTTTTTTTTTCTGTTGAAAGACTATAATCAGCTGCATCATATGATTACCACTACCACAACATTATGGGTTATTCATTTCTTTTTAAATTACCATCTGAATATGTTGCAGTATCATTGTAGAATCATATATCTCACACCTGTTAACTATTAATATAAAAATATATTTTTAAATTTCATTAAACAGTCATTTATTTGTTCTTTAAACAAAGCCAGTGTATTATTTTAATGTATATATTAAATTAAATGGCTATCTGTATTTATTAAGTTAAAAACATACAGAAATACCATTACATAATTTTAATTCATTTACATTATTATTATACATTAAAATAAAGTGCTCAGTAATTCAAACAACACATATGCATAGTCAAACACTTGCATGAGACATTGTGGAGATCAGTAACCATCTTCGTTTGTGCTTCAACCACACCAGTGATCTACTGATTTATCAAATGTTATGCTAAATGTTATCCTTTCTTTGGAAAGGATGATGTAAAGGATCTTTTAGAGTGATAGCATAGCTTCCCACACACATTTTATCAATGATTAAAATCATATATTAATACTGGTAATATTAAAATTGGTTGAGGTGATGTTAAATATGTATTTATTCATTACAATGAAATCTTCATAACATAACTTTTTTTTTTCACTTTAACACAAGCCAGTATATTATTTTTCCTAAAAATAATTTATAATTTTTTAAACTAAACTTTATAAAACTAATCACTGAGCTGGTAACTGATTCTTGAGGCAAAATATTTTAATATTTGTGAAACCAATCTTTTTTTCCAGTATTATTATCATTATTAAATTGTAAAATAATCCTAAATCATTAATTCAAATGAGATTTTTATTAATCTTTTGCACAATATTTTCAGTGTACTTCATCTCATAACTGAAATCACAAACTTTTATCATAATGGCTTAGCATAATATCTGGATATGTGCTTTACACTTAATAAGATAATGTTATTGGGGTTAATACTGACATTTAATCATAAAAAGGATCACATAGGAAAATATTCAAGGAATGCAGATTTTGAAAAATAATTCATGGAACTCTGTAGCAAATAAATTACTTAACATGAAAGCATACTTTTATTTTTCTTGTTGATTATATCACTTTCTAAATATAACAAATAACTGATTGCATAATGTTTTATTTCTTGTTTCATTAAAACACCAATGAAATTTGAAATCAAATATAACCAAGGTGTGTGATGACAATGTTTTAAATGCTAGGTGACATGCAACCATATATGCTGCGCAATGTTTGTGGGTATGGGTGTGTGAAAAATAATCCTTCAGTTAGTACAATAGCATGATGTCACTGTAATAGATTAATGATTGTTAATTTTTAATGACACTTCAACACATTTCAGTAGTAAGTGTTATTAGTTGTCAAGTATGTATTTCTAGTATAATAATGATAATAAACAGCAGATAATTTGCTGCCACCACTCCATGGGCTGTTCTTAGTAATACCAACAGATATTTTATATATACTGATCTGTGGACAAGAAAGCACATATGACTGTTTTTGATAAATCAGTAGCAGGTTAAAGGCAGTAATCATGTGGGGCGGTGGTAAACGAATAGTTGTACTGAATAGACAAACTCAGACAAGCTGTTTAACCACTAAGCACTATTCTGATTCTTTTAATTTAGACACCAGTAATTGTTACTAAAATGGTAATATGTCACTGGTTTATTATCTAAATCTTGAATCATGTTATTACATAATATAACTATAAAGTAATTAAGACTGATGTATGTATATGCATTCATGGTTTTTCTGGGTGTTTTTTTTGTTTCTTTCTTTCTTTGTTTTGTTAGATTTTTTCTGATATTTTAATAGAGGAGGAAGAGGTCAATGAAACCACTCCACTGACTATTATTATGCTATCTTTCATAAGCACCTTTTTCATTAAACAGTAAAGAATATATTACATCATTTGATAAACAAGTGTTTGGAATAGGAAATTGTCCAATATTTCAATAAAGTAGAGTTAATCTTTTACCCCATCATGTCTTATGCAAATATATTTCCACAAAATGTAGTAGATTCCTAAAGCTTGCTTGAAAGTAACGTTCATTAAAAAATAGTGTGTATGACAGAGATGAATGTAGTGCTAAAAGAGCAAAGCAGTTACAGAAATGCTTGAAAAACTAAATAAATAAATAAATAGGTAAAAATAAATAAATAAATAAATAAGAAAAAAGAAAAAGAAAAAAAGAAGAAAAAAGATGTAAATTTTCTGCAGAAATAAAAATCCAGACCCATAAAAATGAAATATTATTTCATACAAGCAATAAATTTTGAAAACATTTTTACTATACCAGTGTTGATCCAGAGTTGTTACACACCTAATAAAAATGGGTTACCACATTTTATTCCCAATCAATAATAAATTATTAACTTGGAACAAAATGTCTACCACAATTTTTTTTTTTTTTTTTTTTTTGCCTAATTTTTTTTATGTTTAACAAAATGACCTTCTTGGAATATCATTGAGTTTGAAGATAATCAATAGAACTATTACATTTCTGAGCAAAACACTTGGTAATTGCCAGGCAATATTAGGCAGGCACTTTTCACACTACTGACTTCATAGTTTACCTGTAATAAACCTTAACTTTGCTCCTGCTGGCAAGGAATAAACAAACACTAAAATGCTGTTATCTGGAAAATTATGATTCCATCAATAATGCAAAAATTATTTTTATATTGTTGATGGTTAACTTAGTAAACTTGAGAGAATAATGAAGATATTTTTGAAAATTACCCACTTAATACAGAGAGGTCTTGCATAAAGGGCAGTATTTATTTTTGGTTGAAATGACAATCTTTATTGTTTAAGGAGATGTTAAACAAAATGGGTATAAATAAACAATTTGAGCATATTGTTTAAGTTGGGGTTATACAGTCTTTGACATATGGATTTCTTTTATATAAGTATTTTTAAAGACAAAACTTTAATTCAAATCCTTTTTATTGGAAAAGTTAAAAAATAAACAGTCTCAGAGGGATAATAACAAAATTAACTGTTTACAGAAAAGTGAGTGCACTCAGTGTATCAACTATTGGTTAAATGTTTTGTTATTGGCATCTTAGAGAATAATTTCCTTATAATTACAGTGAATAATTTCTCTTACATAGTCAATAATTTCCCTTACAATTGTAGGAAACAGTTTTATTTAAAAAAGGAAAAAGGAAGGTGCTTATAAAATTATATCTTGCTGGTGATCAGTAAAAGTATGGCATACGTTAATAGCAAAAGTTTTCCTTTCTGTTACTACCTGTACAAAATCACATTATCAACAACTAATAATCATAAACCAAACATTTGCTAAATATTTTTAACAAGCGTTCATTCATTGTAGGCAGAAATCTTTTCTTAAAGAGCACTGTTTGGAATGGGAAATCATTCAACAACATTAAGTAATAACATTTTAACATTTAGTGTTGTTGTTTTTATTATTTTCATTATCACCTCATTTATTGTTTTTATCATAATCATTATTTTCACAGTCACTTAACAGAAGATTCATAACCATCAGAATAAATTCATAATAATTCAAAGTCTTTAGTGTTATTAAATGCTTCTGTATGCCACAAAAATGTTTTTTACACATTAATTATCCACACCACTGTTAATGTCCTTGCTGCCTTCTTCAGATTACAATCCATGCATCAGATCTCAGTATCTCTCAGAGATACATTTACAGTCCTCCACAGAAGATTTCCATGACTAATTCCATTATTAGTTCATTTATCAAACATTTGGCAATTAGCAGACCAATTGATTTGTTAATATTATCTTTAGATTTGGTCAGCTTTAATAAGTTTTCTCCATACTGTGTTACAAGAAATGTTAGGATATGTTCACTGAAAACTGACATGGCCTTAACTTCAATGTGTTAACATAGAAAATCTTTTATGGTTTATTTATTCAATTTTTCGTGTTACAAAGAGCTTTTTTTTATTTTTTTTTGTCACCAGTCACTCATGTTTTTTGTGTGTAAATAGAAAAAATGATTTTCCTTTCTAAAATAATTTTCTTGTTCTTGTTCTCATCATCATCATCATTATTATTATTTTACACTATTTTTTAATTTTTTTTGTTGCTTTTAACATCAAAATCATTCATTTCACTGGAGTCACTAAAGTAATTTGACCATATAATAATAAAAAATAACAATAATTCATATTTGAAGATTATTAAAATTTAATGTTCTAAATATATACGTAGATTTTTATCAGCAGTACCAAAAAGCTGACAGTATATGATACAATTAACATTCACATACAAAAGAAACATTATTTGCAAATGAGAAAGATAACTATCAGAAACCACTGATGTACTTCATCTGTGGCTGTAAAACAATCTACCACCTTCAAAGCCCACTGGAGTTGGCACTGAACTGTACATCCCATGCTTGATCAATAATTAAAGATTCATTGCCTATAGGAAGAAGACAAAGGAACAATTCATGTTATTCTGGCATGCATTTTAATCAGGAATTATTTAACACTTTAATACATCACAGTATATTGGAGCTTTAGAAATAAAACATGCAATGGAGCCTTGATAATCAGTTAGCAGAGAATCTTTTTATATCTATTGTGATTGTTATTGACCACTGGTCAGAATGGAATATTTATTTAATGTCTGAGAATATTAAGTCACTTCAAAAAGGCATTCAGTAATAGTTAATGTTGTTTAGAGTTAAAATACAGAAAGAAGAAATGCATAATTGTTTTAATTTTATCATTATTATTAGTAGTAGTACTTTTAGTAGTAGTAGGAGTAACAGCAGCAACATTAACAACAAAACATTGTTTCTGACTATGTATCATGAATATTTTAATAAACTTATTTTAAAAAAAACAAAAAACATTTCATCAATAATGTGAAATAAGGTTTTGTAAAAAAAATGTGTTTATGGTTTCATCATGTTGGGGAAATAAAGATATCATCTTGAATGTGAAACCAAGATTTTAGTAAGTGGAATGAAGGTTTTATTGCAAAGTGAAACTAAAGTAGGTAAAACAAAATATTTTGTCAAGTAGGTGAATTAAAAGTTTCATTAAAAAGGTCAAACAAAAATTTCATTAAGAAAGTGAACCAAAAGTTTCATTAAGAAAGTGAACAAAAGTTTCAGTTAGAAGGTGAAACAAAATTTCATCAAGAAGGTAATTTAAATATTACATTAAAAAAATGAAACAATAATTTCATTAAGAAGGTGAAACAAGAATATAATTAAAAGGGTGAGACAATGGTTTCATTAAGAAGGTAAAACAAAGATTTTATTAAAAAGTAAAAAAACCCACCCCAAAACAAACAAAATTTTCATTAAGAAGGTGAGACAAGAATTTAATTAAAAAGATGAAACAAAGGTTTTAACAAAAAGTTAAATAAAGGTTTCATTAAACATCTATGTTATTTGTTATTTGGCTTTGTGTGTGCTGACAGAATTCTATATCCCTTTGGTTGTGCAGATCAATTTTCCTCCAGTGTTAACTGTTTGCCTAAGTATTACAAGACATTGATCGTGCAGCGTGGCTGCAGTTGTAGATTTTCCTGTTAATCTTCTACCAAGTCCCTAACATTAAAAAACAGTTATAAATTACACTCAGCCATTGCATATTTTCATTTACTCATGTGATATCATTCATTTTGTTCCAGTGTTTTTATTGGCTGATTAATTGTTTTTTAAATTCTGTTATTAAAATCTATTACAGTATTGATTATCTCAGAGTTTATAACAGCAATGTTGTTTTAAATTATATAATGCAAATGTTTTACATTGTTCAATTTCCTTTTAAATTTTTTGTTTAATGTATTATGAATTTTTTTTTTTTTTAAATTTGGCTCAATATATTGAATCGGTTATAAGTCAGGTAAAACTAGATATACTTCTGATTACATTTAAAATAAAATAACATTAATAAAAATTAAACAATCATCCATATATATTTTTGTTTTACTGCATGGTTGTTTCATTTTTATTTTTTATTTTTTTTTAAATTGTTGTTTTTGTTTTGAATAAGTAAATGACAAATTTAAAATTAAGTGTTTAATATGAATATTTGTTAAATATATTTTATGTTAACAACTATTCTGTGTTATTATATGAAAGAAGAAACCAGCCACCAATGACTGTTCTTAATGACTAGCAATAAGGAACTTTTTGTACACGCCTACCCATATTTTCATTTTTTTGTAAACCAGATATGGTATAGGGGCTACTTCTGCTCATTAGCAACAAATCTTTCACAAACTAAATACAAAGCACTGACTACACCAGAAAAGAGTCCAATGGGAGTGCCAACGAGGATTAATGCAGCAACCCAACATGCCTTAGACAAGCAGTCTAACTCTACATACAATGAATGGAATTTTAAACAGTGTGACTGGGCAACATATTATATGACCAGAACCTTAAAGATATTTTCATCACTTAGTGTTCTGTACAGTAAGTGAGTAATAATTTATTTTAGTATAGTCACTGAGTAAGGCTGTTAACATAATTATTACACATTATATTCATACTTATAAAGCCAGTGATTCTCTCAGGGTAGGATCATAATGTCTATTTCTGTAAAAGATATTATATCAGTAATTTAGGTGGGAGTTTGCTCTTAGTAATAGTGTGCGTGTATACATATATACATACATACATAAAGACATAGACACACATATCCATCCATCCATCCATCCATCCATCCATTTATCCTCTATCCATCTATCCATCTATTCATCCATCTTATACATTTTAAACATGTTAAAGTGGCTTTACCAGTGACTATTATATTCTATTTTGTAATGCACAGTCACATTTAGTTTTTTAGCAAACATATTAGAAAGACACTGAATTAGTTCCCTGCTTGTTGTGTATTCTATTTGGCTGTGTCTTCACTAGCAGGTAGTCTGATTGCTTAGCCAGGTGTGTGGCAGCAACCTGAGTTAAAAATCAATTCCTGTGTTTTCCCTGCCAGTGGTTGCAGTGTTTTGCAGATGTGTTCCAGGTGCAAAAGTTATAAGTCAGGAACAAAAAAAAAAAAAAGGAAATGATCTGAAGAAAGTGGTTTGTTTTGTAATTGTGTGGAATTTGGAGAGAGGTGTGGAATGTATTAGTCAGAATGAGTAGACAGAAGAAAAGAGTTGAAGTGAAAGATGTTTTTAAATAATTATGATACAATTGATCTTGTATGCTTTTCTTTTGAATTAAAAATGAAACTGATGGTAATTTTTGGTTATTCTTATTATTAATATTAAAATATATATTGAAAAAATATATACTGGTTAATTTCTTTTAAATTAAATTTATATTTATAATCTTTATAATGCAGCAAATAGTAGTTATTTGTATTTTGAAATAAAAATCACTAATTACAGTTATTACATTTATATTTTTTATATTTGTATATAATTAATGTTTTTAATTTATTTTACATCAAAATAAATGTCCAACAGTATTTGAATTAATTTATAAGTGCAAATAGGTGGACTGCAGAACCACAAAAACCACTTCATAGATGTGTCCTCTGTGGTACTCCCAACCCTAGACTACAGAGCTCTTCAGAATGTATTAAAAAGCTGTCAGACTCACTTGCCAGCCCCAAGTCTGTATGGAAGCTTCAGAACATAATTACAAAGCTTTCATTTCTTGAAGTTTTAACTGACAATTTCCAGTCAGCATCAAAGAACACAACCATGATGTTTTGTTACTCTTTCCTCCAGGGCATTACATTTTCCTTCACCAGCATCAGCAGGAAATTGCCACCAGGTGTCACCACTAGTGTATAAGTATTCTTTGTCTAAAACAAAATTACTAATAATTCTACCACACTACATCACCCCTCTTGACCCAAGCCCTCTTTGAACAATACCCCTCCTGGAAATATCTTTTGGACCTCCAGACATGTTGTGGTAATTTTGTGAATGATTCATGTCTCCTTAAGCTATAAGAAGGTTTAATCAGGCCTACATGACAAGTTCTTGTGAATCATCTCCAGGTTTCACTGAACTGTCAGTTCAATTCAGTCCCTCAAGGTGCAGCATAAATCAATTGTCTTTTTTTAAAACTTGGACATTAGGGAGTAGCCATTTGTCTATAATCCTGTTGTCTCTTAAGTGAACATTATCAAAAACAGCCCAAGGGCTGATGGGTAATATTGAGTTCAGTAACATAAAAGACCTTGAAGCCAATTTTGACATCTGTTGAATATGACATGTTGAATTTTTGCCTCTTAATTTTTATTTTAGCAATAAATATTCTTTTGACATCTTTATTTTCTTATTAAAAGATATTTTGATGAATGTAATAATGTTACGTTAGCACTTGATTCAGAATGACACAGTCTAATGTTTTCTTCATTTTTATATTCAGCAATAAATATAATTGTTTTGACATTATTATTTTCTTGCTAAAAATTGTTTAGATGAATATCAGAGTGTAACATTAAGTGATTCATTATAGCATTAATATGTCTGGAATTTGTTTAGTACTTTTTGGCATTAAGTATGATAAATACATAAAAACATCTGTTGATTTCTTCCACTGATTATGACATGCTAAATTTGATTGTTGATTCTGGCAGTAAAGAAAATTCTTTATTTTTTTAAAAATAAGATCTTGTAGAGAACTTAATAATAATAATAATAATAACAATAATAAAAGAATAATAATAATAATAATAATAATTATTATTATTTACTTTAAAGGCTGTTACTAAGTTTTCAAGCTTTATGTGTGTGTGTGTGTGTGCTATATATATATTTCTTTTATCATTATCAATTACTTTCAAATAGGTACAAGTACATATTATATCTGTGTTATTTATTAACAGTTATTGTTACAAATTACAATATTTTACTTATGAAGTGTGATTCATATTTAATATAATCCTGTATGACATCACTGCCCAATAGGAATGATGAGATCAAAGATTTGGCTGTTGGCCACTTGTTAATGGTTCTCAGGTCAAAAGTGAAGCCATTATTCAAAACACTTTTCTTTGTCCAAGACTCTGGCTGATTGTAAATTCACAACTAGACTCAACTGTTGTAATTAAATTTAAATAAAATAAAGACTGAAATACTTTGAAGTTTTAAAATATTTTTTTTTTTTTTTTTTTTTTTTATAAAACATGCTTCCAGAAAGATTGTTTTGCTTTTAATTTTTTACTCTACAGAACAATTTGCTTTCAAAAATCTGAATGCTAAAATT
Source organism: Chrysomallon squamiferum (assembly GCA_012295275.1). Taxonomy (NCBI): domain Eukaryota; kingdom Metazoa; phylum Mollusca; class Gastropoda; order Neomphalida; family Peltospiridae; genus Chrysomallon; species Chrysomallon squamiferum. The sequence goes on along the minus strand of CM022665.1, from coordinate 32,078,681 downwards.
CATGTGTTTGGAGAATATCTTTAATAGTTTATGATTATTTTTTCTTCAAATTGAATACATATTGTATAGTTTTAAATAATTATATAAAGACTTTTGGTTGGAATTGGAAATACCCAAGAAACAATAATAATTAAAATACGGTTCAGATGTATATCTACCATATTAAAGACTGTCTACATTGTTTGTGTATGAAATTCTATTTACATATTGCCTATTCATATATTCTCATATCTAATTAAGTGAATCATGTTTGTACAATATGGGAATGGCATACGACACATCCTTCATAATATAAATATCCATTTCCTGTGGTTCAAGCATATTCCTCATGGACACATCTGACACAAACTGTTATGTCTGTGGTGCAATACAAATAAGATTTGAATTGATTTGTTGTGATGTCTTGACATTTGTGGCTGTATCGTGTCACATGATAAGTGTTGACCAGTTGGTTCAGTGTTATCTGATGTAGACAGATTATTGTAGACAGAGAGAACTGAAAACACATTTTTACCTTCCAGTGTGTTTGTTGAGGCTTCTATTTATATATATATATAGGATAGAGAGAGAGAGAGAGAGAGAGAGAGAGAGAGAGAGAGAGAGAGACATTGACATTATTATATTATAGAATGCTTATAACTGCTCAGTGTTGATTTAAATAATGTTCAGTCACATCTGAATATTAATTTATTGTTGAACCAGCCTTCAGAACTGTTATTTTTAATGGCATTATAAAATTATTATTTTTTTAATACAAACCATACAAAAGTTCATTTATATTTGTAAATTAGTGTATTGTTTTTATTAATTTTTTTAAGTGGAACAGTCTTAATGTTTTGTATTAATAAAGGTTTTTAATTATTTTATGTTGATTTAGTTAATATTAATCAAGTCATTTTTAAAAAGTCTTCATAATTATTACAATTCACTTGTACACAGTGTATTTGAAATTATTTATAATTATTTAATATTGTTATTAAGTATTTTTTAACATTTGATTCTGAGAAAAAAATATTTAAATAAAAATATCATTCTGTTTCTAAATAAATATGGATTTTATGGGTTTTTTCATTTCTTTTATTAATTAACTTATTTACCTGAATTAATTTTATATTAGTATTGTATATTAGATATTCTTATTTCCTGTTATTTAAAATTTCACCTACTGAACTAATATACACATATACGGTCTGCTCTACTATTTATGAAAATTAGCTTTACCCAATTCTTTATTTGTAAAAATTCACTGTCATTTTACTTGAAATATTTTATCTCAAACAATAATTTAAAACTACATTAGCAGTTGTGATGTCTGTTTTGTATTATGTAACAGACATTAATCATAATTCAAGATGACTGATAAATTATTACCTTTTTTTTTATCTTCAATTTTCTGAAGAAGAAAAAAAAAGAAGAGGAAATTTCATTCTCAGCTCATGACTACTTTGTCATTGTCAGGTTTGAGAAAGTTCAATTTATCATTTTCTAATTTGAAATACTGAGTCTTATGCAATACGGTTACTTAGTAACTTGTGCATTATCTTTAAAGGATGTATTCTTGTATTGATTAGTCTGAGGAATTGTCAACTGTAATTGTTTCACTGACTGTGTGTAGGCAGCTGGCAAGTGTTTTGCGTGGTTAATGAAATACCATAGACACAAATAAATGAATAAATATTTCCAAACTGACAAATGTTTCTTTTTGTTCTATTTTGATTGGGGTTTTGTTGGGGATTTATATTATTATTATTATTATTATTATTATTTTAATGTAATATTAAAGTTTGCTGATTCAAACTAAAATTCTCACAAACTGATATTACTGACTTTTCCCTTCTTTTCTGAAGTAACATTGTGACTGTTGCCTGTTACAAATATATATCTATACCACCAGAGCCAACATATCTGTCTATATGTATATCTGTCTCTGTCCATTGCATTCTTTCAGGTTTTTACAGTTTTTATATCTTCCTGTGGTCTGTGACTATCCATTTAAGAGCAGCTCTGGGTGGGCCTGTAGACATTTTCTTATTTATTTTTATGAACAACTTTGATAATGTTTTTTTTTTTTGCATCTGCTCTTGTGTTAATCACATTTGTCTAAAAGATATTAAGAATTCATTGTAAACATCCACTGTGCAAACCTTATCATTTTGGTTAAATTATAGAATCATTAATTTTTCATATTGTGTAATGGGTAACTTGTGAAAATACATAAAACATTTTTCAACTTCTACCTGACCTTTTTCTTTTTAAAATCGTTTACTTTCATAAGCTATTGATTAATTTTCTTTTACTTAATATCACATATAGATTAGTATTTCTACTTTATCTCCCTCTCTTTCATTACCTTCTCCTTTGCTAACAGATTCTTCCTCTCATTGCCTCTCACTTTCATTCCCTTTATCCATTTCTCTCTATTTGTCTTTCTTTCTGTATATCTCACCCCTTTCTCTTGATATCTATCTTTCTACTTCTCACTCCCTTTCTCTCAATCCCTTTTTCTTTTTCCCTTTCTCTCATTCATTCTCACTCTCTCTATCTCTCACCATTTCTCTTTCTTAAAAAAAAAAAGATTGATTAAAAACTCTCAAAATATATTGTGAGTTGCAGCTGCTGTCTTTCCGTTAATACCATTGTCAATATACATCAGTGTCCATGAAGTCCAAGTGAGTGAGCAGGGGCTGAGTTTGTAATAGCTAATAACTTTTTCATCACTCAGCACATAACACTGCACTGATTGCAATGGATTTTTATGATCTGTAACCACAAATATGTTACATTATAATCCAGTGTATTATTTGAAAGAAATAACAGTCAGTATCATTTTGTTCTCAGTAAAAAGAAAAGCAATATTTTCTTTGAATTGTTTGTTCAATGAATGAATGTTACAATGACACCGTGACATGATATAATTGTATAACAGATTTTACATGTCAGATATGTTTTTTTTATTGTATAAAGATGAGATGAAAGAAGAAACACACTTCTCCTTCTCTGTTCTTTTGCTAACATTTATCAAAAGGGAATCTTTTATATGCCACCACACACTCTATATGCCATTTGTCAGAAACTGTCTGGAATAAGCACACTGGTTGGAATGGGAGATAACTCAGCATACACACTGGTTGGAACTGAAGGTAGACCAGTGTGCACATTAGATATATTTATTAAAGTTTTTTGCTATTGTTACATCAATAATGCAGTAATCACATTAGTATTGTATTTCTTTCTTTTTTTCTCTTAATTTTCTTCTGCATCACATCGTACAAATTTCATATAGTTGAAATGACATGGCATTACATACCACTGTCTTTGATAAGTGTGTAAGAAATATCATATATAATAAATCTAAGATTTATCTTTTAACACATTTCAGCTTCACTGATGTAGAATTTTCTTCTGTTTGACTAATCATATAGAATTTTACTCCAGAGAAATAAATTTTCAAATAAATGTCAACTCTTTTCTGTTACAGCACTGACAGCAGCTTATTTTTGTTTCTTTGTATTATAATTTTGAATTTTTTTTTTTTTTTTTTTTTTTTTTTTTTGCCAGTTTAGTTCAGTATTTAGAAATCAATAATGGAAAATAAAATAAACATATTTTTCATATTTTATTTTAAAAAAAGGAATAAAAACACATAAGCTTGCTCAAAGGTAAAAGTGTGTGTGTGTGTGTGTGTGTGTGTGTGTCCACAAAATGTTGAATTTTTAATTTTAATATTAAGATATATACATGAATTTTGTAAAAAACAAAAAAAATATAATAAAAAAAACTTAAAAAATTAAATCATTAAAACAGTAAACTTATTATTAATGCTAAATGTATGAGATTTTATTTGTTTGATTTTATTAAAGGCATAGATGTCACAATAGATTTAGAATGTTACTACAAATTATAAATACTAATTATCATAACAGTAAATAGCAGGTTAATAGAAATGTCAGATATATAGGATTCTAACTTTTAAAATATTTTTAATTGAAAATAATTTTTGTTTAACCATGTTATACTTACATGTTAGCATTAGCTGTCAATATAGATTTACAATATAATTTATAAATTTCAAATAAAAATTACTCTTGATAGCAAACTGATTTTTGTATTTAATAAATGATTTTATTATGTGAATAACTGATTAACCATATTGTACATACATACAATCTGCAACATAAACCCTATTATAGGTCTAAAATACAATTAATTACAGCAAACTGGTTTTTACAAATAATATTTTTGGAGGGGGTAATGTTTTTTTTTTTTAATTATTATTTACTTAATGATTTTATTAAGACCATGTTATACTTATATACTATTTGCAGTATTAACTGTTACTACAGGTTTGAAACACTATTTGTTATAAATTCAAAATACCAGTCATCATAAACAGTAAGCTGAAGATTAATGCAATACTAAATGAATAATACAAATGTGTAACATAACTCTCATTTTTCATCATATCACACCAGAGGGAGCTCTAGATTTACACAAAATGGAGAGTAGGATTATAAACCTTTCAGCTAAATGCAGTCATATTGAAATGTTAAATTTAACCAAAGATTTCAGCTTTAAGATAATAGCAAGTGTTTGATTATCAGATACATTTATTTTATTTTATTTTATTTATTTATTTATTGTTAATAATGAATAAATAGATATTGGTTTAAAGGCACTTTAAAGCAGTTTAAAGCATATTAAAGCAATGGAAAATTAAACAGGTGGCATGAAAGGAAATGATCTAACAGGTGCAATGAATAGAACTGATTTTGTGTTTGATCATTCCTTAAAACAAATATTTTTACCTGTTGTTAATAATAAAAAGCTCATTAATAAAAATACATTTTTTCATAATAATCATTATCTATTATTTTTTTGTTGTTTTTTTTATTCATTTTTATATGCCATATGATAAAAAGTTTAAATTTTACATGGTATAATAATTAATGTTTACAATATTATAATCATGATGTAAAACCGACTGTTTACTTTTCAGATGTTTATTATTCCAGTGAAGTGTAAGTAAGCCTAAAGGTCACATACCAGAATTTTATACACCAACCATAATTCAATACAAATATTAATACATGTGAAATAAATTAAATATCACCATATCTGCCTCAGCTATTGATTTTTGCAAAAGCTAACACACTGCTGACACTTAAACAATTTGTCTTCCTATGTAATATTATACTCAGTTTATTAAAAAGATTTTAAAATGAAAGAAAAAAAAAATAATAATAATGAAAAAGACTGATAGAGAATTTAAAAAAAGGCCAATGCAAGAAGTGCCTAAAGTATTTTTCATGGTTTTCATTTTGTCTTGTTGGCAATTTATCTCATACAAAATGTGATTTGAGCAAATGGATGAAATCTCTCCCTTAGGACATGGTAGCTTTATGTACAGTCGATTAACTTGTCATGCCTTCAAGTCCTTATTACTGCAATATGCTCATCCAAATTCTATTGTATAGACTTCATCTATGTGAAGACTGAAGTTCAAGTTGTACTTAATAACCATTTTTAGGTCCTACTGGGAAATCATGGGCAGAAAATGTTTAGACAGAAAAACAGAGAAGGGGAAAAAATTATTTTTTTTTTCACAAGCTTTGACCAACAAAAAATTATTTTGATAGGAAGTTCAGATTCTTGTGGGAAATCTTGACCAAAATGTTCTAGAAGGGAAAATAAAGACCTGAACAACTCTGGCTTTATTTGATTACTCTGTCGGATTTACAGCAATGACCAGGCCTATTAGTGCCAAGCAAATATGGAAATGGCAGGAATTGAGTTTGTATGGTAGCTTTCAGACCACTATTTGGTGATAAGGTTCCTTATGTGAGCCTGATGCAATTACTGGTGGGATAGTCTGCAGCTGTGTGCCCGTCAGTCACGCAAAAAGGCTCACTAGTTTGGAGTGGATTATTGTGTACAAAATTACTGTTATTTAATGATTTGTCTGCCAATTCTGACAGTAATCTTTCTTAGAAAGGTTTTACAGCATTTCCAAGTCTCATGCAGTACATATTTTACTTCATACTAAGTCAGTGGTAAAAGACCAAGCTTTGGGGATCATGAATACCAAATCCCTTTTTCCTTTTTCACTGATCTTACTTTTTCTTTTTCTTTCCTTGTTAACAGTGGTATAAATTATTCTTCATGCAAAATTGGATTAATCAATTAAATTCAAACAAACTAGAATTTCAGTATTGGGAAGATTCCAAGTCAGTACAGCTTGACACCATCTTTATGAAATGGACACAAAAAGATCAAATTTATTTCCCCTTTAATACTTTCAATTAATTTTCCTTCTTTAAATACAAAAAGGATTCAAGCATATTATGCTGGGCATTCCAATCAGGAGATTTTGATTATATTGTCTATTGTTTGGTGAAGGACAGCATTAATATGTAAGAGAGATTGTGAGATTTTTAGCTTCTTCATCTTGTCAATACAGAACTCTCAGCTGAAGCTAAACTCTATAATAATTGTTAAAAGTTTAAGCCTTCAAAAATGACAAAAGTATTATCATGGCAGATTTAATATGTATGAATCAGTTAATTATTTTCATGAATCCACAAGTTTGAGTGTCTTTTTCTATTTTACTTCTCACAAAATATGATATTTAAGGTGAAATGCATCATAACATATCATTACCACTTCGACTAAAACTGTTATGAATTCTTAGAAAATAATAAATATGATTTAACTCAGTCATCTCTCAGTAATATTTTATACATTACCAGTACATGAACTCAAATGCAGATTCATGAAAAATAATGATGGCTGAAACAATGCTGTCATATCACTACAATGGCCTATAAATGTCTGCTGGAGATAAGTTGCATTACCAATAATTTCATGGTTCATACATTATTGTACATTATTATCTTTTTCTGGCATATTGTAACTTTTATCCAGCAGTATGTATTTGACAGAATTTTTTTTATAAATATATTCAAAGCTATTTTACTCTGGAGAAGTATTAATAGATTGCATAATTCATATAATATTGCTCTTTAAGCTCAGTAGGAGGCCACATAATTCTTATTTTTCACTTTAAAACTGAAAGTAATTTATGACTGTTGATATCTTCATTCATAAATATATTCTTTATCTTCAAAAGTGTCTAATAGTGCAGTGAATCATTTCAGTTTAAAAAGGACTTTGAAAATTTGCCACTTAGAAATCTTAAATGTTGAATTAAACTTATCATAGAGGCTATATATCTCACTCTTTAAAATCAAGGCTTGAAGTACTACAGGGTATAGAATCATTCCTTCCTTGTACATTCACAATAGAAGCTTTTTGCTGGTTTATAAGAAAGAGGCATAGATACTTTCCTGTGTATTAAAGTATGCATGTAAAAGAATCCTTGCTGCTAATTGGTGAGATTATTAGAGCAAGAAATGTACCAGTGATAGTGGGTTTATTCTTTCCTATCATTCTATTTTATTTTTTATTTTTTTATTTTTTTTGTAAAATGTCAAGAAGTTGTTAAAATCAAATTTAAATTCATTCATTTCAAGTAAAATTACCAAGGTTTACTGCTAATTAAATTACTTGACCAGATGTAACTAGTTAGCATTTAAAATATTTAGGAAATTTATACAAACTGCTATTGGAAGTAAATAATAAAATTAGCAGTGTTGGGGCAGTGTTTGTTCTGAAAAATGGATATCAAATATTGCTGTTGTGTTATATTACTTTGAAAGTAGAAAATAATGTCATCATACTTAATGATATGCAGTATTCTCTCTCTCTCTCTCACACACACACACACACACTCACATGCACACACACACACACACACACACACACACACACACATATTTAGGAACCTGGGTGTTTATTGAGGAAATAGCTGCTATCATTTTTATAGTCATATTTTAGCTGTCAGCCAATGCAAAGGCCATCATGATTTTCTCATCAGAAACTGCTTGTTTTGTGATGGCCACTGTTACATTTAATCACATTCACCAGTTAATATCAAACCAACCACCTACACTATAAATCATTTCCAGTTTCCATTTGCATCCTTTGAAGGTTGGTTGTTTTTAACAACAACAATTTATAAAAATCTCGGAATATTCATTTCTGTTTGATCTAAAAAAGTGATAAGATTGGATGTGGAATTACTTTTCAATGATATACATAGATGAAAGGAAAACATTTACTTTGATATTCCATAAATGGTTACTGATATAGTGATACAGCTAACTATATATACTTTTAGACAAAACTGTTATTAATCTTTTTTCTTTTGTTGGTTTTAATTCTGTGGTCCTTTATTATTATTATTATTATTATTTTTTTTTTTTTAATCATTTAGACTACTGAAAGTTCTGCTAGTGATCGGTATTTGTGTAATATAAAAAGCTTTTCGATACACAGTTTTATAAAATTACTTGTTATATTCAGTTCAGAGAAAAATGAATTTAAATTAAATACATATATATATATATATATATATATATATTTTTTTACAAAAAAAGTAAAATGTTAAAACAAACTCTTTTTTTCTTTTCTTTGGCATTGTGTGGATAGACGGGTGGAAGATGCTACACAATTTAAAATAATAAAAATAATAAATAAATAAAAGACTGGATAATAGTTTTTCATTCTACTAATCTCATGTTTTATCTTCAGTATATCTTGACTATCATCAACAAAGAAATATTTCCTTCCTTTTTTTAGAATTCTTTGTAAACTATATTAGTGTTTTCCTTTCACATTTCTGACCCTGTGGTTGATGATTTATCTTCATTAATGCATCAACACTGGCCTAGGTGCCTCCAATGTCAAATATTTATCTTTGCTTTCACCCTTTGTCCAGACATAGAAAATTGGCCTTTTCGTGTCTGTTTGGATAAAGAGCTCAATGTATTGGCTAGATGGTCAAACAAATGATGTTATCACATTAATCAAGATAAGTATTCCATAATGAGAGTCTTCATATAGATTACGTTCTGTGTAATTCAGTAGCTGGTCAAACATTAATCAGTCTGTCTTTAACACCTTAAAGCATTTATATCTGGACAAGGAGCTGAGAAAAAAACAAAAACTTGTGGTCAGAGAGAAAGAGAAAGAGGAGCAAGATGATGATGTGTTCTCAATTGATTTGCAAAGAAAACATTCATCTTGAGAAATGAGATGAATCGTCATTGATTAACCTGTATTTGCTTATATTGGGGTTTGGATAAGGAAGTGTAAAACTTGGCCACTGATCCTGTAATGATGGCGTTAACTGTGAATGTGTGTTAATGATTACCAATACACCTGAACACAGCAAAGCCAACACTACACCTACCAATCAAAGAGTACACACAAACGAGATTCCTGTCAATTGATGATCAATAAGGAAATTGCCAGTCTTAGTTCTTTTATGGTTGATTAAGATGAATGAAAGGAACTCAGCATTTATGTTTGTTGCCCTCATAAAATACAACAGTTTTTTTATTTACTTGAACAGCATTCATGGTCAGCTGTTCTGCATATCTGTATTGTTAAAAGGGTTATTATAGCTTTCATTTTAATTATAATTGTAAAATCTTTATTTCTACGCAGTCTTATATTCAGTAAAATCATTATTGTTTTGAAGTTCAGGGTAGCTATCATGATTTAGACTAAACATGTAATATTAGTTACTGTTGTCATTTGTCTATGCACTGCTTCTGTATGTTTATGTGTTATACACTATGGAAACTTTTATTTTTTAAACGTTTATGACTATTTGTAATCCAGTTTCAACATAATGTTTCTAAAGGTGTATTGTCTAAATGGATATCATATTTGTGAAAATTGCATCTCTTTCATGTGATCTTTAAAACAGATAGTGAATTGTTTCAAACTGTGCTATTACATGACTAAACTCAAATCAGTATCCTGTCTAAACAGCACGGCTTCCAAATAAGTCACATTCTACTATTTTTATCATACTAAATAGTTAACTGGTGGCTCCATAAAACAGAATCTTCTGTGGCAGAGAGTATTATTTTGAAATAAATGTATTAAATTTTTTTTTTTTTAAAGATTAAGTTGTGTTTTAAAACTGTCTTTAGATCCATCTGGTTAAAAAAAAAAATTGAATAATATTTGGACTGTAAGTCACAAAAGGAAAATAAAGAATTATTTTTCACAAGGTTTGTTTAACCTAACATTTGTCATTTTAATTTACTGCAAGAAATTGATTATAATTTGTTGTGCATGTAATTAATAAATATATGTTAAAAAAATGTGTAACAAATAAAAATATGGTTAAATGCAAGTTATCTCTTTTCAGAATATTGTTTGCATTCTGTTACAGAAAACAACCACAGAAACTTATTTTAAAATTTTTAAATCATGAAAATGCTAAATAATTCTTAAAATTGTTACAATAAGCATTGCTGAAATAATGACAGATGAACTGTGTCAGTTTGTATTTTTCAAACAAAACATCCAATTCAATTACTAGATAAATTCAATAATCTCTTTTTTTCTGGTTTGTCACTGAAGATGTTCATTGTATGCTTAAGAATTTTAATCATTAAAAAAAAAAGATTTTAAGAGAAAAAAATGAAGCTTGAAACTATCATGATGTTGAAAAGCCATCAAACTGTGCTTATGTTGTAGTAATGACCATTTTCAGATGTCTTTCTTCTCAAAGGTATATTGATTTCTCTATTCTCTTGTTCAGAACTCTACAGCCATTAATGTTGTTGTTGTTTTTTTCATTCCCAATTTAGGCTTTTTTTTTTTTTGAATTTTTTTTTACTTCAAAGTTTTAATTCTATTGAGACTTAAAAAAACTGTAAAAGAGTTAATTTTTTATGTGTTACTTTTAAAAACTTGATCTAATTGAAAGTATGGATGAGAAGGTCTTGAAGAAGAAGATTTGGTCAGGATCAAACTAGTGGATTTTTTAAATATTATTTATTTATTTATTTATTTACTTACCTATTTTTAATTATCTTTTTTTTTTAAATTTATTTTTCAGTCTTATTTTAAAAATCTTTTGTAGATTTTGAAAGCTTTTTCTTTTTTTTGTGGTTCATGATTTGTGGTTTGTTCTTGCATTATAATAAACTAATTATTATTTCCTTAATTGTGAAAGTTCTTGAAATAGAGTCAATATGGTTCTCTAGAGAGAAACAAACATAAAACAATACAACACCTGTTAGATTGGCGTGTTTTCTCTTGTTTATGGAAAGGTGTATATAAAAGATTCCTTATTGCTTTCAGTGAGAAAGATCCAGAGAGTAACACATTATACAAAATTCCCATTTGGTACCTAATGAGAACTGATATTATAGTTCATTAAACATTAACACATCACAAATATAAAAAAATTATATTTGGCATCTAATGGAAATTAATATTAAAACATATCAATTAACACGTTCATATTTTTTTGTATGTTAAATTGAAAATAAGAAACAAATTTAAGATACAGTATTACAGCACCAGTCTGTTTGGAAACTGAGCCAGAAATTACTGAACACTGTCATTTTCTCTGTGTTTTACTTCAAAAATGTCTTCTTATGTTATAGGAGAACTAACTGAAAGCAGACTGGACTGAAATTTGATTTCAAATGAAACTGTGTGTTTGTTCAATCTTGTATGGGACTAGGAATTAGACTGTTTTAAAAACAGAGCTAACAAGGTAAATCATTTTCACAAAAGTATGGCTGAAATGAAATCATATGATCTAACAGTGTATAATTTTAAAAACAATATTTAAGCGATTTTGGTAATAATATTAAATTTTGTCTCAGCTGACATTTTCCTGATCTGTCATATATAAAATACTATTATGTTATATATGATATATTATTCATAGAATAATATCTTATGTATGGAATAATATTATATATAGCATAATATTAAATTTATACATGGAATAATATTCTCTAATACAAAACAGATACAGAATATTTTGAAATCCAACACTAACTTATTAATAAAGAAATGGATCTCAAGTTTTTAATAATATCTATGATACATTTACATTTTTATGTGATATAACAAAAAGCCTTAAGTAGTTTAAAAACTGCAAAATGCCAGTCATAGGAACAAATAGGTTTCCCTTTTTCTTTTCTTTTTTCCATTAACCTGATTCTTTTTTTTCATTTCTTTTTCTATATGTCATTAACTTTGTTTTGTATTTCTTGTTTTACTATTGACTATAAACTGAGAAATACAAATACTTAAAATACTACTATTCAGTATAAATCAAAGTTTATAAATCCTGTAACTTAATCATAGCTCTCTGTCAACATCTGTCATTTCCAGAAAGGATAAAGAAAAAGATATCTATTGATTGCTATTCAGACTTTTAAAATGTATTATTTAAATTTAATAGTTTTGTTTTCATAAAGTACATGCATAGATACAACCACACACAGATACATACTCACAGAAACACACACACACACACACACACACACTGACATTTATAGATTATTTCATGTTTATTTTAATATTTCACTTTTAGTGACAGCAACTACTTTCAAATCTTCATATTTCTTTTATTATTTAGCAAATAAAAAACAAAACAATACATCTTCCGAACCTATTTACAAATAAAACCATTAAATCACTGTCTGAAAAAACTCATAAAAATAACTTATCCACAAAGCAAAACCTGAGGTTAAATAAATTCCCTGCAGGTATAAAGTTAAAAAAACCAAACAAGAAATACAACCTGTAGCACACATTACTGTGTATGGCTATTTGTGTCTCTTCCAAATTATGATGTTGAGAAGAGACCATTTACTTGTGATGAATGTAATTTTGTTAACAGTTTTGTTGCTGACAAGAGCAAGCAGTGTCTTCATTCTCAGACCACTGCTGTGTGGTGAATCATGTCTGCTGTTAACTCAATAGGTTCATCAGTCGTTTACCACTCTGTCAACGGAAAACCTGTCATATTGAGCTGGTCATGCTGTAAAAATGGGAGAATAGCAAGAATGAACATAGCAGCAAATTCAGCATGGAAGTGTTGGAAGACCTGTGTTATTCTGGCCACTTGAACATACTTCTCCATGCCTGTCATTTTGTCATCAAACCTTTCATTACAATTCTCTGGCTCGGGTGCTTGTTAAACATGATCTGCATCTGTCCACCATTTCTGTGTGTGTGTGCATTGTGATACAGGCAAGCAGAGAAGAGTCTGTTAGAACATTTTAAGACATTATTTTTTTCATCAGGTGTTTTTATTTTTATTTTGTGCTTGAATATAAAAACAGAGGATAACTTGTAAGAAATATTAAAATTTTTCATTGGGTGGTAATTATTTTTAATATTTGCAGTTTCATAGAGAAGATCATTCATTCAAAATATTCAGGGTTTTTTAATAGCTGCAGATACATATAGTGATATTTGATTAAGATTATTATTTTTTTCAATTGTTATTATTTTTTGTTTTCAGTTAATAGTGAAAAATTTCTAGCTTTTGTTTAAAAAACAAAAACATAAAAACCAAATTATTAAGTTGTTTTGGGATTATTTAATTATATTTACTATTATTATTTATTATTATTAATATTTTGTATTTGTAGATACAATCAATGGATAATTCATTATAAAACTGTCTGAGAGGTGTGTTTTTTTCTCAAGTTGTAAAATGTTTCTGTTAATACAGATCTTCAGGTTTATTTAATCATTACTTGCAGATGGTTGTCTGTGCCACAGTTTTAATATAGGAATTTAAAAAAGATAATAATAATAATAATATTGTGAATGTGGAAAAATCAGAACTAACAAGATCTGTTTAACCAGAAGGTGATAGTATCTACATGTTTCTTGGAATATTATTTGAGCTTGGGTGGATCATTCAGTTTGCTTGAAAAAATGCTATTTAATTGTTTTATAAACGAAATAGTATGGTGTTTTTTTTTTTTTTTTTTTTTTTTTTTTAATTAATATTATTTCTATGGAGATAGGCATATAGAGATTGGCTTAATAGCTGTGTTAAATACAGTTTGAATAGAGGCTGAACAAAATTATATTTAAAAATAGTTTGAATAGAAACTGAAGAAAATGACATATAAAAGTTATTTAAACATGCCTGCTGGGACATCAAATTACACTATCAACACCATATGAAAATGTCAGGTGAAAAACGTGTTTTGTGCTTAGCTGATATTTTTTTTAAACTACAAAATTTATCCAAAAAAAGTTGTGAAATCTATTTTAACATGGTGAGAGGAAAATGGAACTTGGCTATAAAATATATTTGGAAAACTGCATGTTATTAAATACTGCTTCAGCAACTTAATTACTCAAGAGTAGTTTGGGGCTGTTAAATACTGTTTGAAGATGCTGTGTGGTTAACAGTATTTCTTATTAAAGAAGTAACTTGGAGACATTTGCAGTGACAAGGAATTGGATTAGGAAAGATAATCTGATAATAATACAGGTTGTGGATGTCAGCATAGTAGAAGTATAAAGAGCATGGTAACAAGTCAGTGCTGTAAACATGTTGTTATGGAGACTAGAGGCAAACAACCAGAAAACTAAAAAGGTAAGTTTAAACTGGTGGTCTGTAACTTTGTTATGTCATTGTAAAAGTACTGTTTACAGTTTCATTGGTTAAAAGTGAGAAGAAAGATTTTTTAATCATTATGAATTTAAATAGATGTATACACATTAAATACATACATATATACATTCAAACACATATGCACAAACACACATTCACACACACATACATACATTCATATATTGAAAATATCAATATTTGACATTAATTTTGGAATAATAATAATTATTAAGTAATAATTTTGTAGTTAGTTTAGCAATCTATCACAATTTATATTAAACAAAGTTTTAAAATCTAAGAAATTGAAATCGTAGTTATTTCTCAGAATTTACCTGAGTATATTTCAGTTGGTTACCCTTCTTGCTATAAACATATACATTAAGAGACTAAAATATTGTTGCAATACTACTTTTGTCATTATTTCTCAAAGTAAACTTGGTCATATTTCAGTTGTTTAAAATATCAACATAAATACAATTTAAGTTACAATAATTTATTGTAGTTATTTTACAAAATTTACTTAAGTTGTTTATCTGTTAGTTAAATCCATTTTGTGAGCTTAAATTTGACCAAGAATCAGGCTTCTTGTCATATGGAAAGTCAGTCCACCCATCCATCATGTATGTCTTGTCCAGACAGTGCTACTGGGATACTGAGTGAGATAGGAAGTAAAAGTTATTACCACAAGTTAAGTCAAGGGATATGTTCAACCCTTTCCATTTTGAATCACTGTTCATGTATTCTGTGTGTATTGTCCAGAATTAGCCCACTGAGATTTCAACTCTATGTGTTCTAGTTTTAGAGTTAGAGCTTTTTAACTGTGAAGATCTGAATTTTAAATATTAAAAGTTAAGTCCTGGTTACTGGATTTAGTAGATTCTTGTCGTGTATAGTTTCACTTATCTTTTCTTTCCAAACTCATTAATTCCATTGTTTTGTAATTCTGTGTTTTCCAGTAATTTTTCACTTTTCATGTTAGCTGATTTAGAAGAATGACATAAGATCACATTTTAGTGTTTGTTGTATCATATTTTAAGAACTGATGCTGAAATTATATTTATCTTGGAATCCACTAAATATTTGAATATCATACCATGTTAAAAATACTCTTTTCTAACTCATTGGCACACATTCCTATGTTATTGCTAGGATAATTGTCAAGAACAGTTAACATGTTAGTAAAAGAAAGGACACCATGGTGGTCTTATGCCTCTTTCACTGAGCTTGTGAATTAAAAAAAGCCATCATGTACATAGGCAATCAGTGACCTTCTTTTTCCTGCTATGATGTCCATCCTGTCATCACAGCCCAAACCAGACACATGTAGAGTCTTTCTTTTTATGTTCTTAGCTATAGAACCATAATTGCTTCTGTTTATTGATTTAGAAACCAGGTTCTGTTACTTAACAAGTATGTGGCTTAAGAACAAAGACAGAGTTTTAACACAAACAACACCAACATGGTTCCTGAATGCTGTGCAGTCTGCTCATAAAACATGGACTACATGTTGGCAAGTCAGGATGCAGAAAAAACACTGCTGCTTTGATGTGTGGCAGTATTCGCTGATCAAACACAATTTATGCGGCAATCACTGCATCTTTATGTAGACGTCAAGTACAGATTAGTTTTTGATTCGTTTGATTGTTGCACATAAAATCTTGACATTGCTTGTATGGGAGATAAATTTGTGTCAAGACCTGAAGAGTTTATGACTGGAATATATACAAGGGCATGGAGATGTGGACTGCATTTCCATCCATTCTTCAATTGGTGTAATTAAGGTCAGCTTCACCATGTTATTAATTCGTCTTTGTGACCTTGTTATTGTAAAACCAACATGCAGTGTACTTGCTAGAAACTTGTTCATAAAAGTGTGTTTTATCAGTGAAGTACCAATAAAGTTGTTCCTTCAGTTGGTCACTTACAAAGATTGTGTTTAACTTTTATTTACTAAATGTTTGCTCTGAACAAAACATTTATCCCTTTGATTTCATCCACAATTGGTTTCCCATAATTTTCTATTTTTGATATTCTTGCTTTGTTATCCTTATAATAAGTTTTTTGATTTGTTTTATTTTGCATTTCTTTCTTCTTTTTGGAATGCTATCTTATTGGATTCTGTAATTTGCTTCATCTCAGTTTTTAGCTTTTGTTTTTCTTCTGAAACTGGACTATTTTCATGGGTATAGTGCTAGGAAGATGCAATGTCCTAGGATGAGTAGTATTCCTTAGTATACATTAACTTAAGTTTGAGTAATAGTCAAATGTTTTTTAATTTAAAAATTTACTGAATATATTTTTTGGAATATAAGATTATTTAATAAATAAATTTTACAAAATGATAGTAATAACTTGCATAATAATGATTTAATTTTGCCAAAGCATGACATACCTAGATTTTTCTACTGAAATTGGATCACATAATATCAGAAGTTAATAAAAAAAAAAGGGATTAACAGTAATGAAGGCTTATAGATAAGTACTTCCACAAACCATCATATTTCATCTCAAATTGTTTCTCACAAAAATCCATTAAAGTACTTCCACTTTTGAAACCTAATTTAATGTTACTTGATGTATTAGGAAGCACTGATGAAAACAGATGAGTTTTGGCTCAAATGTATTGCCTTGTGGAATAACTATAAATTATGTTCCTGTATCTGCTGAATTGCTTGCATTCTGAAAAATGAATAGAAAAGAACTGACAGGTATGGTGGAGTGGTGACAATTTATGAGAAATCTGATCACTGATTATCCTTAGTAGGCAATAAAAAGCTGTTCAGAGCACTGTACAGAAGTACTCTTCATAAGACATTACCTTTGGGACTGGTCGTAGAAAGGTAAAATATTGCTTAAGGCTTTGATATAAATATCATGAAAATAGGTTCTAAATATTGAAAGATGTACAAACAAACACACACACACACACGTATATGCACATACATACACACATACATATATATAAACATATTAATTTATAATTGTCTTTTGTTTCTATATTAGTTTTTATTTATTTTGAATTTCAGTAAACTGCTTTTATTACCAAAGAAAAAAGTTGAAATTTAAACCAACATTTGGTCAATTCAGCTTATTCTGTCTGTAAGTCTATCAAACCATCAATCTGAAGACTGAGATCCATTTCCAGCAAAAATATTGTCAGATTTTATTACTGTTATACATAGTTTTAGAAAAGTAATCATGTAGTGTCATCTATATTGCTTTCTCTAATAAAATAATATCTTTGTATCATTTCCCCACAAGACAGTATGTAACCTATCAGAATATTTGCTTTCATAGCTTTCCTTGTCATCATTAATGTACTAGATACATTCAGAAACAACCTGAGTTAATAGGATAGATTCAGAACTCCTCTTCCTTCTGTTTCCTGTTATTTTAAGATGGTTTGGATAATACTGTTGTTCTAAGATACTACAGTGAACACAACCACAGATGAATTATTCAAATACTACAATTCTCACCGGACACGAAGCAGCAAAATCACTTAATTCTATCAATGAATCAAGAATTAAATCTACTTATATTTTTCTGTTGTTTATGTTGCCTCGGCTTCTTCGGCCTATCAATATGTATGTCAGTATGACAGAGCCTTGGGCACTGAAGAAATCACATTCACTTCAGCAAATATAGAAGTGAACATAGTATCAGACTTTGGACAGATGTGTTGTTATTGGTTCAAATCTTCTATGTACAGATGACCAAGTAAGCCTGTTCATCTCCACTAATGGACAAACTAATGAGCTATATTATCTGGATTCTGTGTCACAACTGAGTACAGATCGATTTCAGAGATGGTGTTATTTGTATGTTCTTCATTAATCAGTAGTACTAAAAGTCCAGTATATGCCATATGGGTACCACAGTCATTGTTTCACTACTAGTCTGTGTTACAGCTAATGGAATCTTCTTTACTATCAATATAGAGAAATATTTTTATTAATAGTCTTTGCATCTAATTAGTAGTTTACAGTTTGAATAGGTGCCCTCTCATGACCTCATTTGTTTTCTGGCACTTGCAGGTTCACCTAATAAAAGTTAATGTTGAATATGTTGGAGTATTGTTAAGTATTAATTTATTATTTTTGGACATTAGGTTTTATAATTCATTTTAAACAGGAAATTGGAATTGAAAGACAAAAAACATACACAAACTGTTTGACAATACTAATGTAATAATAGTAGATTAAGATAATCATTGCTATAGATGAAATGAATAAATGAATATTTAATGACATCTCAATATATTCTAATATTAATGGTTATCAGGGTCAGTCATTTATTTCCTTTTTAACAATGATATGATAGGAAATCTGCTGATATCATTCAAAGGGCTTTTCTTATTAACCTCAAAGCTTTTTCATACACTTTCTATAGAAATACAAAAGTATATAACCAGTCAGGATGCACCTGCTGGAATCAGAAATAGATAAATATCTCAATAGTTCATTGTAATATAAATATGTTAATTTGCTTACATAATTAACTGTTTTGCTAGGTATGCCAGACTGTAATAAATATTTAACAAAAAGCTAGTTATAATACAATTTTAAAAAAAAGCAAATTTATAAGTATATTATTTACACAACAATAATGGATGTTTCAGATTTGATAATGAATTTATTAATAACTGAAAAAAAAAAAAAAAAAAAAAAAACAAATAAAAAAAAAATCCAATTACATTGATCTTGTTTAATGTCCATAATAAAAATCTAAAAAAAAATTAATTTATGTAATACTCCTCTGGAGAGGTAATTTTTGGATGTATTCACTATCCTTGATATGTAATAGCAATATGAATTATTACAGAATAAATTGCTTTTTCTATTTCTTTAGCAGTAATTTATAAAACAAATTTAAAAAGCCAGAAATATAAAATAATTTTCATCAATGTTTTTTTTGGATCCTAAATATAAAGAAAAGTAAAAACATGAGATGAATGTTTGTAGCAAAGAATTTTTCTTTTGTTAATTTAATTATTTATGAAGCAAAAAAAATTATTTCAGTTTCTTAACAGTAATATACACTTAAAGGTTTCACAACAAAGGCCACAAGAAGTATGTGTTCTGTCAGTAAGAACATGCCTGGAATTTCAAGTAAAGATTTTCAGCATTTCAATCAAGCCATCTTCCATGATCCCATATCAGGATGTATTAAACATTATCTAATGACTTTTAATTAAAACATGTTGAGGCGGTACCATTTTCAAAACACACTAGTATTCCTTAAAACATGTTAATTAAAACATTTATACCAACATTATTTCTTCCATTATTTTCCAAAACTGTAAGATTTGTGAAACTAAATAAATTAAAATATATTTGCTATCCTTTTCTTTTCCTTCATTTCCAAACACTTACCATTTCTTAAAATATATTAATTAACAAATTATTTATCATCTTTTTCATTCTCATTATTTCGAAACTCTAACATTTCCTAAAATTAATTATTAATTTTAAAACCATCTTTTTCTTTTCTTTCATTTCCAAATACTAACATTTGTTAACATATATTAATTAACAGATATTGGACAATGCTTTTCTTTTCCTTCATTACAATGTTTCTCTGTTCATGGCTGGTGGGGAAAAACAAGAAGAAAAAAAAAGAAGAAAAATTTAACTGTTCATCAAGTATTGAATGGTCTGTATGTGAATAACACTTGCAGTAAAGTTTCTAAGGTCAGACAGAAGACATTAGACTCTGATGAAACCTCTGGGAGATAGTCTGATTGATGGTTTTGTTATGGGACATGTTGAAAACCTTGTGCTGAATCTCTGTGGTTGCTGATTTTTTCCCTTCCATTAAATATGGACCTGGGCTTGTGAAAGTCAGCCTGATGGAATTGTTGCATTCAAATTCTAGGCTTACAGAATGTTAAATATATATATGTATTTTAGATATTTTCTATAAGTTGACAGTATACAAGAACACTACTTTCACATAAACATTATTTTAAAAAATATAATGTTATGATTAAAAATTTTAAAATGTTAAATTACATCTACTAGATATGTAAATAATAAATACACATGGAACTGACTTCATTACAAGAATACAAAACAGTGCTGAAAACATTTAATAATGTAATTGTTTTTTATGATAATGATGCAATTAATAAAATAAATTAAGTATACAGAAACATTTCTTATTATATTCTAAATGCACAATCAAATTTGTATTGGGTATTTTTTAACAATTAAATTTTCAGTGAGCACATCATTCAGTAATTTTTATTTACAATGATTTGTTTACATTTGTAACAATAAATAAATGAAAGTGTACAGACAATATATTTTAATTTTAGTTAAATTTGTTTAATTTTAATTAAAGTTACAAGTATCAAACTTCATTTTGTGTAATAATTATACAATAGAGAACACATTCTGTCATCATTCCATGAACAAGTTTTCAGCTGGAAAAAGTGGATTTCTCACGTACGCCCTCCCAAAGACAGAAATGGAT
Organism: Chrysomallon squamiferum; assembly: GCA_012295275.1. NCBI lineage: Eukaryota > Metazoa > Mollusca > Gastropoda > Neomphalida > Peltospiridae > Chrysomallon > Chrysomallon squamiferum. The sequence continues at coordinate 32,057,680 of CM022665.1, read as the reverse complement.
ACTAACACAGTGGGTGTACATTAGAATAGATTTGATCCTATGTTCTAGCACTGCACTAACCATTAACCTACAGCTCATATTTCTTATTACAGTATATAACAAGTAACATCAATAATTAATAAATATTATCCTTATATTTTATGATGCACAAAAATTTAAAACATCACCACAGTTTTTATTCTATTTTCAAAAGCATGCTTTAGAAAAATTCTATAATTTCTTTAAATGTGTGAAAAAATAAAGATGTATAGCCGACAGCAGTTGATTTGGCTGCAGTCCACATTAATAACAAACCAAATTAATTTAAAAGAAGGAAAACAGAAGACAAAAGATATAAAGAAAAACATATCCATATATCTGTACACGTAACTAATGGTGATGACATTTTGTGCCAAAGATTTTGTGTCTCTTTTATCAAATCTTATATTAAAAACTCCATCACAATGTTATTTTCTTTATCATTTTCTATGACTTAGCTCAAACACAGTAAGAAGTCTAATGATATATTGTTGCAGTAAATGGATCCCCTTAGGCCTCAAAGGCAAACATCAGTAGCTTCTGTTTATATATATCCTGAGTAATTTTTTTCTTTTCTATATATATATATTTTTTTTTTCATACATCTGGTTAGATTATTTTCTTAGCAGATGGAATTTCTATACTTTATTCAGGTATTGATTTTTTTTATTTTTATCTATAGATTTTGTTTTCTGTTTCAATATTTGTTTGTTTATGTGTGTGTACCTGAAGTGTTTTGTTTTTTCAGGTATCCAGTTCAAGAACATGTTTTAAAGATAATTGTTTATTTTTGTATGGTTTGGTTTTGACCTTTTTTCTTTATTTATTAATTTTTTTATCTTTTTGATATATATATAAAAATGATAAAACTAATAATAAAAAATACCGAAAGAAAAACAATGAATAAATAAAAAGTAAATAAATATATTATTCAATAATTAATTAATTAATTAAATAAATAAAATTATGAAATAATAAATAAATAAATAATTTAATTAAAGGTACTAGATCACTGGATTAGAATTAATGTTTTATAAAATGATTGTCAGTTTTATAAATCTCTCAGTTTTATAAATTTTCATTGACATAACCTTACATTATGTAATCCAGGTTGCATGCAGATGAAACATTCTGCTAATGGAGTTACAGCAGGAGTAATGTAAGCAAACTAATGAAACAGTGCAGTCTTCAAATTTATACAGGTTAAAAAACAACAACAAAAAATACCCCATGAGATATAATGCTATGGAATACAAAATATTTTTGGAATTCATTTATTTTTTCTTTTGAAATAAATAAACTGACAAAGAAAATAGAAAAACATTTGAATTTTTTGTTATAAAATTAAAAATTAATGATATGCATTTGTTTAATTTTTGTTCCGTTTTTTTGTTCCTTCAAAAAGTAAAATGTGTATGTAAATTGTAAGTGTGTGTGTACAAGAATGTTTGAATTGGTATGTTTGTCTGTGTGTATGACTATAATCACATATAATGGTGTGGGTGCATAAGTGGATGTATATGTGGGCTTATGTGCATAATTATTTTAATGTAAGAGAGTATACATATTTGATTGTGATGTACATATTTGATTTCTTAATGTGCTGTATCCAAAATTATCTGTTTTACATTTATTTTCCCCCATTTTTATCTAAAAGTATTCCACAATATTATGTATGTGATATATTTACAAAATTTTAAGTCTTTTCAAAGACATAGAACTTTATTTATTTGATACTGACATGCTATGATGTTGAAATAAAGAAATCTTAGGAGAACAATCTAAACTGTTAAACAATAAATTAATCAGTTCTCTAAACCGTTAGGAACAAAACATAAAATTATTAAATATATACATTTAATACATATGTGTTTAATTAAGAAAATATGTACATAAAGATATAGATGTGTGTGTGTGTGTGTGTGCTAGCATTACAATTTATCTGTCATATTTTTGGAATATTGGAAATGTTGCTTAGATTTAACAAATTATTATTTAAGTTTGTTTTTGAACCAGTTTGTATGAGAGTATATACATAGTCCTGTTATTTTTATTTTTCACAGGTTAATAAATAATAATTTAATTATGTCAAAAATTATTCATATGCAATATTCTATATATATTCAATAGAATGCCTTAAGCTCAATGGATTTAGTAAAGATAAATTACACCCGTATAAATAAATGACAAGTTTTTTTTTTTTCAGTACTTATGAAACTGTTATAAGCAATCCTATCTGTCTCATTCCTCATGCCTATAAGATAAATAAAATTATAATGGGTGAATCAACAAGTTACTGAAGTGGAGAATTGTTTTTACACTGGTCATTACAGAAATATAACAGAGCCAAAGGTTTTACCGTTAACACACATCATAAAACTCTGACAAAACAAATAAACTGATTCAACAGAAAAACTTGTTAGTGTAAAGTCAGAACGTTTTTATTTATTTATTTATTTATACTATTTCATTTTAGTTTTCATTTCATAATAATGAAAGGGAATTGTTTTGTTTTTTTAAATAACCAGTGACTCAGTCTTCATAGACACCTTGTGCACATCGTATTATAGTGGCAATTACTTCTTCAGTTGATAAAGAACAATACCTCTATCATCAGTTATCTTTTCCTTTTTCTTTAAATGCTTGATGTATTTTCTACATTACTTTGTGAAGCTATAAACTGCAAACTAAAAAAACGGATCTACTGGATAATACAAAATGACTAAAGAAAATGTTTTCATGATTAATTTTTATTTAAAACATTTCACATATTTTATTAGAATGAATGCAGATTTAACACCTGAAAGAATAAAATTCAAAAATGTGAGTCTTGAAGATCTTTAACTACTGAAGAGATAAGAGAGAGAAAGATAAGTTACTTCCTTTTTAAAAAAATATATAGATTTTTTTCTGCACATTTTAAAAATATTTTAGATTTTTTATTTTTAACTTTTAATTTTTTATATTGATTTAGAAAAGTACCATATGTTTATAAAATAATTCACCTCTGATTTAACAAGTTCAGACATTATTGGCAAAACAACATATAGAAACACTGATGACTCATCTATTGATATAACTTTCACTTTTAACAGTCACTTCTAAAAGATCTTTTGAAGTGAAAATTCTAATTATGAAGTGGATCATTATTTCATCACAGTGTGAGAAAAACACACGTGGCTGTCCTAGGTTTCCCATAATGAATGAAACTGATATTTATATTCTGTTCATGTCTGTGCACATATACTCGTTTTCTGGCTTATATCAGTAAACACTGGATTTATGGGTTATTTTATGCTTTATTTTTTTGAAGATTTATTCCTTACTTATTCGGTCACTTCTTCCTTCCTTCCTCCTTTAACTCTTTTCTTCTTCCTTTCCACTTGTTTTATATCTTTTTCTTTCTTTCTTTTTTTTTTAGTTTATTTTTGTTTTTTCCATCCCTTACGTCCTGCATTTATTTATTTATTTATTTATTTATTTATTTATTTGTTTGTTTGTTTGTTTTGTTTATTGCTAATAAATAATTTAATTAATTGGCTGCTAGTAAGTATTCTTTTCTGGTTTCTATTAATGTTTTAAAACTATTTGGTTTCTGGAAATTATTGAATTTATGATTTGTGTTACACTTGTAAAAAATATTTATTTTAATTTATTTTATTACTTAATTTTATTATATTATTATTTTTATTTTTTATTTTTGTAAATATGTATTGTTGTTAATGTATTTGTGCATACAGATTTTCTGTTTTCTTTTAAATGAATGGAACACATTGATATTTCTGATTAGCATTACAATGTTTTTAAAAAAATTATAAATTATTTATTTATTTATCTTGGCTTTCTTTCAGTATTCCCTTTGTTGTTTCCGTACATGTGTTTTTATAACATTATTTGATTTGTTCTGCTGGTTTCTTGAACTTGTGTTCTTTTTCATCTGTTCACTTGATTTTTGTTTTTATATCACTGTACTTTACTCTCTTGAGACTGAAGTTTTCAGATAAATAAATGAGAATTTAATTTTTTTAGAAAAATTTATACTTACATTTAGGGATACATATACATATATTTATTTATTAAGTAAAAAATAAAAAATCCAAGTTATTTATTATTTTTATCTTACGTGTCTGACACATACACATATGTATTTATTATCAGAAAACTGATTAGCTTTCAACAAAATTTAATATCTGACATTTACTCTTAAGAAAAAAAAAATGGATTGATTTAAATGAAATAAATTATTTAATATACAATAATAAAAAACAGCACCTGCCTATCAAAAGAAAATTAAAGATTAATATAATAGGGTATATTAGGTCAGCAGTAAAGTGTGATTTAATACACAAAAGGCAAATATCAGTTTTCTTTCATGTCTATCAGGCTGTTTTCTTCTCCAAATTCTCTTTGACCAGTATATCTGATTTATGAAAAGCTACATATAAAAATCACTTGTTGCTAACTATTAAAAGTTATTTCTAAGATGAATCTTTGCAGGATTTCTTTCACAGTTTGTAACTTGTAAAATCCTATGAATTTCTCGTTAAGCGTCAATTCATTCATTGTTAGTATTGTGGAAAATGAAGTGAAAATGTTATGAGTAGACTGAGTAGCTTCATAAAGTGAAATACTATTTGTTACTATTTTCAGGATTAAATACTGAAAAAAGCTACTACAGCATTAGTGTTTCAGAACAATATTTACCATACATAACATAATAAATACAGTCAAAAGACTATTGCTTATGTAATCGTTATTAACATTCATATTATATGACTGATCTCTGAAAAAAAAAAAATAATAATAATAATAAATTCTGTCCAGCCATGATTCATAGGGTTATCTGTCCACTGGCATTGTTCCTCATTAGCTCTTGGCTTGGACAACTAATACAATTTAAAGGCTGGTCTCTTGGTGTTTGGAACACAATCAAACTAATTACATCTGTTGACATGGGTCTCTGGATGTGACACTTGTAGGTGTTCTGGGATTTCCTCTGTGGCTGTGGTCTGACAAGAAGATAACATCTGTTGATGAATATTTATTGCTGTAAAATCTAGTGTCTGTGCTGAGATTATGGATTTCAGTTTTTGCATTCTGATATATCCATGTTCTGGTACAAATAGAGCATTTTATTATTTTTCTTTTTTTAAATTTCTTTTCAAATTATTTTGTAAAGTCTTCAAGATAAAATTTATTGATTAATGAATATTAAAATATTTTTCTGTTTTGGACATACCTGCATGATGGAGGTACAGGTTTATGTCCATGATAATCATACTTGAACATTTGTCTGGTGGAAACTTGATGAAATTACATCTAACCCATACTACCTGTGTAGCCCACATGTTCAGATATTCTTTTCACTTAAAAGTTAGGGTTACATATGTTGTTGTTTTTTGTTGTTTTTTTGTTTGTTTTTTTTAAATTTTAAAATGTATTTATTTTAGTAAAGATTGCAGCCCTCTTTTGTAAGACAGTAATTTTGTTCATTATTCATTTTAGTAAAAATCCTATTATCTTAAAACTATTAATTTTTCATGGATTTTGTAACTGAAAAAAAAAAAACATTTTAAAAACTAGATCTTTTTAAATTAGTATTATAAGTAAATTAATACATTTCTTCATTTGATCATATAAAAATAACAATTATAAAATCCTAAGCACTGTTCTGGAATAGTCTTGTGAGATAGTGGACTGAAGGAAAACACATAATGGCATACTTAGCTACATAAAATTATGTGTGTATGTGTATTTGTGTGAAAGAGTAAATGTTTATGTCTGTGTGACTATGATAATATCAAATACTGTTACCAGTAAAGTATGTACAGTTAAATTAACTGTTATAAAATATTTGTAGATGTGAATTTAAATTTGTAAGCCTGTCTTTTGAAACTAATCATGTAACATAAAGAAAAAATAGTTTTGTGTTTTACAGAATGTCTTTGATTTCTACAAGATGATATACATTTACATTAATATGATTTGTGAAATGAAATGTTTATTTAAAGTTTATTTGCAAACATTCTGTAACAATAGACTTCCTAAAATAGTATTTAAAAAAACAAATACATGATGATTAGGTTATCAAAGACCAAATGGCACAGTCCATATTTAGGCAGAAAGAAACAAAAATGTGTGTGAAACTAAAAAATTAAAACAAAAAAAATTGCAATCAGCAACAATTGTTATGATGTCTCATTCTTCAATCTTTACACAGTGTTCTTTAATTGTGGCTTGAAAGGATGTATTAGATTACCTCCCTTGGGAGAGTTCTCTCATCTTTAGGTGACCACCAGTCTTAGCTAATGGTTGGCTGTGTGTGCATAATTTATGATCAACTCCTGTGCTTCATTAAGGGCCAAATTTCTGTCCACAACATGACTTCACTTGTGCCAGTATTTGTTCTGCCCCATTATCATCTGATGTCATTACTTTGAGGAAATTAGTTTATGAAGATTTGTCACAGACTTGTTGAAGATGGGTGAGTCATAGGCATTGTAATGGAGGACAAGTCATTTCTTTGGAATTACTTTTAAATTCAACAGATTCTGTTAAGTGTGAATTTTTTTTATTATTACTATCTCATTTATGAACTGTCATCTTGCAGCTGAATGTGTTGTCAACATGATTTAATGGTTGAATGAATGGATGGACGTATGGATGTATGGAAGAAGAAATGGGTGGACAAACAGATGGAAAAATGTTAGATTTCTTTTTTCTTTTTTTTAAAATGGAAAATAGAGAGAAAATGGTTTAGCAAATAAAAGAAACATTGTGAAAATGAACAATCCAGTGATCTTGGAGACATTGTTGAAAATGTGTTATGCGTGAATAGTTTGGTTAATTCAGATAGGCTGATGAATACAAAGATGAATAGACAGATTGGAGGAAAACTGGTATTATGAGAACAAGTATTATAGAAGAAAGTTTACAAATCAAGAAACCAGAATTTGAAAGATAAACATAGCAACAGTAAAACATATGCCAGATATGCAGGCAACACACACACACACACACACACACATTTGCACTCTTCTCACACAGTCACAAAAAACATTCAATAATACAAGGACTTGCCCATATATACACACATACACATTCACAAACACACACACATATATTCACATATTCAGAAACATGTATATTCACTTTCACATCATTCATACATGCATACATATATACACATACACACTCAAAAACATGCATACCCACACTTACTCATGCGTGCACACACACACACACACACACACAAACACACACATACTTAACATTCATACAGATAATGGATATATTTGCCTTGCACATGAAAGTGAATATATAATAAATTTTATCACATGACATAAATAAATGATGAATCACTTGTGGTCAAGGGAACACAATTTACAATACTTCTTCATACTGATACAAAAACTAAACATCTCATGATGTATTCTTCATTTAGAGAATATTAAGTGAGAATACTGAGAATAGTTCTAGAACAAACTGACAGATAATTGATCTCTTTGTAAAAACTCCAATAGAGTCAACAAGATGCAAATCATTAAAAATGTAACATCAATCCTTTTACCCAAATGTCAGACATGACATTTTAATAAATTGGTTTCTTCAGCTTTCATTGCATTTGTTCACCATGTTGTTATTATTGTATTGGTTTGTTTACTCAGTGAGATTTATGATTAAATTAACTTGTGTTTGTTACTGTCTATAAAGATAATAAAGAATATTGAAATGATTGTAAGTTTATAAATCTACATTTTTAATAGTCTGCTACATACCCAAGATTAATTATTTGACCTCTTGATTACATGAAACCAGTGACAATACAATGGTACCTGTCTTTAGCAGCCTGCGAGATAAGGGGCCACCTATGATGTATGGACACTTTTCTGAGTTCTGACTGGTTTTCAATAGATATGTCCCTTAGATCAGCAGACACATATATTATTCCACTGCTAAAGCAGACAGACATACTAATGTTATTGTTGTACAGCAGCTTTATATGATATTTTTAAAGATGGCACCACCATTTCCTGCACTGCACAGTCTATGCTGGAAGTGTAGTTTTTGTAGAATCACAAGAGTCCTCTAAATGCAATCACAACACGTTTGCCCAGCAAACCCATGTCAGTTCAAAACATTTGGTACATAATTTTGATAATTCAAACATTCAACATCATTCCATGCATGTTTATGTTTTGTAAAAGCTTTACTGTGCTTTAAGAGAAAGCCATGATGCTTGCTACAGCAATGTCAATTGCTACTGTTGTGGCAGATGTGAATAAAGATTGTAAATATGTTCCAAAAAATTGTTTGTAATTTCTGTCCCTGTGATGAGGGGACATCTGCAATGTAGGGACACTTTTGCTTGGCCGATCAGGTGTCTCTACAAGAGAGGTTCTGCTGTATTTAGATATAACAAAAACAAGTAATAAGGGAAACTGTCCATTAATGAAAATGTTCCCTGAAAACTAAATAGTCAAGATTATGCAGTTAAAATACAAAATATTCAGCTTGGAAAAGGTCTAAGAGTAAAAACAATATAACCCTAATACTACACAAACAATATAGCTAATCTTAAACTTTTAACCGTAAATCTGATTCATAGTAAAAATTAAAAAAATAAAAATTATGGATGAATTCATGGTGGACAAAATAGTTAATGAACTAATATATAGTAACTATTTTTACTGTTTTAGAACCAATTAAACTATAACCATTTTAAAATTTGGATATGTTTGTTATTCACAAAACAAAGAATCAGTGGACCAATATCTGTACTTTACTCTTTACAAAACCAATCCATGTCAAATTTAAAATGTGCAAATGTTCATTGTTGATAGTTTTATACTATAAATAAATAAAAAAATTGGTTTAAATAAGTGTGAAGCTAATCTGATACAGAGAGATCAGCAGTAAAGTAAATTGCTGATTATAAGTGGAGATATCTTTGAGTTCTGATGTAAATCACAGTAGCTGAAAAGAAGCCACACAGCAACAGACTTAGAAATGAAATGAAATTTTATCAGAAATAACACTGATATAAAAATGTTATTAATATTGGTTTGTCTGGCAGTCCTGTAAGAGATATGATTGGAATATAATTTCAAGTATCATGATGATGATATGATAGAAGTAGTAATAATAGTAGTAGTAGTGCTAGTAGTATTAGTAGTAGTTGTTGATGTGGCAGTAGTGTTGTAGTACTAGTACTAATAGTAGTTGTAATAGTGTTAGTGGTACTAGAAGTAGAAGTAATGGTAGTAGTAGTAGTAACTGTATAATATTATAGAATACTGATATAGTTATTAATAAAATTGATATATATGTAATCTTATTATGAAACAGATTGAAGTCGAGAAATTTAAAAACAAAAAATCCCAAATATGATTGCAGTAAATAATTCATATTCATTGCAGTAAATAATTCATATTGTATTATCAAACAAACAAAAAAATTATAAATAATAATAATAATAAATGGGTAAAAATAGATAATAATCATAATAAATAAAAACTAATTCAGACATTCACCAAAATTATACTTGAAAAAATTATTTGATGAGTCATGTCCATTTTATTTTTATTTAATAAAAATAATTGAGAGATCACAGTGAGATACGTTTTATCTGTATTATTGCCACAGATACTGGAATATTGGATGAGATCAAAACAAATAAAAACACAAATCTGGAGATCCCGATATCACAGTCTGGTCTTAAAGGCAGTAATGAGTCTGTGATATTCATTGGCCTTGCAGTGTGAGAAAAAACATCCTGTGATCAAAATGATTCCATTGTTCTGTGTCTAGACAACCATGTGTCATAAACAACAATTAAAGTGAAGCATTCAGCGTGTTAGGTGACAAGATAATCATAGGTGTTACAACAATTTTCTTAGTTAATGAGATGTAGCGATGCTGTAGTGATCATTTTATTGGTTTTCAAAGTGCTTATAATGAACATTCTAGTGATACATTTATATTATAGGGATTCTGAAATATTTGTAAAGTGATATAATTATATGTTGAAAATAACTGTCGATACGACAGTGTATGTTCCTCTGAAAACAATGGAGATTAAGTTTAGATCGTTAACTTCATCTGAGTGAATTCTGCAATATTTAAAAAGTAATGTAATTGAATACTGAAAATGATAGATGATACAGAAATAAATCTATTTCCTAAACAAAAATGGTAAAGATTAAGTTTTGATTGTTATTTTTAAGTCCAAGCAATTAGTAGAATATGAATATAGACATTATAATATATAATGAAAATGAATGAATATTTTAATATAAAAAATGTTTTAAAAATATAAATTGTTTATGTTTTTGTTTTTATTTTTTTTGTTTTTTGTATGTAATTTTTGTGATATATTTAATGTGAATAGTATATAATTTTGCTATAAAGTTAGGTGCTTTCAGGGCTCTGTATTATCAGAATAAATTTATTAAATCTCTTTTAGTTTTATACACATATAATCATAATAATTATATTTACAATGCTGAAACATTTGCATTATGAAAAGCTGTTTCATACATTTGTCAGATGATTAAAAATATCTAACAAGAAATATAATTAAACACTTAATCTACATGTTCAGTGCTACAAAACAGTATAAGTTAATGTATTTAACATATACTGTAATGTACATCATTATATCCTGAATTTATCTGAGAGGTAGAAAACAACTTTATCAATGCAGAAAAAGAAAATAAAGAACTATCAATCCTTATTAAAAAAAGAAAAGCTTTCTTATTTGTTACAGTGATTGGTATGTTTCAAAACTAAAACAATAATCAATTAGCTAATTTGAACTTGTTTATTTAAACACATACAAACATTTAACACCGAGTCACAACAGACATAATTAATTATGCTGTGATTCAGTTACTATGAAAAGAATAAATACACAACAAGTTTTAACTGTTGTGTAACTGACTTGTTGAACATAAAACAGAAAATATAATTAAATAAGAAGAATAAAATGTCATAAGGCAGTGTATAATTCCATAATAAAGAATGTAACCATGCTCTTTCAACAGAAGTGTAATTTATTATCACAGTATTAAATTTAAATATCCATGAGGTGGTCTGTTATTTATATTTCTTGGATTATGTCACACGTAATCTGATCAGGTTACTGGCAGATGGTTAACAACAAAACTGAGACATTTTTGTAAATAATTACAAGTTTTTCTAATGTGATTCCTCTGTTATGTTGCTGGGTATTAAGGAAAGAGAGAGTGGTGTGTCATAGGAAGAAACATTCACAGTGAGACAGACACCAGTTTGATTTGATTGGAGCAGCAAGTCAAAGTCAGAACTGCTGTAGTTATTAAGCTGTCAATTTGGAAATGAAACTGGGGATCACTGCATTGAACTGTCACCTCTTGTTTGGGAAATACCAGATTTTCAGCAGTGAAGAATTTTAAATTTTTTAAAGGGATATTTCTAAGAAGAGAGACTTCTGAAGTAATTAATTAGTTGAGAATGTGTGGGTTTTTTTTTAAATTCTGAAATTTGATTTTTTTAAAAAAATGGAATTAATTATGTGAAGTAATTGTTTGTGGCCTGTTGCAATTCGTGATTGAGGAAAAAGATTTGAAAAACTGTTTGATGGAATTGCTTTTGTGTGTGTTTACATCGTGAAAGCAGTGTTTTGGGAAAAACATTACAGTGTTTTGTCCAGTCTTATTTGAAGAAAATGAGTTTGGCATTTTAAAGGCCTGAAGCCCATTTATTGTTGAACATTGAATTTATCTTAATTTGTACTGGGATTGCATCTCCTGTATTAAATTAACCAACATTTACAAAATGCCAGCATGAATTTGACTAAATTGATAGGTTTTTCTTTCTTAAGCATACATCTTGGACATACCTATCAGGGGATTTCTCAAAATTCAGCAGATTATATTTTCCTGTGAAATTCATACCAAAGAGTGAAGTTGAGGGAGATAATTTTGAGTGATAGGTAACATTTAAGTGGGATTGATTCTTTGCCTTTGAAAGGATTTCTTAAAGGAAATCGGCCCTCATGGATGGCAGCATCATCAGCATGGTACTGATCTACCAGCATGGATATTGATCATGTGACAGATCTTTGCCAATGTTACAGTATTATCATCTGATATTGGCTCAGTCTTGATGGGTGAAAATAATAGTAGTTCAATTATGGTGTAACACTGTGAGAAAAAAAGGACATTTTTCTTAACTGAATGTGTAGAAATTGATGAGAGCTTATGGAAATTCTGCCTGTTCCAAAACTTATTGGGTTTTTTCTTCCAAAATACGGTTATCCATGTTAAGAAAGATAAAAGTAATTCAATTGCAGCTTTTCACACTTTGTGGAATTGAATTGTACTTCAAAATATTGTATTAACGAAAATGCTTTGGAAAATACATAGACTGTGTAAAGAATTTCTAAAGAACTAAAAATAATATTTTCTTTACATTAAAGATTCTGTATTTTCAGAAAGGTTCATGTTGACATTTTCACAGAACATTCATGTAAATGTTGATGATATAAAAAAATTAACTGAATCCCATCCCCTTCAGTAATGTAGTTATTCTGGAAAAACTTATGTCCTTCTGAACATATTTAACAGCAGAAAACAAATCCAGAGAAAACATAATTATTAGTTCTGTGTTGAGAAAACGAGCTTCAGGAAATGTTTGACAATTTTCCTGGTGTAAAATATAGTGCTGAAATATCAAAAACTGTAATATAATTAGTCTGTGTTTTTTTTTTCTTCTTTTTTAAACAGCATGTTTGCCAAGTTTCTCTTTACATTTCCTGTGTATGTTGGTGTTATCATCAACACCATGAAATGAATGTAAATACATTGATGATCTGCTTTAGTAAAGAGAAAAGACTTATTTTAACACATTCATGTTACAATAACATCAGAATAACAAATCTGGTTTTGTAATGAATGTTATGTCAATACATTTCCCCATCTTTTTATATCAGTAAATTCAGAAATAATTAATAAATCTGATTTTGATGTCCATTACGTCATCTAATTTCATATGTTAGTAAGTTCAGAAATATATTGATAAATCTGGTTTTGTAATGTAATGTAAACTAACTCCCAGACTTCATAATTATTACAGCAATTTTAGAAAAATATCAGTCAAAACCACATTCTGTTTATTTATATTATATCTATTATTTTAAAAGTATATGTGTTTTAATAACTTAATAAATGAGTAAGATATTAAATCAAGTTTTAGTAATGTGTTAATATACAACATAAATTAATTTCCAGTTTTCATATATCTGTAATTTAAGAAACACATAGGCTCTAAACTATATTAAAATGTTAAATTAATTACATGATATTGATTAATTTAAAATATTTGTACATTAATAACATCATAAATATGTGAAACACTGATCAGGTTTTGTAATATAAAACTTTACTGAATTAGAACTTCTTGAAAATGTTCACACATTAGTGACTTCTAACAAAAATCAGTTTATAAAAAAAAGTATTTATTACACTGTAACTGAAATATTATCATAAATCATTTCACAGTGTGATTGATAAAGAATTTATAACACAACAAACCATAGTATTTCAATATTATATGATGTCAGTATAATTCCACCCATGTTAATTAAATGTCATATCATATGTTGGTAATTTAATATTGTATTATCCTAGGTGCCAAATTATTTTGGTTTTGTATTCTACACAAATTAGAGTTTTATATATGTAAAATAATAATAATAAATAAACTAAAAAATATATATATAAAATGTAAAATTTAAATTTAAATTAAAAGTAAAAAGTAAAATAATAATAATATATATATATTTTTTTGGTTTACTGATGTAAAAAAAAAGCATTCAGATATATTAAGTGTATTACATACTGATTAGGATAGCTGTCAGATGTGAGATTACTGTATTTTGTTATTAAAACAGCTGAAAGGACTGACAGCTAATACTGCAAAATTTGATATTATAATTCTAGTGACAGTTTATAATGTTAAGGTATATTTCATATCTATGCTGTTCAGTTTATAATAATGTAGTACATTTTATAACTGAAGTATAATTTATAACAGTGGAATACACTATAACTGTGAATTATAACTGAGTATAATTGAGTATACTATATAACAGTGGAATTCTGTTTAAAGCCAGTATGTTTATCTGTGTTTTGATACAGTTATGATAACTGATCATTGATCCAATTCTGTGTTCACAAACAACCAGGCTGTATTACAGGGAGTATGAGACATACAGTTGATATATCATAGCACTACCCCATATTAACAACTCACTGGTTTGATACTGGGCCAGAAATCAATGAACACTTAATTGTTACATACAGAAAATAGTCTCCAGAGGAAGATAATTTCACCTAGTTCATCTGCCTGATTAAATAGACTTTGTGAAAATGTCCTTGGAGGGCAGGGAAAAGGTGTGAATGGACATAATAGAATGATATCAGAACACATGTGAGTTCTGGGATCTTTTATTTTTTTATCATAATAGTGGAACTGAAAGGAATTTGGTTCACATGTAACAAGTATAGACAAAGAATATAGTATTTTATCGTATTTGATTTTATGTGATTCAGAAAAGAAAATGGAATAGTGCATTATCTTGACATTGGAGATGAGACGAAAACTGGTTAATATTAATAGAAGGAAAAACAATTTAAGAATATTTCAAAATGGATGAAAGAAAAAAATTTGATTAATATTAATACAGAAAAGGACAATAGTACAACATTTTTATATTGGAGTTAAGAAAAGAACTGGTTTATATTAATACATGAATAAACAATAGTACAATATTTTCATGTTGGAGTTAGACAGGAAAACTGGTTAACATATATCAGTGAAAACAAATAGTATGATATTTTAGTACTGGAACTAAGAGTAATCATATTATTATGTTATACACAGAGAAACTACACTTTTGGTATGTTAATACTGGAGCCTAGAATAAACTGGTTAATATATAATACAGTAAAGGAAAATAGCACCATCACTTCTTGGTAGCATTTTTTTTTTTTTTTTCTGTGAACCTTTCCATGTGAAAGTTACATTATCATTCTCACTTTGCTGGTACTGCAAAAAGTTCACAGTACTGAACCATACAAGAATTTGGATTCTTATATATTTTTTGTTACTATATTCTCCAACATTCTCAGATGTAGCAGTGTTGTTGTTATATTCATGAATTTCTGGGATATCACTGACATAACTTGATATGGTTGTTAAAATACCTTCTCTACAACA
This sequence comes from Chrysomallon squamiferum, assembly GCA_012295275.1. NCBI lineage: Eukaryota > Metazoa > Mollusca > Gastropoda > Neomphalida > Peltospiridae > Chrysomallon > Chrysomallon squamiferum. The sequence goes on along the minus strand of CM022665.1, from coordinate 32,042,401 downwards.
TAGTGTATCATTGTTGTGTCACAAGACTATGTCTCTGCCGTGTATTGTTTTGACATAACATTTGTTTGTTAACTTTAGGATGTGCTGCTTGTTATCTTTATGGAGTTCCTGCATAACTGGAGTTCTTCTGGAATAACCAATACAGAGAGCCTTCATTACATGCAGGTGACTCTGAATGGGATTGTGTTACCTTACCTCCTCATAACATGATTGCTGGATATAATAATTTGACAGCACAAGACTTGGCACTGATTGTACATTCAAATACATTGCCCACACCATGCTACTTTACTGCTGCCTTAGGGAATAATTTTTATCACATGTTTGTTGGATTTCTTTGTGAAAGATAATTTTTTATTCTTCTTTCTGGGTGGTTTTGTGGTCTAAAAAAAATATCAGCCATGGAGAGGAGAAACTTACTGCAGCAGAAAAACAGATATTTTGGACAAAATATTAATGCAGTTTTGAGAGAAGGTGCTCTTTCAAAAAAGGTCAGTTATTATGATAGATAAAAGTATGTTATGCTTAAAATACATTACACATTCTATTTTTAATTATTTACCTATTTCTATTTAAGATACTGTTCTTGAGCATTTTTTATTTACCTAAAGAAAAGAAAGGTTATTTTTTAATTACTTTTTATAAATTGTGCATCTTAATTAATTGTCTTTGAGTAATGTAAGATTTAATAAAATATTGGAGATAACAATTTAACTTGGGATCAATTATCTGCAGATCTCTCTCTCTCTCTCTCTCTGTTTTCTGTGCATGTGTGTGACTGTGTGTGTGTGTGTGTTTGAAGGGAGATATATAATAATAGTATAGATAGTGTAGGGATATACAGAATATTAGTATAGAGGTATATATTTTAACCTCAGCACAGTCCACTTGTCTGGATTATCAAAGGCTGCCTTCAAGACTATGGGAAGTTATATAAGCATAGATATAACCTTGTATGAATAAGCATGTGCTCTGTATGATGTTAATTATAAAATGTCTTCATTCATTCATTCCTGAGTACCTGAATTTGTATAATTACATAAAAACAAAATTAAATATAAATATATTATTCAATGAATTATTTAATCTATAATTAAGCTCTTTTAATACAGCTTATATTATTATTTTTAATAAAAAATATTTTAAATGAAATTCGACTAATTTTAAAAGTGAAATTCTAGTTATTTTAATATTTACTTTAAAAACCAAAAATAATAATAATCAATATAGTTATAAATATATGCCCCAAAAGCTTTTTTTTTTGGAGTGGGGGGATGTTCTTTATTAATTCAGTTATTTTTTCATCCACTTTTAAAACATATTTTTTACATGAAAGTTGAAGTTCCATAGACTTGCATGCAGATGGTGCCTAGTTATAAATATTTATAAGTTTATGCAGTAATGATTGTAGCTCATTACTTGTTTACAAGTATTGATAATAAAAAAGGGTTAACTGGAGCATGTTTCCATCCCAGCACATGGGAAATCATTAGTTTTAGCTTCCACAATTTGCATGGACAATATACTGAACTTGTTAAATATTTGCTTCTGTTCTGCATAAAATGAGCTTTTCAAATGAGCCTGTGATTCTGGTTAGGGAAATTACAAGTAAAAACATAGTTTCACATTGGGGAGTTGTTATGTTGTGTACAGATGAGAGAGTTATTGCTATTATGTAAATATATCTAAAATGTTTACTTGCATCTTCACTAATTGTTGATTGTTATCTATGTTGTGGGGTTTTTTTTGTTTTTTTGTTTTTTGTTTAAAGGATTCCTTGTATAAAATGAATATAAAGAGACAAAAACATCTCTCATATTTAGCTCTATATTTTCCCCTATTTATCTTAATAATTATTCTTCCTCTCATTTATCCTGCATTCTTTTCTTTGTTCTTTTTATCTTCCCTTCTTTCCTTTAATATTTTATTTCTTTTTCCATTTAATATCAGTATTTAGTTGTGATATTGAAATTATATTACTTAAATAACAATATGTTCCACTGTTTATCAGAAGACTAGATCATTCTCCAGTATTACTTCTTGATGAGCCTTGCACAAACATATCTCCATATTCATTCTTTTATGATTTGTTCTGCTTCCTTGGTGCTTAACCAGCTGATGAAAAAATTCTGCTTCAGCTGAGCCATAAGGAATCCAAATCAGAAGCTGCATTATCATATTAAAGTCAAAATTCACTTTATGTATGGTTCATGTTCACTTTATGTATATGTGTTTGGTGTGTGTGTGTGTGTTTGAGTGCATGTGTAGAGAAAATTCAAGCTTTTATGTGTAAATTGGGAAGGAACACATGTAAATAATTTCTCTCTGTTTTAAATGTTGTTGTTTTTTTGTGGGTTTTTTTATTTTTTATAAGCATTGATTGCATAATCTAATTAGAAGATCTGAAAAATCCTTTAAAGAATTTATGAAAATAATATATTTTTCAAATTTAAAATACACTGGAAAATTATATTCAGATTTGTGAATGCTGAACATGGCAACCATCTGTTACATGTAGAATCATTATTTAATAGAGTGTAAATGGGAAACAAATTATATTAATTTAAAATCACTTAACTTTTTTGTCACAGCTAAGAAAAGCATAAATTTGTCATTTTCACAGTATTATGCATAGCACCATAGATATATACATAGACACACATACATAATTAATAAAATTTTATCTAATTATAAAACACAGAGAAATTATTATCTTGGTAATTCTTGAGACATCTGTATTCATCTAATTCTTTTATAAAACACTATTGTCACTAACTTATTATAAGTTACTGATGAAGTACTGGTTGTAGTTGGAATTAGTTTACACTGAAGAGAGCTGAACCTGAAAACCATCATACATCAGAGATCTATCTAACCATTAAGCTACATTTTCAAAAATTATCAAAAATGAAAAACAAGATTGAAAATGTGGAAGAAAATAATTATTTTCTAGAAATTTGAAAATCAGGTCTGTACTCTAATCACTAGGTTACAGCTTTTTTATAAAAAAGATAAAAAGATAATAACAGATAGATAGATATAAATAGATAGATTAGATAGATATATAAAAGTAAAAAAGATCAAAAGAAAAGAAGATGGAAATAGCAAGAATAATAAAAAAAGATTCAAAGTGAAGTCATCTTTTATAATTTAAAAAAAAGAAGAAAAAAAAACAAAGAATACAAGATATCCCTTTGGATTCATTTTGAAGATCTCATCTTCCTATAACTGGAACCTAACTCTGCAGTGACTCTTGTTAGCTGGTGAATGCTGGCAGCTAGGGTGGTCTATTGACATGGAAGGAAATTAAGGAGAGCAGCAACTCCCAGACAATAATTGTTGCAGTCATGTCTGGATTTAATTACAATTAATTTCCATAAAACATGATATCACCAAGATTAAACAGTGTCTGAGCTATGGATTAAGGTTAATGTTTTCTGATGAGAAATTCAGAACTATCCTATGACTTTTTCTGTGTATGGTAATGAGAGTAATTTTTTGTTTAATCTACCAATTATTCAGAGTATTTTATTGTTCTCAGTGATGGAGAACAATGAAAATTTTTAAAAAGTCTAAATATGAAAGTATTAACTTTGATGTGTAAAGTGTTGGTATTTTTGTTAAACAAAAAAGTGGCTTTTGCTTTTTGACATTTGAATTCAAAACATGAAATGTGAAACCTATACAGAGTTTTTCTTTCATTTGGAAACTTTCAAATTGCACTTTAGCCAAAGTAAAATAATTTGTAACATAATCTCATAATCATTAATTTGGCTAAATGTAGCCCAGTAAACAGACAATTCCCTACTCCACACACACACACACACATATATACACACACACATGCACATACACATGTACTCACACATACACACACACACACACACACACACACACACACACACACACACACACACACACAAAAACCACACAAGCAAATGTATACATATTATTAGATCTACCGTTATCATCATTATTGTCATAACCATTAGCACCATAATTATTGTTGTTGTTGTTTTTGTTGTTGCTGCTGCTGCTATTACTATTACTACTACTACTACTACTACTACCACTACTACTACTACTACTGCTATTATTATTATTATTAATACAGAATATTACTATGTTGATTCTTGCCACAGATACTTATACAAAATTAAGAATGGGGAAGTATCTAAAATTGTCATTATGGAGTGGGGAATTATCCAGTGTGAAATTGTCCTGGAACCATGTAGCCAAAGCATATAACAACATGCATCAGATTATGTGGATTCCAGGGTCAGTCCCAATAACATGCTCAGTGGACAATTTCCCATTCCAGACAGTTTGGGGATGTATTATCAAAGATCATGTATCTTTCTCTTTCCTATCAAAAATACACAGAAAAAAAAATGTATTTGTAATTGGAAATTTATAACAATTTTCTTGTTAAGATGACATAGTCTATTTATTATTAAAGGAATACAATACAAGTATACAACGGAATGATCAGATTGTTAATATCCAGTAGCTAATGACAGAGAATTAATCAATGTAATCTTCTTAAACTGAACTTTATTTAATTTTTATAATAACTGAAGTTCAATATATTATGAATATCTGGTCCTTGATCCTTTAACAAATAATTAACAATGATCCAGTTCTTTAGAAAAAAAATTATTTTATTTTATTTTATTTTATTTTATTTGATCAATTAATTAATTAATTTATTAATTTATTTATTTGTTTATTATTATTATTATTATTATTATTATTATTATTATTATTATTTTTTTTACATATTTTTTATTTTAACACAAAGGCTCTAGTGTTCTGTTAGTGTGAGGTCCTGGAGAAGGTGGTAAGGTAGAAGATAGGCAGACACATAAATCTCACATTCCTACAATTTGTTGTTACAGCATATCAGAGTGTGTCACACAGAAATAAATTTAAATAACTTTAAAACTTCTCTCTTTTTTTATCTCATAGCAGTGATAACTAACATTTAATGGCCTCTTAAGTATGTTGCAGGGTAAAACCATTTTTAACATATAAAAGTTTAAAATACTCATGAGCTATTTATAATTTTTATTACATAAATAATAATAAGTCTTTTAAAAATGTAAAATATTTGTTTTTGAAGCTACATAACACATCTAATGGGTTTTTTGTTGTTTTTTTTCAGAAAAAATATATGCTTAATATTTTAAATATTATCTTTCATTTTGTCTTTTTTTCTACTTTCTTTTTCTTTTCTTTTAATTTAATTAAGAAAATTGTTTTTATTAGCATGTGTAAGTTCACAGTTTAATCAAAACAGTGTTTTTAAATCAGTACTGGTATTGGGTATCTGTGCTGACATGTTTGTGTTTGTATATGCATAAGTTTGTTTAGACAAGCATGAGTGTAATGTATTCTTTAACATGTATGTTTGTATTAAAATGTTTATTGTGTGTGTAAGAGAGAGAGATGGAGATATATACTAATATTTGTATTAATATTTATTTGGAATTAAAAGGAAGTAACTTTAAATATTTTATGTGTTTTGACATCCACTTAGAAAAATATTAGCAATACTGCAAAAACAGTATTAACCTATATTTTATATCATATTAAAAATCCCAGTATCACTGGTCTCTGAATAGAATTCAAAACAACACATACTATATATATATATATATATATATATATATATATATATATATATATATATATATGTTGCAGAAGATTGATCCTCTGACCTACCACACCTCAAATGAACTCTTTTCCACACTGTAAAATTCTTGAACCATTGTAATTTCCATGTAATTACCATAATTTGTATGTGTCTGTGCTAGTGTTAATAGAGAAACTGACAGCTGGGCACACCATCTGATTAATCACACAGTAAATGAAATGTGTCCTGATAAAGTCTGATTCAGTTTCAGGTGGAGTGATGTTACCATTGTTGGACAAACCTCTGATAGTTAACTTGGGTGGTTCAAAATTCATGTATCTCAGCTGTACAAATTGAAACAGAAACCCAGTTTTTAGAAGCATTTAAAAAAAAAAAATATATATATATATATATATATTTATGTTGTGGTTAAGGAGGGCAGTTCTTACTTATTTCAAATTTAAGTAAAGCAACCAAATTTATTTATATACTGAAGATGGGAAGACTTCTGTAGTTAGACACATCTGCTACACAAAATGAAATAGAAATCTAAAATTTAATTTAATTTATCTATTTATTTATTTTGTCTTCAAGTTCCAGAGACAAACTATGGTCATTTCAGTTCCTTCGCTATTCAGTTATTTACTGTTGAAACTGAAACAGAGAAAACAAAAATTTTAACAAATTTTTTCACTCTGGGATAGGGGAAACAAACTTTAGTAGTTGTTGTTCATAATTCTTTTGCTGCAGAAAAACTCAAAAAAAAAACAAAAAAAAGAAAGATTAAAGTTATTCCATTTCTTCATCTTTGAAGCTGTAAAATTAATTTCTGTATAATACTGAAATATTTTGCTGAAATACATTACAAACATAATTTCTAAGAATTGTATACAGACACATTTAAAATATAATATTTCAAAAGATTAAAAATTATATTTATCAGGTTTTGAAACCACAGCCATAATAATGAAAGAGAACTGTTATGTTCTGATGGAAATTGTCAAAAAAACAAAAAAAAAAGCAAAAAAAACAACCTGACTAAAAACAATATGCATTTCAGTTTTTTAAAACTTGCAATAAGTAGGCCTAATAGGCATAAACACACATGCATGTACACATACATTAAAGATTGTACTATAAACATAGACACATTTTATTTGAATAATGTAATTAAAATTATACAGATGATAAACACTGAAATAAAATGCTTGAGATAAATACATTAATAAAATAAAACTGTTTTATTAATCATTATTTTAAAATTTAAAATTTTGTTGTTTATTTATAACCTACTTACATTTTCTTTGTTTTTGTCTTTTTCAGGTAAGTTGACAGTTTTCAAGTTCAAACTATAATTTTAGTTGGATATAGTTTTATAATACAGTGTAAGGTAAGCTGTTATATAAACTGAGGGATGTTAAAATCCTTTTTTTAATATCACTTCTACTCATTTAATATTAATATTATTTTGTGTCTAGTATATACTTGAATTATTATGTAATGGTAACAGGAAAGAAGAAACCAACTTTTATGATGTTACCGGTTATTCTTATCCAAAATGATGTTTTATTTACATCTTCCATAACCAGGAAGATACTAGTTGGAATGGGAAATAGAACAAACGTTTGAGAATATGACCCTTGAATCTAAAGTCCAGCCATTAAATTACATCCTCCATACTGTTTTTTATATATATATATATATATTTCAGTCTGTTCTGTATTTTAATTTCTAAAACTGAAGCTTTCTTAATACAGACTAAAAAACCCACAAAAAAAACCCAGTAGCAGTTGATAAATGATTGTAATAATCTTAATGGTTGTATGTTTAATCAACTGTATGCTCAAAGGTTAACTATGGAATATACTGGGCAGGTGGAAACAGACTCATGTAAAATATGTAAGAAATGTGCATACAGAGATATAGCAATTGTTATTGCCATATATACTAACAGTAGATGCATATGCTATGTATAGATAACACATATGGTACAAATGATCCTATAGCCAAAGCATGTAACTATGTTCATCTATATATACATATACATAATACTGTATATACATGAGTGCACACTAACAGCAGTGTGTAGGGATGCACATAATTTGTATGCACTTGTGCACAAACACACAAACATTTAGATGAAATCTGAAGGAACTTTGGTAACTGAGTATAAAAAAAATTGACATTGCAATTGTAAAATTAAAATTGCAGCCAAAACAAAATGATGTCTTTAATGTTTCAGATAAAAAAACATGAAAGAAAAACCCTCACAGAACCTTAAAACTATAAAAAGATAGGAGTGTGAAAATTACAGAAATGTGTGTGTATAATTGTAAATTTAAAATAATTTTAAAAAAAAAGAAAAAAAAGTGAAAACATTTATCTGTTCATTATTTTCCAAGTACTTCAACAGCTGTATTATATATTAAATCAAGCAGCATGTGTTTATAAATCTATCAGTTTTTTTACTCAGTTTCATGAGGAAGTTTTCAAATGCTATAATACACATTTCACACCTTTCTGCTTTCCCTACACGAAGTTCACATTGCTGTGTTGAATGACTGAAAACAGCAAAGAGACTGCTTGGATACCTTCAGGCCAGTTTCAGTTTGATTGTCTCAAATTAGATCTGTTCAAAGAATGGTTGTTTTGTTTCAGAACCTAACTTGTCTTGTGATGTTACACACAGACTTTTGTCTGTTGAGTTTTCTGTGATCGGCCAGATGGTCTGAAACACATTCTCTCTGTTTCCCTCAGGTTGATGATTGAAGACAGCTGAGAATAGACCCCACTGTTTTTATCTGAGTGTGTGGACAATAAACTGATACCTACCTCCCTTCTTTATTGTTGTACATTTGTAGTAGCTGCTGGTGATAATGGTTAGAGTACTTGACATTATTTCAGTTTTCCTCTTCTTTTTTCTTCTTTTTTCTATGATTCATTCTTTAAATGGTGCTTGATCTCTTACATAATAAGGTGTAATATGTTCCATTTTGCATTTGTAAGAAAACCTTGATTATTTTGATTTCTGAGAGGAAATGTCTATTCCATTGATACATACTACTGTGTATGATGTACAATATATAGGGAAATGTAAATGAAGCCCAGCAATTATGCTTTTCTAGTATCATTCTTCATAATTCTTGCACATGCCATCAACTGATCAAGTCAGTATTTAGTTCAGAATTTGTCCTGGAAACATAGAGACTCTAAGATATACTTGTTTCTTTTTCCTATTTTAATTAATGACATGATTATTACCGGACACACTGTGAATCTTCAGTTTAAAAAAAAATTAACTGAACCATGTTATTTTGACATAAAATACATATTTACCAAAAAAAAATTTGCCCACATATGTGTTGTGTTATACATGACTAACATTACATCTTCACAGGAAATTGTTGACACTTTGATCTTCAGTTACCCTGTTAGAACTGTAAATAAAAAGTACCATTTCCCTAACAGTTTCATTGCTATATCTCAAGAATTTGTAATTTGTGTAAAAAAAATACATAAGTAGTGTATATGTAAACCATTTACTGGTTACAACATGACGATTGCTTACAGGTTTTCTGATCAAGCTTTGATCCTCAAGCTCACAACACTGGTAAAGTTCATAGGTATAAGGTACTCACTGGCTCTGACACCAGCTTAAAACTCATCCTCAAGTATTTTGTGTCAGTGTGTTTGAAGTGAGGCAGACCTGAGAGTTAAGGGCAATGTAGATTGTTAAATGTCAGTAGCTTTGTATTGAACACTCTGTCAGCCAGTATCATCAGTCATTGTCAGTGTGAAAATCTGCCATATTTCTATTCCTGTTTGAAAACTGATCTATCATTCTGTAACATATCTACTTCTTAAATATTCAGCAGATTCTGAAATTTACCCATCATTCTTGACTTCTTTTTTGTTCTCCTTCAGACTTATGTAGCAAAAATTTGCCATCTTTCTATTGTTGTTTGAAAAGTAGTAATTTTTCTGATATATTTTCACCAGATTCTGATATTTCTCTTTCTTTTTGTTTCCTTTTGTTTTTAAATCTAAATATTCCTGTTTGAAACTTCATTGATCATTCTATAATATGTATTATGTCTTAAATATTCACCAAGTTCTGAAATATACCCCTCATACCTTTTTCTTTTCTTTCAGTCTGATATTCAAAAAAAAAAGAAAAAAACTATTCTCATTTGAACATTTATTCATTGTTCTGAAATATCAATCACTACTCAGTGTTCATTATTTCTTTTTTTTTCATTGTTCTCCTACAAAATGATAGTGTAAGGATTATATTCCACTTTAAATCTGCATTGGTCATTTTGTAATATGTAAACCTTAAAACATTCTTCAGATTCTGAAATTTCTATTCAGTCTTTCTTTCCACTATTTTCTTCAAAATTGTGATTGTAAATATCTGCCATTTTTCTGTTATCTTTTGAAAATAGAACATCCTGTTACATAATTTTGTGAATTTATAATATTCACCACAATCAGAGGCTCACAGTCATACATCTTTTTGTTGTTTCATTTCCAGATTTTTTTTGTTTTTTGTTGGTCAAACCTCTGTTGTAAAAATCTGCCATCTATCTATTCTCATTTGAATCTTCATTTATCATTTTGTAACATATCTACATATATAAATATTCATACAGTTCTGACTTTCAGTTCTTTTTCTTTTATTTTGGCATTTTCTGCTGTCTATTTTCATTTGAATTTTTATTCATCATTTGTAACATCTGATAGTTAAGTATTCACAGGGTTTGAAATTGATGTTTTTCACTATATTTACTCTCCTGCTTTCCTCTTTGTTTTTCTCTTTCTAATTATGTATTTTGTATTATTTATTTATTTATTATTGTTATTATTTTTTTTTTTGGGCTTGGATTTCTTTCATTTATTTATTTTATTTATTTTTCTTTATTTATTTTTTCTTCTTCTTCTTCTTATTATATATATATATTTTTGGTATAATTTATTAATTATTTTTATTATTATTATTATTTTTTTTAACCAACACCATTAATACAGACTTTTTACAAAATTTCAGTCAGTAAACTAAAAATAAATAATAAGCCAATCACAAACAGTACATTTCTTTTAACCTAAAAAATGAAGTAATAATACAGTCACATCTCATGTGGATTATTGAGTTTTTGTTGTTATTACTAATCATTATTTTGTAACTTGGTTACTAAATAACACAAGTAATAACATTGATTTAACTAATGTAGTCACATATCTAATGAGTTACTGAGCTGTTATTGTTATTACTAATCATTATTTTGGAACTGTTTTTAAATAAAATAAGTAATTAGTCACATCTCATAGAGTTATTCAGCTATTATTAGTCAACATTACTTTGTAACTGTTGTTAACTATAATGTAATAACGCAAGTAATAAAACTGACCTAATTGATTCAATTACATCTCACACGAGATACTAAGCTGTTATTACTCATCATTATTTTGTTACTGTTGATAACTAAATAACCCAAGTAATTAGTTACATCTCACATCAGTCACTGATTTCTTATCACTCACTATTTTGTAATAACTACATAACTCAAGTTAATATTATTTATAACATGTTGAAGAACTAGCTGTTAGTGGTTTCTCATTTGTATCTGTTGATAATAACTAAATGAATAATAATTTCTTTTGCAGCACATCAACATGTAATAAGTTAATATTCATAAATTGACAGGTATATATTACTTTTATTTAATGATGTCATACTTGGTTTTCATTCAGTGGGTGTTTTTATTAATTAATTAGCAGCAAAGGATCTTTTATATGAACCTTTCAATAAACATTTTAGCATATGATAAATCTGTTGTGGGACATGGGCAGGAATAGAAGATAGTCTAATAGTTTTCTCAGAATAACTGATTCTTTTATCCAAGACATTTCAGCCATATCTCTAACAATTGAGTTCATTTTCAAAGTGTTTATAAAACTGGCTACTAAGTTTTTAAATATTATGCTTTCATTATTATTTTTTAATCTTTTGTGATTATTTTCATTTTTTGTTTTTTCATTTACTAATAGCTAAATAATACAACATGTTATTTATTTTTTCTCTGTTTAGAGATCTTACTTCTATTTTTGGTTATTCATTCTTTCATTATTAAAAGTTTCAAGATACTGTCATTAGCAGGGATTTTTCATTCTGTTTTTTTTACGTTTTTAACTTGTGACAAATAATAGCTTACAATTCATTTTTAGTTAATTTTAATCTCTCAGTTAAACTTGTTACTGTGTGTGATGATTATTTTCAAAGGGATGCAATATTGTTGTTATCAATTTCCATAGGCTTTATAGCTGATAACCATCAATTTGAAAACTCTTTCCCTTGTCAGATAATAATACCCAAATATCATTTTTATTATAACACAAATAAAATAACTGTCTTGTAAAACAGTGTGAATATTAATACCCAGTTGCTACAGTTCTGCAGAAAACAAAATTGCATGGAATATTATTATAACTTCTGTATTTTATTACCACTTGTTCCTTTGTTAAAGGATTACATGGGGCATTATAGAAATCTTTTATGGCTCAATCTAATCAAAATTTTTATTACAACTGATCAGTTTTGTTCACCATTGTATAAGAAAATGAGAATTATGTTAATAAATCCCTAGATGTGCCTCTTGTTTTGGCTTGAGGCCAATCTTGGCACCATGCCAGCCATGCTACAGCTATGTTTTGGTACATGATTCCTCTCTGTCTGTGAGGCCCACCATACCAGGATCTTACACAGATTGTGATTGGTTGAGAATGAATCATCTCTGTGATAGTTTCACAATACCTCATAGTGCACCTACTCAACAGTTGTCAATGGAACTATCTTAATAACACTTGTGAAATTACAATTCAGTGAATAATGACAAGGAGTGTTCTCCATATAATTTGGAAATTTTCTTCTTTCTTCTTATTAAGTTTATTCTGAACTTACACTTCTAGATGGTCTAAAATTTGAAATATTTATTTCTGACCTGTTCTTAGTGATGTTTTCTTTTTTTCACTTACATGAACTATTAATAAGAAAAACATTTGTCTTTGAATATATATAAATATATATATATATATATATGAAAAAAAAATTTGAATCTCATTTTCTCATGTGTTGATGATTCATACAAATATCTCTGTTTTGGATATATAGTGATTTCTTTTTAAAATTCAATATCATCATGGTTCTGGACTATATTATAACTGTTTGGGATACTGCAGAACCGAAGACTTACAATTCCAAGGTAAGAATCAAATATATAACAAAAAGTGAATGAAATGTGATAAAGTGTAATCTCTGTGTGTTTCTGGCTGTAAATATTACCTACATTTTTACTTTATGGTCTTTGTTACTCTATGCTTGTTATACATTTGTGAAAAGATATTTTCCATCTGCCCTGATTAATGTCTTTTCAAGTCAGCATTATTAGATTAAAGGATAGATTAAAACTTCAATGATTTTTATAAGTGCCATGTTTTTTAATATTTTTATTGACATTATAGCTGGGTTTTTTAAAATACATTTTTAGATGTTTTATATATATATATATATATGTATTTGAATAGCTGTCACTTCATTTAAAATTTAAAGGTTTTGTATCTTACAGATTTTTTCTTCTCATTAATTTGATGCTTATCATATAGGTTTTGAGTTGTTATTGTTATTATTATTATTATTATTACTGTTTGATTGCCTAATAACATTATTAACTTGTCACATCATTAGATACAGATAATGTTGATTAATTCAATTTGTTTTTTGTTACTGTTGAAATAAACCATTAAAAAAAGAAGAAGAAGAAATGGATTGCTAACTATAATTTTATAATATTTGTGAAAAAAAGAGGAATGTCTACAGTGTGTATGGTGTGCACGTGTGTGAGAGAGAGAGAGAGAGAGAGATGAACATGTGTATGTATGTGTGTTGTTTTAGTTTATGATCCATTACAAAAAGCATTTGGTATGTTATTCCATATTCATTCTACAGGTAGTATACATTATTACATTCATTGAATAAAAAGCTTAACTGAATTTTTAATTTTTTTTTATATATAAGTAATTCTTATTATGAAATATATTTCACTGTGTGTCTATGAACAGATGAAATTATTATGGTCTTTGTTACTCTTTATTCAATCTGTTAAGAAACCTTGTAATGTGCTGTTTTTGTACTTTATTAATTGTATTGCTATACTGTCACTATGAATTTAGCATAACTAGTTGTGATAATGTTGTGACAGACCAATATCATCTGGCTGTGTTATGATGACATTGTCAGAAAGGTGCCAGGTGACTGTTTCAGAAATTGTGACTGGTGGTCTTCATTGGTAGAGAATTGGTCTTAACTGATCTGCTTGGCAGACACACTTGTAATTTGTTATAATTCTAATACTTTCCATTTGACGCTTTTTAGTTTTAATAGCACTGGCTTGTATGGTCAGAGCTTGGCTATATTACTTGCATACTTTGTACACTTTGTACCTAGCAGGATAGCCAGGTGACCTTCTGTATTTCTTCAGTTTTGCAATAATTCTAAGACTTGCATTTAATATTTTTTAGTTTTAATACAGCTGAATGACAGTATAGTCATAGGTTAGCCCTGTTAATGTTTGTGTACATTTGTATACTTTATATTGCAGATAGAAAGGTGCCTCTGGTAATTTTAGTGTTGTATTAAACATTATATTACCAATATAATTATAATTATAATTGTCCAAGGGGAAAGCTTAATGACACAGACTGCAGAACTCATGTTGTGGATAACAGGGTGGTCTTTGATGACATACTGTGATGTCTTCAGATCTGTTGACCAGTAGTTGGTGGTCTGTTATAATGAATGGTTATTTTCTTTGATCTCGATATCATGATTTATTAATGACTCATTTTGATTCCCAAAGCCATCTGTCTGATTATCTTGAAAATGTCACATAGCTTTGTTAATATTAAATAGTTGCAGCCTCATGGATACATAAATGTTGCACTGTTTTTGAGGATTTAGGAAATGTCTATTGAATAATGATTGTGGTTAATCAGCAGGTTTAAATTTTCAGTTTAGTCTTTTACTATGCTACAGCATGTTATTCAACTTAATTTATATTTTATTTTGCATTATGAAATAATAAACCAATATTATTTGGCAATTTGGCATATTATAACACTTTAAAAAATATATAATTTGAGGCTAAGAACCCCAAAACAATATTAAATGTGAGACTGACAGCATTTTAAGAGATCAAGAAAAAATACACATTCAGCAGCATTATAAAAAATAATGATCGTATAACATTTGAAAATGGATTTAGTCAAAACAGCATTCAGATAAGAAGTCTGTTAATGTTTTGTGTATCTGTTGGAACCAGATTATGGTACATGCCTGCTAATATTCAGAATGATCTACTAACATTCAAAAATTAATCTGAAATAAATCTGACCAAAATTGTATCTTTCAAACACCTGTCTTATACAGAATTCTCTGATATACCCTGGACATGCATGCTTAAAATGTTTTCTAATGAAAATGACACACTAATACATCTACAGTTTTTAGCTTGTTTTCAAAATGGATAATCTATTCAAACTTTTTTCTCCAGTTCCATCTCTATATCTAGGCAGACATTGTCTGAATCATCACAGACATAGTGGGTTAAATATAGTGATACCTTTTCTGTTGAAATTATAATATGCTTTTAAGCTTCTTCCAGTCTATTACATTAAATAATCTATTAAAGCTTTTGTTCTCCAATTCCATCACTGTTTTGGCAGTCATTTGCTGAATCATTGTAGACATGGTCTGAAAATAAAACATACAGTCTGAATTACATGCAAATGATTGGAAACCATATTAACTATTTCAGAATAACAATGGATCCAAGAACTTCTAACCACAATACTTTCTGTGTTTTGATTGTTAGTTGTTTCCATGTGCTGACAGAAAAACAACACATTAAAAGTATTTTGGTTTATGATGTTGGCAAAACACATTTCTGGTGGTTTCTGTTCTGATGAAAAATGTGTTTTGTCAAGTTCAGGGTTATTGTTATAACCTTGAGAAAGTATACTGTATTGTGGTGAAATTTTCCAAGTTTCAAAGCAATTATAGAATGCTAACTAAAAAGCTACATTTGTTGAACTGTTTTTACTGAAGTGAAACATTGGATACTGATTTTATTTAATGGAAAAACCAAAACATGTAATAATGATGTTAATGTTTTTGACTAAATATATTTCTTTTCAGATATTTTTATCAATATTTTCTGGTCTCTTGAATATGGATATCTTCAGATATTATTTTACTATACTGATTTTTATTTTTTTCTGTTTTCATTCCATTTCTTTTTTCTTTTTTTTTTCTGTCATTTTATTTCTCAGTATCAAATTCCTGTTAGACTTGCCCATCTTTTCTTTCTTTTTTTTCTGTATTTTCTCTTTCCCTCCCTTTCTCTTTCACCAATCCTTTTAATGCTGACTGTCTTCTTTTTTTTAAATATCAGTCAAGAAAATCAACAAAAAAAGAAAAAAAGTAGAGAAATCTGGCTAAGCTCTGTTCCAAAGAGGTTTACAGAAGTGTAAAATTAGCAGTCCATGCTTTATCAGAAGCTCATGTAGATACTGGAAGCAGGCTGTGGAACATGCTTTTAACCAGCTGATCTTGCAGAGCTAAGCAGGATCAAAGAATTAAGGTTGTAAAAGAACAACAGTCACTTCAGATACACCTTTCATACAGGTCAAAGTTCACATTGCCACATGTCTGTGCAGACAAATCTGCACTTGTCAAAATGTCGTTTTGACATTTACCATTATCATTGATGTTCCAAGCCATCTGGTTTTCAAACTGTGCTTTGTGTCTGCGGAAAGATGAATTTTTTTTAATTTTTTTTTATTATTATTTTTTATTATTGCAGGGTTTTTCTTGGCAATTACAAACAGCTTGTGATAATGTGAAGTATATATATATAATTTTTTGTTTTGTTTTATCTCATCAGCCTTTCTTTTAACTCTTAAGTGGTATTTGCATTAAAAGAAAGATAAATGATTCAGAATGCATCACTTGGTACTATAGGTATCTTTTTAACCATTATTCCTTTTTTCTTTTCAAATTTCATTGCTTAATTCTGGAAAGAAATGAGCCTTGAATTGTTAGTTGAGGAAGTTACTTTCAAGTCACATTTATGGACGTGGAATCATTTTTAAATTTAAAGGTTTCTTTAAGGCATCTAATAACATAAACATGATGGTATATACTGCCTTGTGTATGTTATAATCCTTACAACTGACTAGTAATGTTGTAAATTCTACTTAAATATTATTTAAATAGTACAAGTGTAATGCCACCAGTGTTATATTTGGAGACATAAAATTCCCAGTATTATTTCCTTGTCACTTAATTCAATAAATCTAGAAAAAAAGAAAAAAAAAAAGAAAACAGTTCAGATGTTTAATATATTTTCACTACATGATAAAGGCAAAAACCTTTTTAGTTATACTTGTTTTTGTTTTTTTGCAGCACCATAATTGTCAAATATCTTTACTAAACATTACAGTACTTTCTTTATCAAATATTCAACTTGCAGTTAAAAATTACAATCAGGTTTATTATATATGACAGTGATGACATACTAATATTTAATCATCATATTTTTTATTATCTGACTATCAGACACCACAATAGATATAAACATGTTTTTCTTCCTGTAATAACTGTAAATTTAAATCATTTTTGTTTGGATGTTAAAGAATCGTTTTGTTTTTTTTCTTGTTTTTTTCTACTATATTTCTACCAGTAAAAACTTGAACAGATAAAAGCATGAAAATATGGGGTGAGGGGGAAGAAAAATAGAATATGAACACAAAACATGAAACTGGTATAAGAAGAATGTATGTGCAGTGCATTTTTCAACAAATAAATGCTACTTTAAAGAAAATAATGACATTCTTCTTTATCACTAAATCATGTTTGAAAGAAAATCTTGCACTCAAGTGAATGGAAGCATGTTCAAAAGAAAATAACTGTTGAAAAAAATATCTTCAGTCATTGTTTTTTGTTGTTTTGTTTTGTTTTTAAACAGTAATTTTGACATATACTTGGAATACATCCACTGCAGCTTGTTAACATGTAGAGTGCTTCTTCTAGAATAACAAATTAATACAAAATAGCAAAGAATAGCTCAAGAAGAGATGAACTAGCTGTATGTATCCAAATTTTGGAATAATTAAATTACATTTAGGTGACACATTTGAATGATGTGTTATTCTGTTAAAACTTAAAATAATTTTATATGATTTAATGATTTTATTATTATTATATTGTATCATTTCATGTGAAGCTTAATTTTTTTTTCTTTTTTCTTATGAACTTCATAGTTTTTAAAATAGCATGTTTGTGGCTTTTTGTATCCACCATTATATTAATTTTAGTACATCTCCATATATTTATATTTTAATGCTACGTGTTTGTTGTATAATTCCACAAAAATAACAAAAGGATGTTCTAATAAATAATAAATACCAAAAATAACCATGGCTATTGATTAGCCAGTCATAAGACAATGGTTAGAACAGAAAATAGTGAAATGGGTATGATCAGAAAGATTAATCCTGCAAACATTTGTTTCTCAAGGAATCATGCAGCAGCTAAGCTACAGCCTCTTCACTTAGTACAATTCTGAATCAGTGCTGTTAAAACTGGAGAAGAATGTGCAGATTTAATGTTTGCAGAATGTGCCTGTGTGAATTTAATTGGATGTTTTGGAGGAAAATTGCTTACATGCAGTGTCTGTCATTCCCAATATCAGCAGCTAATTTGAATGCAGTCTAAAAGAGATGAGTTTGACAGCTACAGGAAAACTGTTGGAAAGGTCAAGATGGCTTTTATAAGTGTTCTAGAATTACATTATGACATGCAGGTGTAAAGCACTCCCACATCAGTTAATCTGTTCTTATCAATGGGCTTACATTGGAACCATGAACTCCTGCTGAAACAAACACTTTAGTTATGTCAAAGTGAACTTCACTTTTAGGAAAATTTCATTATCTTAGATAACTTTCTGTTGCAATTCCTATAATGAATGCAGGTGCTTTTTTTATCATCATTTACATCTTTGAATTTTTTTTCCATTAAAAAAAAATTGTTTGGATTAAGAATAAAAATTCTCCTGTAACAGTGGATCTTAGCAAGCAAAATATTAGAAGCAAACATATTTAAGATATATATTTCATTCACAAATGTAAAATTAAAATTTTTGAATATTTTACCTTAATGATGTCTGTGAATGCTTCTGTTGTAATAACAAAATATTTTCAGTTCTAGATATTATATAAAACATATGGCCTGTGAATTGTATACTGATGAAAAACATTTCATTTTTTAAATGATCTTTTGAATATAATTAACTGACATTTAAACTCCAGTGTTTTAGATATAAAAAAAACATGCAACTTGTTTCCACATTTGGTACTCAAAGTCACTGAGAGCAATTTCAGCTACATTACTGTTGTGACATTATACAATCTTGAGATCACTAATTTATAAATCTTATATTCCATATTTTTGTTAATATCAGAACAAACACTTCATGTACCCTTTTGTGGGAACAAGTTATATATTTATTCATTACAGTTTCTTTCATTGGTCTTTATTTTATCATTTACTTAACATTTATTACTTGTCATCAGTTTTTATTTCATTTTACATTTATTGATTTCATTGTCATTATTTTGGGTTGCTTCTTTTAATTATTATATTTATCCACTCCCAACAAAATGTCTTCAAGATACCATGACATTGCTTTTTGTAGTTCTTCATATCTTAACTCCCAAAACTCATCAAAGAAGTCATTCATTTCAAGTAGCCCTATATTGTCTGGATGGTTTTTCCCATTAAAGAAGTTAAATGTCATTCAAGACATTATATACTTAACATCAGGATCTTTCTGTTTCATGAAACCTAAAACATGCTGCATGTGTTGTCTTTCATGTTTGAAACAAACTCAGCTAATTTCTTCCTCATTTGGTTTGGAAGACTTGACCTCATAGTCTGGTTCATGGAAGGTCAATCTCTTGACAAGCTTGCAGTGAATGTAAATTGACATTTGATTGGCCAATTATTGGAAAGGGTCATAGATGCTTGTTGAATTGTAAACAAACTTCTGGATCAGTTATGTTGCTCTAAAATATTGAATTGCTGAGTAAATTGCCATGATTTCATTCCAGTTTGCTTGCCAGACATAAATATGGCTACTTTGCCTTCAGTCAACAGCACCAGCTGAAAGTATGTAAAACATAAAAAAAATTGTAAAAGTAATCACAACATACCAGAAAATGTTTTGTATTTGCTATAGTAAAAATCATGGATTAGCTTTTTTATATATTTATAAATTATTATTTTGATGCTGGTATACAGAAATATAGAAAAACTGAACACTATAGATATGCATTTTTTAATTTTGAAAAAATTAAAACAAAATCCATTTTCACTTTCTACTCATCTTTTGTAAAACTGTGTAAATAATTTTTTTTTTTCCAAATGATCAGTTTTCTTTTTAAATATAATATATTTTCAGATATCTATCTATGGTGGACTTATCTCTGAATTATAGATGTATGTCAGTATGTGTATGCATGTATGGATGTATAGTTATGTGAGAATATATATACTGACATTTTGTACTAAAATAAGAAGGTTGGCATTGGTTCTAGCCATAGCTTATTAGAGTAGACTGACAAAAGACTTTTCTTTCTATATTAGTTAATTAACAAGCTTACCTCTGTTTTGTATTGATGACAATGATTCCTGCATAGTGTACCCATTATACTTAAACCTTCACAACTGAATCTGTGAATGTATTTAAAAGAATGGCATAAGATGTATGACATATACATATACTTAACTTTTCATCTGAAAATTGGCTTTCTCTTGCCTGGATAAGTAATATATAAGCACTGATTACCTTGTCTTTGTAAACTGAATAAATTGTTTCTAATCCTGACACATTCCTTTGCTACTTGAAATTAGTTTTCAACCAATTTCATCTATAGTTGTCAAAACAAAACAAAAATTTATCCTTCAGTTTCTTTTGTGTGTATAAAAAATGTGTTGTTTCATCTACAACTGACAAAACAAATGAATGCATTCTTGGAAAATTTAATCTTTAATCTTCTTTTGTATATGTATAAAAAAAAGGTGTCATATTTGACATGTCAGTTTTTTTGAGGATTCTTCAAATACTGATGTAATTTTCTCCTGAACCAAAGTTCAGTTCAGTTTGGAATTGATATATTAATATCAAGGCTATGTTTAGATGTAATGCTCCATTGTGATGAGTAGGTCAGTGTGAACTAAATGAATGACTCATCATTGCCAAAGATGATATTTCTTATGTCTGTTTCAACTGCAACATCTTCAATATCTTCATAGGCTGCTCTGGACTCTATTGATATGACATGAAATACACTTATATCTTTAAATATACTTGTAATAAAAATACTAAGCAGAAGAAAGAAATTTATATTTAATGATATGATACACCTTTTGTTTCAGTGCTAAGTACTCTGATGGATATCAGGTTTAACATAATTATGTTTTTGTACACGAAACTACAAATTAATCCTGGTATCACTAACTGTATGTGACAGAATATTTATGTGGATGAGATGATATACACTGTATTCTGAATGAATAAACATTTTACAACATCTCAACATATTTTTATATTAATGGATATGATGTATCAGTTCATGTATCTCTGTATATATGTATGTATTTTAGGATTTTGAATATTCTCTGTCTTTTGTACGTCTGATTAAACTCTGCACATAGACAGTATTTGGGAACACACTGGTACAGGAGGACAAAGTCCAATCATGACCTCACCTGTCAGATGCCATAGAAGAGATTCGAATGTATGACACCCATTCACCTGCACTCTGAAGGCAGACAATATTACTGTTGGACCATTGAGACAACATTAAAAAAGGTTGCTCAATAACCGAGGGTAATAATCGCTTCCAGCAAAGCACACTGTTCTTTGTCTTTGGTCATTTTTGTGTATATCTATTTTTTGTGGGAAACCTAGCACTGGCAAGTATGTAGTTTAGGATTTTGAATATTCTCTGTCTTATGTATGTCTGATTAGATATGTATGTATGTATGTATTTATGTATGTACGTACATATATATGTATGTATGTATAATGTCTTTGTTAACTATATGCTAAGAGCAACAGCAATTCTACAAGTCTAGTTGTATGTGTCTGCAATCTGACACATATGATTACCTAATGAAATATTGCAAAGAGCAGTGCCTTTGAATTCAGTCATGACTCATATAAAAATGTTAAAAGGAAAGATTAATTACTTTTATTTTCTGAGTTTTCAACAAAGGATAGCCATCTTGTAACATGATCATTTATCATACAGTAATTTGATTTTATAATTGTTGAGCCTCTCTAGAAATGTAACAGAACAATTAGTCATAGAATCTTTTGATTTTGAAACCGTTGCTTCCTTCCAAAAACTGGGAGTACATGTCTTTGTTAGATTGTAATGTAAAGATTCTGGATCACAAATTTATAATTATTTTTAGCAACATACAGAAGCTGTTTCACATATATACAAATACATACACACTTACACATACACATACACAAATACATGCTCTCATACATAATTTTATAATAGGGTAAAATATAAGTTCTTTATGCTAAAGATGTAAAACAATATTTTTCTTTCATTAAAACTGCTAATACATTAATAAAATGTTGGAGTGCACTTAAAATTTTGTTTATAATCACCCTAATAAATCAGGTCTATTTTTATTACTTAACTTAAAATGACATTAATAATAATATAATAGACACTGATTTGAATTACTGCTTATTTTCACCTATTAAACTCTTTCATTTGATTGGTTAAAAGCTAGTTATCAGGTGAATCAACAGGAGATAATTCCAGCAGAAAAAGAAGTTAACAATTTTTGGCATGTCTTAAAATATAACAGCAGCAAATATCAACTAAACTAATTCACTTTTTATTCCTTAACTTTAAATATCCATCCAAGCTTTTGTATGTTTTTATTAATAAAATTGGTTAATACATAGTAATTCATTATGAAATATTTTTTATTTTCCTTTAAAATATATACATATTCATAATTTTTAATAAAATATTGGTTTCCACAATAGAGACTGTAGCTGGTCAGACTTTACATTTCAGTGTATTCGCTGGACTGTTTAGTATTCTGTCCATTGCCCATGATTAGTTACAGAGAAAGTTTATATAAAATATTCCTTGTTGCTAATTGAAAACTCCAGTAGGTTTTATCTCTCTTAAGAAAGGTAAGAAATCATATAACTATTAATAATAATTGTAATATTGTTAAATCAGTATAATCATCTATTTATCCATTCAGTGGATTAAGAATGCTTGTTGACTGAAATAGTTCTGCATTTTTCTTCATTAAACTAGTTCTGTTTCTGAGTCAGACCTTCTTAACAAAACAGGAATGTTTGTATCATTTTCACTCATTAAAACAGTTCTTTCCTAGTACCCATCCTTAACAAATGAGTCTGTTAAACACATTACAAACATATCGATATTTGGCTGCAAGTATTTTCTTTATTGCTCTGCTGGGAATAGATGAGTATATTTTTGCGAGCACAGCCATCATTAAACCTCTCTAAAAATGTCATGACCTACACAGCAAGAGCATTCTTACCACTTTCAGCATTTTCCATTTGTCTTTGCATTAGCAGAGAGATGGATCCAAAGTGTCCCTAGAGTCTTAGACAGTCACAGCCTCAGCTGTTGATGGTAAATATTAAGATGATGGATGACTATTCTATAACTAATAAAATAATTTATTATTTTGTAGACTTTTAATTGTTGATAATGAGGAAATAATGATGAATGTTGTAGCTTTGATGGTTACAGTGATTGACAAATACATATTTAATTTTAAACTTTTCATTATAAAAGGTTGATTCTGTCAGCTGCATTCTTCCATGAAATAAACGCTTTAAGTGTTTTAAAGCAATAATGTATTAAATATAATGTAATGCCAAGTAGTTATAATTATTTAAAAAAAACATGTAACATAATAAATATACTTTCAGAATCCCCTTATATACATGTCTAGATCCTCCCCTGGTTAGACTGTTTGTTATTAATTTAGTTTTATTATTTGTTTGTACAATGACAAACAGTCTTGGGCTGAGATATGTGGTTTTGTTTCAGTGGTTAAAACTTGATGATAAACTTTTTGAGGTGAAATGTATTATGTACAAAGTCATTAAGCTAACTGGCATTTGCAGAAGAATTTGTTCAGACAATTATTTTGTGAAGGGTAACCTATTTTTTGTAAGGTGATTTGTTAAAGCATATGAGGTGAAAATATTCCTCTACAGAGAAATGTATTAAATGAACATATATAATTGTTTATTAACACTATTTTGAATGAAACTCTGATTTTTAATAATGATAATATGAAAGAGGAAGCCATTACCATTACTTTATTGGCTATTGTAAAGTATTACAGTGAAGAAGAGAGTTCCATTACATCATGCCTTCAATATAATACTTGATACCAATGTCTCTGGATAAATCCTGGAGCACCAATAAAAACTGATCTTGTGAGCCATTGCTCCATAGGGATAACTGAACAATAGCCTTTTCCTTCTCAGAATATGTATAAAAATGATTATATATATATATGTATATAAGAGAAATCAGTTAATTCTTCTGTTAAAACAACATGCCAAGCTCTGGAAGATTTTAATTAACCCCCAGGGAGATGACACTATCAGAACTGTGAATGTTGGTAAACATTTCATCTTTGTCATCACCTGTCTTCTTAGGACATAATGAACTCTCCATCACTTGTCAAACTGTCAGATGACTTGATCCTTCCCATTTTTCTTCCTTACAATTCATTATGATCTTCTGTTTAGTAAACATCTTGCTAAGGAAGTTGGCTCTGCATAATCAGTTATATCCCTTGTTACATTCCACCCTGAAGTCTTCATAGCAGTGATCTTCCATTTAGAGATCTTCTAACCATTTGTTTGGGGAGATGATTCTGCATATTTGACTGTCAAATAATCCATCCCTGTTTTCTACCATATAAAACATATAATGATCTAACCATCTTGTTCTCTGTATATCATCAGAATATATTTCCACCTTTCTCCACCCTGTTTTTTTTCATTACTTATCATCTTCTAACCATTTGGTTACCATCTTGTTCAGGATGCAGGCTGTACATATTGGAAGGTTTGCTATTGATTTATGACTGGCCAATTTGCAGTGCATACTTTGACTGTTTGCTGATTTACTGCAGACTGGTGGAATATGTACTGCTTGCTCTCATTTATTACAGGTGTATGAAGTAACCTTTCAATGAGCAGTCTGACAAAAATAGCATATTTACCAAGGATTATAAATTGCATTACAGTTTGCATTTTTACATAGCACTTTAAATCTGGCTGAAAATCATTTTTGAAACTTGCTTAATTTAGTTTTTTAGACACCAGTTTCCATTATCCACTTTCAGATATCATGATATTTTTTTTTTTTTTACCTAGATTTATATATTGTTACATAAATTTTTCTTATCTGATTCACACTTTTTTCTTGTCTGATTCAAAGTTTATTAAATAATTTTTTATTATCAAAATTCAGAGGTAATTACATAATTTTTTGTCACTGTTCACATTCAAACATAAATTATTTACAGTCCAAGAAAGAATATTCCATTATTCTTGTATGCATTATGGTTCTTCTGTGCTGTTAGTGTTAGACAGTAGATCATTCAAAATATTTACAGAACATATTTCTGTGGCATTATAAAAATATAAATAAACATTTGTCTTTTAATGTTATTTATTTAAATAGCTGAGTCACAGAATACATGATATTAAGCTTATTTGAGATTGTTCACCAGGAGTAACACATACAGTCTGTGAAAGTTTCCTGCACTTGTGATTCTGGCCAGCTCATGTAGCCATGAAATGTCTGAGAAAATCAGATGGGACATAAACCACAATGCCAGACCACTTGACCACCTCAACATTTATTGTTTAATTTGTAGAAGCCCTGGTCAGCATGACACTAATTGCATGGGCCATGGAGGCAATTATCTGACTTGTGTGAAACAAATTATGTACACCATAACAGTTTTTTTATGTGCCATTTACAATAATGAACAGTATAAATGTTTGTTTTTGTTGCTGGTGGTGGCATTTTATTTATATTGATTTATTTCTATTATAGTCTGTTATTACTGATTATGATTTTTTTTTTTTTAAATAGAAGAAAAGCAACAAACACACACACAGTGAAAAGGAAGAACTGTTGGCAAGCCATGTGTTCAAAAAGTCATCACTGACTGAGTTATGGTTAATAATCAATGCCTTTTCCTAGGATTTTGTTATTTTCTTTTTTGAAGAGTCTTTCAGAAATAGAATTATTTATTTAAATAATAACAAACTTAATACTTTTCTTTCACAAACAGGAAGGTTATATAAAATAAACATAAACAAATAAATTAATAATAAAAATTGATGAGTGAATGTTTATAGTTTTTGCAAAAGACACAAGCAAACTATTCATTAATATTCTATTTGTATACTTATACTGTTTCATGAATCCTTTACTTCAAATAAAATTTACAATTATTGCTTTTAATAATGTTGTTTCTGACAGATATTTTGGGAAATATTGTGTAAACAAAACAATGTAAAATAAAATAATCTATTAAAAAAAAAAAATGTATTACCCAACTAGGTTTATGATTCTGTCATTTTAAAATTATACTGGGTTACTATAGCAAAATGCACAAGTGAAACTATTAATTTAATTTCATACTTATTGTTTTAAAAAGTTTATGATCCATCCTTCTGTTCTTCCATCCATCATGCACAAACCAGAAATGGGAAATGAATTTCTTTTACATTTTAACCCCCCCCCAAAAAATCTGAAGTAAAATTGTGAGGTGAGAACATCTTTGACATTTTGATGGCATTAGGTAAACATTTTGTGGCCTTTTCTGTCATATTATTTTTAAAAAAATGAATTTTTAAAAATATATATATATTTTTTTACAGAGAGAGAGAAAAAATATTCCTCACTGTTTATGTTTGTTTGATATTTTACACATGTGCCAAGCTGTTGACAATGATAAATTATTTTTCACCAGCATCACACGTTTCCGAACCCACATTACCTTATCCACTTTTTAAATATAGTTTTATTTTTGGTATACACCCTTTAGCAGCATAAGGCGTTTTAGTTTAGATAACATGACCACAACTGATACTTAAAAGATTTTCCTCAGTTTTTATTCACTAAATTAATATTTATTATTTAACATGATGTCAGTAAAGAATTTAAATTTATATATATTACTTAACATATTCACAATAACATATTCAAATTTATACATACTATGTGATCACAGTAATAGATTTATATATATATATATACAGCATATATATATATATAATTATTTGCACACATTACTTAACCTGTTCACAGTGAGATTTAAATTTATTTATGTATTAACAATATACACCACACACAGAATATTATATCAAATCTATTACTCAGTGTTTCCACAAAGATGAGTTTAAATCTTATTATATTAACTGATAGTTAAATTCATTAATAATTTATATTTAATGTTTCAAATGACTGACTCATCCAGTTTCTCTTAAAACATAATACAGAAAAACAAATAATAAAAAAAAGAGCCCAGTGTTATTGCATCTCTGCAGTGGCAAGTATGTTGTTTTCATTTCATGCTGTTTGGCAGCAGATCCTTGGATCAGCAGGCGAATGATTTTAAACTTAATTAGGAGATTTTAAAATGGTTCTATCGTAAATTTTTTATTGCACCCACATCTCAGCATATGGTTTCCTGTTAGCCTTATAATTTACCATGTTCCAATATTGCCTATTAGACTGTTTTTTTAAAGCAGTGTTATTCCAACTTAGCAGGTTTTATTTTTCAGAAGTTAGTATTAAATGAAAATAATAACTGTTCTGTTTATATTAAATATTTCAGTTTTTATAGCATTATGGCATAATGTATTGCTACTATGACATTTTTTCCAGCAATGTGTATTTTAAATATATTTAAAAAATAATTAAAATGTAATTTTATTTTTGTTTATTTATTACTGTTTTTTAATTTAATTTTTTTTTTTTTTTTTTTTTTTTATTGTTGCCTTGCTTTTGAATAAATCTACAGCTTTATATATGTCTATGATTCTTTATTACATTTTGAAAATAATTTTCCAGTCCAGCCTGTACTTGTAGCAAAATTATTGGTTTGTTTAAAATTTTTATAATGGTTTGTTTTCAATCAATATTTTTGCATAATTTTGAATAAATCATGACAAATTTTGAAAATAATTTTCCAGTCCAGCCTGTACTTGTAGCAAAATTATTGGTTTGTTTAATAATATTTTATAATGATAACATGACAAAAGAATTGTATTTCAGTCATATTAATTAAAGGTTGCAGCTTCCCATAGGGTAGATTTTGAATAAATCTACAGCTTTATATATGTCTATGATTCTTTATTACATTTTGAAAATAATTTTCCAGTCCAGCCTGTACTTGTAGCAAAATTATTGGTTTGTTTAATAATATTTTATAATGATAACATGACAAAAGAATTGTATTTCAGTCATATTAATTAAAGGTTGCACCTTCCCATAGGTAGGAGAATACAATCAACCATGGACCATTGACTGAGACAGGAAATAACTCATATGTACAAGTAGATGAGAGCCCCACACTTTCATCGCAACTTAGTAGAACTAAATTAGTGTTTACTTTTATAAATGAGATCAAGTGCTTCAGTCATAAGTTAATTATTTTGCCATGTCCTGATTATTTTTTAAGTATGAGAAAAACATTTCTAGAATTAGTACCAGATATCTCTTGATTATTGTTTTTGAATATGAGAGAAAAAATATTTAGGAATTAGTACAGACTTAACACTCCAACAGAAGGTGATTCTATCCAGTAAATCACTTCAGTGCCTTCTGCAGCAGCTGTTGTCACAGGTAGCTATCACAGAGGGAACTAATGAGGTGGCCTGTCCAGTAAATCTGCAGCTGTATTAACCTACTGCCCAGTTTCCTAAACCTTCATGCTGCCAGTTATTATGAAAAACACCTGGAAAACGGGAAGCAGAACTCTTCAAGGGAGGAAGCTTCTCCCAGAACTGTTTACCTGGCAATTATAAACCAATCAAATCATAATTGCCATCTTGGGCCTAATCTTAGAGAGTGTGAATGATCAGAATATGTTTGGCAGTCTTCCATCCCATCACTGGAAGACTTGACTGAGTTTTATCATTGATACTTGTCAGTCTCAAATTGCTTATGGTTGATATCTGCCATGCTGACCATATGTTATACCCAGTGATCCAACTCTTTTAAAATTGTCTGTTTTATTTCCATTCTTGAAAGATGGGTGTTTTGTAACCAGTGCAGTGGGATATTTAGAAATATAATTTTATATTGATGATAGGGAGATGCAATATATAAAACATAAATTTCTTTGCAGTGACTTGTAGCATAATTAGTTGATATATAAAGATATATTAATACCTTTTTCTAATATATTGTTCTGTTAAGATACACAAATATTTTGATCTGATCTCATATGGTGATGTAGTAAACCTACTGGTCTGTTATTTCATATTTATCTAGTTAAATTAATTTGCTTATTTTTACATATATATATATATATATATATATATATATATATACTAATCCTTTTAGAATGAAATAATCCCATTTATCAGTAAGTATTTTCATATATGTATACATATATATATATATATCCATCTATCTAACATAATGTACATTTGAGATGTTGAGGTTCATAAGGTGTATTCTATTATGTTGACATATTTACTGTAGGCATAAAGTTCTCAGACATGATTTATTCATTTCCTAAAATATCACCTTTTCTCCTACCTTTCTACATCTCTAGGCATCTAGTCAGATAAATAATACAAAATAATTTGCATTATGTATATGTATATAGGCCTATATATTCTTCAACTAAGCAGTTTCATTCCTATGCCAATACCAAATGTTTTATGAATGAACAGAAGGAGATGGAAGTTTGCCAAGTTGTTATATACCTTTCAGACAGCCTGCTTCTGTGATAAGGAAGCCATGGTGCTTATTGTATGTTGTAAGCACAAACAGATGGGGAGTTGCTAATTAAAGTATCAGACCAACATCTTTTGTTTTCAGAAATTGCTTTGCTACTCAACTGTGCTTTCATTTTCTTACCTTTAATAAGACATGTTCTTATCTAACAAGTAAAACATCAAAAGTAATTGCTTCTCAGACAGAATGCATATTTTCTCATTCTGATTACATTATCTCTATGGCTACTTAGCAGATTGTATAGTATTATGTGCTGGAAAGAGGATCTCACATGAATCTTTCTGGGTTTTTTTTTTGGTTTTGTATCTTTACTGTTATAAATCTGTAGATACTTTTTCATATTTTCTCTCTTTTTGTCTCTCTCTTATTGCATAGATTATATGCCTCTGTTCTTCGTATTTAGTTTTAAGTCTGTTTTTAACCTTCTTATATTGAACATATCAAAATCTTCATAAGCAAGAAATTTATTTTCAGTTGCTTCTTAGAGTTATTATATTTAGAAAATATTTTTGTAAAAGCAATTTCTTTAAATAAATTTGTATTATCAATTAATCTATGCCAGTGTCTGAAACAGTTTTAATGTCAAGGTTACATACACTTACCTATCTTTATTTATTAGTCACAAACAAAACTTTATTTAAAATGTAATAATAAAAAAAATAAAAATTCTTAGAAATGACATTACCCAAGAGAAAGTTTATCCTTACCAAGACAGTTACATTTCCTGTATAGAAGTTTCAAGACACCTGTTTTTAGTTGGGGTTTTTTTTTGTTGTTTTTTTTCTAAAATAAATTGAATTCATGTGATTAGAAGCCATATCTTTGAGATTGCATCTTGTACTCTATGTCTGAACCGGAAGTTATTAAAGCCAGCCATTAATCAACACAGCAATACACCCAGACTTGACAAGCAACTGATGGAAATAATCCAAATGAAGCAATAACTAAAATAATGGTTTTATAAATAAATTGTAGCAAAAAAAGGAACATATAAGAAAATTTAATGATTACATTTTTGTACAAAGTTCATTGCAAAATCATACTTTCAAGTAGTAGTTGTTGTATTTAATATTTTATTTTAGATAAATGATTATGGTCTACATGAATGGCATTATTTCCATTCAAATTATGTTTGTAAATAAGTTGAAATATATATGAGTAAAGTTGTTTAGCTTAATTTTAGTACAAATACAACATGGTCATTTTCTATCCTTGTTTATATTTAATGATATTAAGCATTTTTATGGCATTGCAAAACTCAGTATTATATAATATAAACATTTTTTAATTATTTATTTACAGTATGTAATTTAATGCATTATTATCTGGATGGAATACAATGCTGTATATGAATATAGACTATATAGATATAAGTTGAATATTTATAAAAAGAAGATATAGTGATGTCTAAAGGAAAGATCTGTGAAAGGTTTAATATCGACAAAGAAATAATCTAAAAGAAAATGATTTGACAGAAAGATACCATTAAGATATTTAATACACAGTCTGAAAATATACTGAAGATGAATATAATATTTGAAGTCTATTCAAAGATTTCATAATGGACAGCAGAAAACAATAAGGAAAGCAAGAAAAAAATATATCAAAAAAAAAGAAGCACAAAAAAGCACACAAAAATAATATTTTAAAAAGACACACCAAACCCATGCACACACACAAAAGAAGAAAAAGGAGAGAATGTGAAAAACAACCACTGTGTAATGTATGTTTATAAAAAACATTGTTTCTTTCATTTCTGACATAATAGCAGCTGCCAAATGATGATGCTGAAAATCCCTCTAGGTAGGAAATTAACTAGGGATTACATCTGGATCCCTTTGTATTATCTTCTACTGTGTAGTTCATTCATGTTAAATTATCTTTTGTTCACAGTAGTGACAACGTAATGATGGGTAACCAGTAATTTTACATAATTCAATTTTGATTGAATGGCTAAACTGCTGTAACCTGATACTAACGGTTTGGGTAAATCAACCCACACCACACACACATTTTACCCAGAAGAAAGGAGTCCTGTAATTGTGATTGACTTCTCAAAATATTCAACCACTGTTGGGAAACATCAACCAGGTGATCACAGGTAATTTGATACCTCCCCAGATTGACAGGTCTTGTTGCTGTTATAATAAATCTGAGGGCTCCTTCAGGGTTGCACCTAGCTCACTGTGACCCATCCTCTGCCACACCCACTTTTGATATCCACCTGCTAGGGAGGGTCACTCCCTTTGTGTGACTCTATCACAGTTAATTTATTTGTGATTTGTACTGGCAAGTTTTCCCATTCTAATTTCTTCACTATCATTCAGCTATGGACAGGAGATTTCATTGTATGATTACATAACAATTTATTGGTGACAAGAATTACAGCCATCACCATTTTGACTTCTTCATTGTTGTTTAGTTGTGGTCAGGACATAGGGTTACCCAACACTGCTATCATTTAGGCTTGGACAATTCATTGTGTGATTTGGAAACAGATCATTTACTTGCAACTCTTTAATGAGGAGGACATGGATTAGTTTTTCAAAAAAAATGAAGAGATTCATCTTTTTGCAGGACAGTAAGGTTGTTAAAATATGAATGTATAAACCTGGTTAATTATTATTATTTTTATTGTTATTACTGTTACTATTACTGTTGCTACTAATATTATAACTAGTACTACTACTATTTCTACTAGTAGTACTAGTACTACTACTATCCCTACTATTACTGTTATCGCAACTATTACTATTATTATTATTGTTATTGTTATTGTTATTATTATTATTATTATTATTATTATTATTATTGTTTTTATTATACTTTTATCTGTCATAGGACTAAGCTTACAGGATAGTTATCTAGTTCATTTTTTATAGATAAATCATGATGTGTTATTTATAGCTAGCCATATAACTGATGAAGACAAAGGCCAAAGTATAATATTTTTAAAGTTAATTTATCTCTTTTGTTTCTTTATTTTCTCTGAACTGTTTCATTCTAAGCTTAAATGTCACTGAATTTGTTTAATTTCTTTTACAATGTTCAAGACTGAAGAAAAATGAATTTTTGCTTTTACTTACATACATTCTAAGGTGGTTAATTTTAAGTGCTTTCACAAATGTGAAAAAGTAGACTGGTTTTTATAAATATATATAATTTCTGTATATGTTTGACCACTGAATTTTTTTTTATTATATATTTATTTTTTTATAATTTTGTTACTATCATTATAACTTTAGTCTCACAGGTACTGGACATCATCAGAATTTATTTATTTACTTACACTTTCCTTTAGTATTTTATTTTATTTTAATTTATAATTTTTTTGATCCAGTATTTGTTATTGCATATGTTTGCAACATTTCACAGAGCTGTTAATTTCAGTGACATTTCTTCAGACCTAACTTCTTAATAGCTTCCTTATTCATATGAATGAAAGCAGAGATATTAGCTAAGATAATAGGCAGGATGGCAATCATCATTTTGATCATTTTGCTTTGTTTAGATATTAGTTTATTCATACATGCAAGTTAAACAATGGATTTTTTTTTTGTCATGTTAAGCAACTGACTTTTTTTTTTCATAGTTCATAGTCATTATTCATGTAGTTGCTCAATTTTCAAGTAAAACAGATATACATTGCAGTATTGATAACAAAAAACATTATTTTGTCATAAAAAT
Organism: Chrysomallon squamiferum; assembly: GCA_012295275.1. Classification (NCBI taxonomy): domain Eukaryota; kingdom Metazoa; phylum Mollusca; class Gastropoda; order Neomphalida; family Peltospiridae; genus Chrysomallon; species Chrysomallon squamiferum. The sequence continues at coordinate 32,008,878 of CM022665.1, read as the reverse complement.
TCTATTTATTATGGTTTTGAAGAAACTGGAAAGTAAAAAGACCTGGTATCTCTATAGCTAATTCTGCATTCATATTTATGGCTTTGATCAGCAGCTGTATCATTCACAGAGTATGCACAGACAAGCAAATGCCAGAATTGTATTCTTATTTCTCAGTTTTTCTTTGCGTAATCTCTGCAGCAGTCTTCTGCATTAACTAAAAATCCTGTTTTTCCTAAAACAGGAAGAGTTTGTTTTCTTAAAGATGATATGAATATTTCTGTTATTTCTTACTTTTTTCTGGTTTACCTGCACCATGCTAATGTCTCCATTATGACTGAAATGACGCATGCTTTTTGAGCACTGATGCTTTGAGTGCGTGTTAACTTATGGAAGTACCTGAAAAACTTGGTACAAGTCACTAATGCATTCACTTTCTCCTGGCGTGGCCAAGCAGATGGAATGATGGGGGTTTTTACTTTGCTAAACATCTGTGTTCTGGCTTGATCTCCTGTGGCAGTGTGGGTAACTTGCTAATGTGTGTCAAAAATAGCTGCAATCAAGATGTGTCTGCAGCTTTTTGCTTACTCTTGTGGAAACGACTGAAGTTTATATGCAAACTTTGTACATGTTCAACTTTCACTGAACAATGTTGGATGTTACACAGGTTTTGGAATAATGGATGAAATACTGAAAAATGCATTGGTGAGTTGTGTCTTGTTTATTTATTCTCATTATCTGTCTTTATTTTTTTTTTTAATTTATTACTATTTTTATTTATTATATATTTTTTTTTAGTATTATAATATTTATTTATTTGATTATTTTGTATTATTATTTTTATTTATTTCTTTTTTTACTTATTTATTTATATTTCTATTTATTTATCTTATTAATTATTTACAGCATTTTCCTTTCACACTGATTACTGTAAATATTATTCAAACATACTGTGATAACTAAACTATTAAAAATATATATATATTTTTTTTAAAGATTTAACAATTTTTTGTTTTCTACCTTATAATATTGGTTAATATTGATTTATTTTAAATTTACATGAAATAGCTCTTAATATCTTTCTGTCTGATTATATTATAGTTATTAAATAATTTATTTTTCATAGCAGTGAATTAAACTGACTATTAATAATAATTTAAAAATAACATTATCTCATAATAAATATAATAATGTAATTAAAAATATTACACAGAAGAATATTGATTTAATTTTTACTTAAATTTAATTAAGTTATAAATTTTTATTTTTATTTTTTATTTTTTATTTTTTCCGCCCTTGATTAATTATGCTTGTTTTCAAGGCTGGCATGGTGAAAATTAATGATGACACTTAATAAAATAAATAATAGCTGCTATACAGTTAGATATATTTAATGAGTTTTAATGAGTTATATTCAAGGTTTTACATATATAAATTTTAAAGTTAATGCTCTATAATCACAATCTGTAGTTTTTATCTTTGTAAATGGACTGGGAACATAGATTAATCTGTAGCTCAGTGGTTAAAATGAAAGTCTCAGATGTGAAAGATCACAGGGTCAATCCTCTCCTGATTCACATTCACTTATTTCTGCTGGTGCCTCACAACAGGTTTATCATAGGCCATGATTTATGTTTATACTGTTTATGGGAAGGGACACGTAAAAGATATCTTGCTGCTAACAGATAAGAGTAACCCATACAGTGGTAGCAAATAGTTGTTTTTCTTATATCATCATTTTATTAAAGATATTTGTCTATGAATTTAATAAGTTATATAGCAAGGTATATATTTCTTGCTCCTAATCAGTACGAATAACACAGAATGGCAGCAGCAGATTAATTTTCTTATACTGTAATGTTATTAAAGATATTTGAGTCTTAATTTGATGATGCTATTAAGTTTTCATTAACAAATTAATATACTAATCTAATTATACATTGTAAAAATGAAACATAGTTGAGAAAAAAAACCTGTGATGCTAAATGATTTGTTTCTAGAAAAAAAGAAAAAGAAAAAAGAAAGAAAAAAGATTTCTCTGTAATTTTACCCTTTTCACCTGCAGTATAAGATGAATTACCAAGTTTCTTCCGGATGCTGTGAATACAGTTATTTTTTTTAAATGTTTATTTTCTGCTGGTCTCAAAGGACTGAGATTCAATTTACTAGTGAAGTGACCACTTCAGGTGAAGAACCAATGCCACTTTGCCAAATCCACTGGGATCTTTTCTTCCAGTTGGAGGTTAACATCATTAATGTTTAGAAAGTCAGCTGAATAGCTGTATTTACAGTTATGGGAAATGAGTAGTAATTCTAATTGTCTGCAGCATTTGTTTGTCTGTTTATTTGCTTATTATTTATTTAAATAAATAAATATGTTTTTCTTTCTTTCTTTTTATATTTGTTTATTTATATTTTTGTAACTAAATTTTTAAAAATGTATTCTAATTTTTATTTTTATTTTAATGAATATATATATATTTTTTTAAATTATTATCTTGGAAGATATTTTTTTTAATTATTTTGGTAAATATTCAATTTTACTGTGCTGTAGTATTAATAATTATTCCAGACTTTCATTTAATATTAAATACTGGTCAGTTAAAATGGCTGATTTCCACAGTTTCATTTTATCTCTTCAGCCTAATAAACTAAGAACAGTTAATGATGGTGATGATAATGATATAATATTTGTGTCCTCAGAGACTGGTGTGAAGAAAATGGTTTTCTATGAGAATGTTTGTGTATGTGTATGCCTACATATATGTATATACTATTTTACTTATCCTTCTTCATTTTTTATAGATGTATTATGATTTCCTATCTAATGGCCTTTATAAAACAAAGTCAAATTTATGATAATTTCATCACAGCCACATCTAGATTTACTGCTGTGCAACCTCCCAGGTCTGCATGCTTACTAAACAGGTGATGTAAGAGCTCTGTTGTAGAAAGCTGTTTGTTGAATTGAAATTGATCCTCTGATATGCTGGAGTCTTTTAATGGTTTCAAAATGACCCAGAACATCTTCTAAACTGTTATACATGCAGAGACTGTCAAAATATTTATATGTTTCCTCTGTCAAAGTGGTAGGGGGAAGAAAAAAGTTATGTTGTATAAGAAAAGAGTGAAAGACAGATGTCACCTGTTTGGGGAAAATTCTAGAATGGATGACAGAAGTGTGTCTATTTTTACTAAGGTAACTGAAGTCAGATGTACAAACAGCTGCTTTAGAACATCTTACCTTCTTCTTAGAAGAGTTCTTTTGAGCTCTTAAGTTTTGAAAAATGGTATCTGTTTTTTTAGTTAAATTTTGTAATTTGACATTGTTGAAATAGATGGAGAAACCCATTTGCTTGCTATAGCATATTATAACTTTTTTTTGTTTTGTTTTGTTGTGTTTTTTTGTAGAGAAAGATGTCTTGATTTTACTTTTTTCTTTAATTTTTAAAGTAAATTTTTAAATTTTTTAAATTAGAAGTTATTTTATTAACAGATCTTTTCCCTATATTCATCTGTCTGCTACCCATAAAAAATGAAAGTTCATGGAATACTCATTTCATATGTTTCTTGTGTAATTCTGATATCACAGAGGAATCCTCTCCATGGACCATCAATTCTTTTTTTAATGTCCCTTTCAGTAGGCAGGAAAACACACACCATAGCATTTGATACACCATTCATGGGGCACTGGTTGTCATAGGAAATAGCCAGACAGAAGTGAACCATAACTGATATCAAAGATAAAAATATATATCTTTTCTTTGTTGGTTTGATATAACCCACAAGAGAATATCAGCTGGTTTCTTTTCTGTCTACACATTGCTGAATGTTTGGGAGTAACCCATAAATCTGTAGTAGCTGGGATTTTTCTCTATCAGTATGTTGTTAACTTTGTAGGAGTAGCCCATAATGAGGTAGCAGCTAGTTTTGTTTCTGTCTAGATATTGTTAATTTGTAGGAATAGCCCATAATGGGGTAATGGCTTTCTGTTCTAATTGCATTTATTAAAATTAGTAGAAATAGAGGTTAACTTTGTAGGAATATCCCATAATGGTGTAGTAGTTGGTTTCTCTTGGTACATGTTGTTATTTCAGAAATCATATATTTGGCAGGTTATATCTGGAAATCTGAAGCAGTAGTTAAAACAAAGATGGTTTTTATTTTCCTCACAAAGGGCAATTGGAAATAAGACACATCTTGTTACTGAGGGGTTGATGCAGGCCATAGATTTGTGGTAACCAGAAATATACAGTTTTTTACTTGTTATTTCACTCATTTATAGGTTTATAAAATAGTTGTTAATTTGTTAATCCAAATACCAATGCATACATGAACGAACTATTCATCCATCTATTCAACTGCCTGACTATCCATCCATCCATAAATCAGTTCATCAGTCTATCCATTTATTCATACAGTTTAGGATGTAATGGAAATGATGCTGTTTATGGTGTTTGTACTGTAGTGGCATATTGACAATAACTATAAAATTACTTAATGGCAGCAGTGAAAACTGGTTTATTGCTGTCAGAGAAAGGAACTGAGGCAGACAAATCCCATTCATTATTATGTAAGAAATAAAGAGATGAACATCATTTCAGACAAGACTGATTCTTCTTAAGAATTGTAATTGTACCTTGTATCAAATAAGTAATTGCATTCAAACAATTGTTCATTCCTAATGATTAGAATATGTTTTATATTATGAATGTGATAAAAATTGAAAATTACATACATGTGTGTGTGCTGTGAGAAGATTTGTCAAATGATTGCTCCTTGATATACCTACAGAACTATTCTCTTTTAAGTGCTTGCCTAACAGTTGGTTTATCAAAGGCCATATATGTCTTTTCCCATCTATGGGGAGGAGTCTGTAAATACATTCTGTTTTGCTTACTAATAAGAGTGGCAGGTTTACCTTCTTTCATATCATCTTACACAAATATCCTAAAATGTCTTCATTTATTTATCATTACTTTCTTACTGAGTAGGAAGTTATATTTTGATAAAGCTGTAATAATGAAATTGTTATTATGTTTTTTTAATTTTTATTTCATTGTAAGTAAAGCTTGTTTTTCTTTAAATTAATTGTACATTATATACCAAAGACCATTAAAAAAAAAAAAAAAAATAAATAAATAATAATAATAATAATAATAATTAATAAATAAATAAATAATTCCACACATATATGCACAAAAATAAAATAAAAACAGCCCACACATACAACCTTAATGTAGCAAAACCATGAAATTTTGTTCCTTCATAAACCGGTATGTTCACCTTAAAAATGTATTATGCTGCTTACATGCATGTTTTTTATTTTTTTTTATTTTTTTTTTTTATATATAATTTGTAATTAAAAAAAAAAAAGTGAAGAAAAAGATAGTTATGTCATTATGACATCATCCAGTACATCTATATTATCTTCACTTGGGAAAAGGACAAAAAAAAATCTCTCACTGAGGAAGTCTTTAAAGTATGTCTCAAGGGAAGCACAAAAAAACACAATTGTAATTTAATAATTGCAGAAAACATCTACTGAGTAGTTGAAGTGGACAAAGTTCATTTAATGAATGAGAGAAAATTTGTTTAACAGCTGCAAATAGACATTCTTAGAACAGTGGCAGAAAGAGTGTTAAAGAGATTCTCCATCTAAAATTCTGGTTGTCTGTCTTGCTGTTGTTTTATTAACCATCACATATACACAGATTTTTACATATTATGTTTAATACTGTTTTACAATTTTAGGATTGTTATAGTTAGCCACATTTTACATATCTAAGTCAGTATGGTTAACCCTTTTTAATATATTAGGGTCTGTATTCTTGACAGTATTTTACCATAATATATTATAGCTGGCCATAACAGGATATATATGGTTAGCAGATTTTTAACATGTTAGGTAGAGTATAATTAACCTTGTTTTGCATATTAAGGTGAACATGGTTAAACTTTTTACATAATAAGATTTACATGATTAATAAAGTTTTACATATTTAGGTCTGTATAGTTAAATATATTTTACATTTCTAGGTCAGCATGGTTAACCAAGTTTTACATATTAGGTCAGAATGGTTAACTAAATTTTACACTTTAGAACACTATGGTTAACCATCTTTTACATAATAGGGTTAATGTGGTTAACCAAATCTTACTTACAAGAGACCATATGGTTAATCAGGATCTTGTACACATAACAGCACCACTCATGCTTTATACAGTATATTGATGATGTGTAATATATTTTTTATTTTTAAAAACATATATTTTCATGAGGTTGTGGTGGGTGTTTTATTGCTTATCCACGTTTATATTTTCCAAAATACCAGCACTACAGACACAATTTGTAAGAGAAATAAACAAGCTGACCAAATAAAAAGCCACCAAAAAAAAAAATGATTTCCTCAAATTGTATGATTACTTTTGCAGAAGCTTGACAGAAAAATGATTGTAGCGTGTGCCAGATGACTTATAGCCTTGTCTGTACCTGTTTATTACATTTCCATGTGTTAGCTTAGTTTGCCTTTTGTCATTCTCACCTTACACTTTTGTTTGAACTTTTGAATTTGAGCTATCACTCAGTAGTAGATAGGGCAAAGAGTTTTCAAGAAAAAAAAATTAAAAAATGAGGTAGGCAACAAAAGAGGGTCATGATGATTTATTTGGATGATGATGGCCACATGAAATGTTAAACAAACATAACTAAATTCCTCAGAATATGAACAGTAAATGTTTAACATAAATGATCCTAGTGAACTGAAGACAACTTTGAACAGATTCTGTTCTAAAGAGGATTATTGTTGCGTGGATTAGGATTTATTAGGATTCATCATTGTTGCTTAGATTATGATTCAAATAGATCCAAGATATTAATTTTGTGTTATTTTGAAGATATAATTTAAACTTTTTTATTTTCGTAATTTATTATCTTTTTAACATTTAAAAATAACTCTAAATTCTAAGAATAATAACCAGTTTGAATTAAATATCAAAATATACTGAATGACTCAGATATCAGATTACAGTTTCCTTATTACAGTTTTCTTATTACAGTTTTTATGTAATGATGATTTCTGAGAAAGTATATCCATTTTTACTGCTCCAGGAGCTGTCCTTATTGATTAATAGCAAAGATGATTTTATATGAGCAGACAGTAAAACAGTTTTTGATACATTATATTGTTGGTAATGGATTGGAACTGAAAGTAGTTTAAGAAAATGTTAATGCCAAGACACAGCATATTGTTTCACAAATTGGCAAGATTTCAAGTTTAACTTGTTGTCTTTTTACATATTCTATTTAAAATAACAAATTGTTCATAACTAAACATGTTGAAATAATTTAATATAATCAAACCATAATCTTCATCAAGGATCAGCAAAACTTTTTTATGTGAAATCTGAATTTTTTTCTTCATTTTCTCAAAATTGAGCCTAATTCAGAAATAACCAAGTCACAACAAAACTTTCTCTTTATGACCCAAAAATATTTTATCGTCATTGTTTACAGTAATGAGACATTGTTTCTAGCTTATTTTTTTTATTTTATGCTCACCAAATGGTTATTGTCTGCTGAATAAATAAAACAGTAAAACCAAAAAGAATATTAAAAAAAAAAGTAATCATGGAAAACATGACACTTTAGGAATACAATAATTTTTTCTTCTTCTCTCGGTCATTGCCATGTGTTCTGTTACAGCAATTCACATAATGATTTTTACAACCCACTCAAGTTTTGATGTTTGTGGTGTATGGAAAATGTTCAGTTACTTTTTTGAAACAACTGGTTGTGTCTGGTGAGAACAATGTATGTCAGTGGGTTAATTATATACAGATTTTTAATAATACGTGCATCACCTTTATAAAGTAGATGTTCTTTGTAAAACAATGTAAATAGTAAAATTCTTGAAAATGTACATGACAGTAAAATGAAAAAATAAAGTTTAGAATTAAATTCATTGTTTAAATAAAAAGTAGCTTCATAATTGAGCATGACAAAATCTAAATTACAAAGTGTTTTTGCATTGTTTTCTTTTTGGTGGGGGAGGGGGGTAAAGTTTATGTGAGAAGGTGTAAATAAGACTAGTTTATCAAATGACAGATTTTTTTTACTCTCTTAATTTTAAAATCAGCTAAGATATCAGAAACCAATTTCTGGAAATAAGTTGATATATCCACTCAGAATTTTATTACCATTAGCTGCAGAAAATGGATTTACCCCACATGCTTAAAAATACTTCTTATTATATTGTGAAAGTGGACACCCCCCCTAGAGACTCCCAAACATCATATCAGATCCAGCAAGTGCTGCAGATCTCTGGGGTTGCACTGCAATGACTAATTTTGTTTACACAGTGACAGGATTAACTATAAATTCATTTTATTTGTTTGTTTGTGGCATTTTTACATCTTTCTGTCACCTCATAATAGGAGTGCCAAGGTAAATGTTATCATGTCTGAGGTCAGCTTTAAAAGATATTTTGCTGCACACATAAAGTTCATCCTGTAAATGTCTAGACCATTGATCTCAAGTTATCATTTTGTATACACCAAAACTATACAATCTTGATAACTTTCTTATAATTTTAATAGCATCTGGCAAGTAAAAATTGTAACCTGCAATAAAAGCTGCACTTCAGTGGCAGGCAGCTGTTGTTATTTTTCAAACTTGTTTGAGCTTTTATAACTAAAACTGTGCATCCAGTTTCAACTATAAAGTTTTGAGTCAATTTGTCATGGATACACATGGTTTCTGGCTGTGAGTGATGACTATTGCAGCAGCACCAGTAGTAAACTACAACAGTAAAGCTTGGGGGTGAATAATGAGTAAACCAAAAGATTTAGGGAGGTAATTTAAGAAACTGTAGAAATAGGAGATGGGTATAAGAAAGGTGAATGCTCAGACAGTCTATCTGTGGATACATCAGTGCAAACAATGTGCAGTGTTTGGCAGTTGGGATGCAGATAAGAGAAGTTTACAGTAATATCAGCTCAGATGGGCTGGAGCTAAGTGATAGAGCACTCATCTCAGGTACTATAGGTCATGGGATCATTTCATTTCATATGAACATTTTATTTTACTGTTTCAAACTCCAACCATTTTCTTGTGACACAATTAACTAAGATATGATCTACCTGAGTGTGGAAAGGCTTACTTGACAGTCGCAGGATCAGTTCTCTGTAGCACAGGCTGTTTCCCCTTCTAATAGTTCATGATTAGTGAATAAAAGTCAAACATTTATGTTTGATATATAGCAATTGCCATTACTAAGATATATTAAGATTTCATCAAGACTGCCTTAAATTAATATTGATTTGTTTTTTTACTGGCTTGCTATGTAAAAAAGAGTGTGTGTGTGTGTGTGTGTGTGTGTGTGAAATAGAGAGATAGATGTGGAGAGAAATAAATAAACTGTCAAAGAGAGAAAGAGTAAATTTTGTTGTGGCAGTCCTTTCATTATCCTATAAATCTTTGAACTGATATTGCAGTCTTAACAATCTCAACCAAAACACCTACACATATGAACATTATCTCCATTCCCAACACACTTAGCATATGCATATTGGATGTCTGAGCCAAGTTGTGATCAAAATCCCATACATTAGCGAAAAGCCAGCAAGAAAATACATTTCTTCAAACATCAGCATGGACATTGGTCTTAAAGAAACTGGTCATCTGCCAGAGTGGAAATTCATCTTACCCAAACATATACATACTATAGACAGAGTTTGTTATGGAGAAGTCTAAGTGTGAATTAAATTGGGTAAACACAATCCTCCATGAGGGAAGTTTTCTTTCAGAATGGTTGAGATCTTTATCACCATCTGTTTGGCTTTGTACTATAAAAAACTGACTTAGAACTGTTTCTTCCTTATGTTTTTTTTTTTTTTTTTTTGGTCTCCTTACCTTTCTGTTTATAGTTTAGCTTTGAAAAAGGTAGATCTTTTCTGTTTGATGGTTGCCTCTGATCTTTTTTCATTTGCTTGGGGTTTTGGTCTTTTTATAATTCACTTCTTGTGGCTTTGAAGTTTAAATTTGAATGCTATCAGAATATACAGTCATGGCAAAAGCATTAAATAAATAACATAGTAAAGTTTTATTGTGTGGAAGATACTGGAACTGAATTTGTTATGTTTGGTTTTGGTACCTTTGTTAAATGTTACATACGTAGTTGTATAAATGTGTGTGTGTGTGTGTGTGTTCTTGTTGTTGTTGAAATGCATCTTTTATGTGTTTTCTCCAACTAATACATATATTAATTATTATTATTATTTCTTCTTTTTGGGAGGGAGTTGAAAGTAATTTTCATCACAAGATGGCACCCACCTTTTTCATAAATTGTTATTCAGTCTTTGTGTGATAGTAATTTTAGAACAATAAGAGTACAGTGTTCTGATAAACAAAAAACAGCTGTTACCACACTATGTGCTATTATTACAATGTGCATCAACAATTCTTTGTATGCATTTTCTCACAGGTTACCACTTTTACACCTGTCAAGGAGCAGTAACTAGAACAGGAATTAATCCAATAGTACACAAAGAAGAATTGATCCTTTGACACTCTGCTGTTCACATGATATTCTACCAGTGATTTACAAACTGTTCCATTTAAAAGTGAAGTAATAAAATTAAATTTTAGTGGTTAAAAATTTAAAATTTTGTTCTCTTCCCCTCTGCCAGAAACATATATCAGAGACAAATGTCCCAAAAATCATTGGTTTGTTTTCTTACATTGTTTTGCATTTGTTATGCAGCTGTTCTTACATGTTTGCCTAAATATTAGTACAATAAACAAAATATTGTTCTCTTTCATCTCAGTTAAGAAAGAATTTAACTCTTAGTTCTCAGATATAAGCAAAACATTGTTTCAAGAACATCTGTATGACATCTGCACTGAAATCTTTTATATAACATAATATGTTTTTTTTAAACTTTCTGTGTATGATTTAAATGAAATTATTACTTTAAATCTTTCATTTTTAATAACTGTATGTGTTATACATAATCATAAATACACACAAACACATGTGCATATTAATATGTATGATATTTATGATTGTATATACACACATACATTTATTAAAAATGAAAAATACATCAGAAACTCTAATATTAAATACCACATCCCATAAATTCAACTTCTCTCTCTCTGTCTGTTTGTCTGTCTGTCTGTATGTCTGTCTCTCTCTCTCTTTTCTCTCTCACACACACACACACACTCACACACTATGGATACTGTTATCTGCAGACTTTGACAGGTTGATTATTTCTATGTTTGGGTTAAGTGTTTACTCTGAAAGTAGACAATTTCTTTGATCTCACTAGGCATGATGAAGTATTTCTCTATCTTCCTTCAGTGCCATCAGCTGCTGTTATTGTTAGACAGATCAAGTTTTAACCTTTGTCTAAATTTTTCACAGTTGTATAAGAGATGAAGTTTCAGTGTGTTGTGGATATAGAGTAACTGCAGGCCCAGTGTTTCAAGACTTCACAGAATTAAGAATACTTCCTTAATTCTTTTATCACTAACTTATCATTAATATGTAACTATAGTAATGTTTTGCAATGATTAAGACTCAGTACTTCACAGAATTAAAGATATTCTCACATCTCTTTGATTACTAATTTATTATGTAATTGTAGTAAGGTGTTGCAATGATTAAAAAGTTCACAAAACTAAGGATACTTCCTTAATTCTGTTTGTCAATAACATGTTATTGCTGATATGCTATTACAGGTCGTGTGGCACTGGTTAAGATTCAGGATATCACAGAATTAAGGATACTCATTTAACTCTTTCATTACTAACTTATTTTCACTGATAATGTAATTGTATGCCCAGTAGTATAATGGTTAAGACCTCACAGAATTAATTTTTTACCCAGACCATTTATTATGAAATGTATGACTCAAATTCTTTTATTACTAACTTACTAACAACATTTTAGGTTTAACCAAATTTAAAATTATATGACATTAATAACTGGTGTTTTGTATGTAAGTTTAGAAATTTGTATTATGAGTATGAGGTGAACTACATTTACATAAAGAGGATTAAGGCTGTTAAATCAATTTTCTTTTTTTTCACTATGTGCTAACATATTTTTAGTTTTTGTCAGATTGAGTGATATTTTGTATACAAAGTCACTGAAATTTATTACCAAATTGTTTATAGCAATGGTTATAAACAAAATTTTTATATATTTCACATTTGCTTTATTATCTGCATGGTTACTGTTATGGAGATTTCTTGATTAATTTTGTTTAGAATTGAACTCATATTTATAGATTATGCCCTGAAAAGGCAGCCTTAAATAATTTTCTGAGCCATGTATTGAAAAAATAACCCATGCAAAGCACATTATTGTATTTATATATTGAAAGCCTTATTAAATGTGTTAATGTAATATCTCTAAAACAGATATATGGAAAGACTTATATATCGGCTAATACATTTTTCATACAAGTATATTGGAAGCCTAATACAGCATCTGTAAATACAATAGTCTCTTACAGGTTTTAATTAAAACTCTATAATTTCTCATTTTCATTTTCACATACTTTTTTCATCTGTTTTATTCATATAAAGCTAAAGAATGAGTGATTGGCTATTTTCATCTCTGTAGTAATACACTGCCAGTGGCATTATTCTGACAACAGAAAAAAAAAAAGAAATTAAAAAGAAGAAGAAAAAGAAAAAAAATGAAAATAAATGATTTTATAAAGTATTCATTACAGCAAATGAAAGTGAGAAAGACAAAATACAGATAATCTACAAACTTATGTTAGTTTTTCTATTACTTTTGTTTGTTTCTTCATGTGGTATCAGAATAGATTTTACTTCAGAGTGATTACTTCCTTTGATCTCTTCAGTCTAAACTTTAAGCAGACTTCCACAATTAGTTTTTTATGACCAGAACCATTAGTTTCTTGATTATTTAGACTGTAGGAAGAACGAATTGAAATACAAAGTATGTGAAACCTTTTCTGGTTTTTACTTCTGTTTTTTTACATTGACATTTTCTTCTGCTTCTTACTACTATTACTATTATTATTATTATTAATGTTATTATTTGAAAAGATAGGTTTTTTAGACTATTCCAAGAATTAGCTAAATTTCTTTTAATCATTGAACTTGCAATAGAAGTCTTATGTTTATTATACAAATTGTTTCTCTTTTGAAATTTGAATTTGAATTTTTCTATACATTCACATACAATATTTTGTATAAACATTATTAAAGTTACAAGTTTATAATTTTTTATAAATTTATATAATTTTTATTAAATGAATCCTTTCAGAAAATTAGACAATGAAAAAGAAAAAGAAATTGTTTTCTTTTGTTCTTTAGAATGTTTTTCATTAGATTTTTTGTTCTTGTTTTAAGCAAACAGTAAATCAATAAGATATTAATCTGTCAGAATACTTAAAAATTAACACTAAATTACTTGTCAATAAAGAAAAACAATAAGTTGAAAGAATTTAAAACATAAATAGAAAAAAGAAGAATTGGCTAATTAGTGTATCACATCTGGAAATAATTTTGTTTTTTAGCTGACACATAAATGCCACTTTAAAAAAAAATAAAAAAATAAATGGAATGATTCTAAAAAATTCTTATGATATGACCTTGAAATGAAAGTCACAGGTGTGCTTCAGCTGCTTTTTAATTACATCTATACAGGTGTGTGGACATCATTATTATAATGACTCTCAGGTATTACTTCATTATTGATTCCAAATCAAGACAATAACCTTGTTGTATTGTACAGGCAACAGATACAGGCAATATCTCACTGCCATAAATCTTTTAAAACCTGCATGTTTCAGGGTCATGTAACTATTGAGTTTTTTGTATAGAGATTTTTTTTTTCTTTCTGCTTGTTCTAATCTTCCTCCAACCAGACTTTCAGTGTTTTAATAGTCTTTGTGTTGAGTCACATTCAGAAATCTTTTGTGCTGAAAATGTCTTCTGAAGACACTCCATTTTTATAATACTTAATGAGCTTTCTTGGCAGTATTATCATTTTTGTAAAAATTGATTTATCTTTGTGAACACAAATTACCTTTGTTATCATTCCTGCTCCAGATAGACAATCAACTTAATGAATATTTTATTATTATTGTAAATGAAAGGCAGAGTGCTGTTGTTGATATATTTTTAATGAAGATACATGTAGTTTAATGCTGTTATAAGAAAGATAAACACTGAGAAAGCATTTATCTGTCTGGATTTGTTATTGCATTGCACTGTGCATGGAGTTAAAGTTTTTAATATTTTAATGGGTTTGTTACCATTATTCGACTTTTGATAAACAAGGATATACTGCTGTGGAGTTTTACATGTTCAAGGTTCCCAGATATCTGTTGAATGATTCCTGCAACTTTATGTATAGTCTACATAGCTTATTCAAACATCATCATAGTTTGATGATCACTGAAATAAAACTAACAATGCCATGTTTGTGTAGTTGGGATATACCTTGTATATATTACAAACCTACTCCCAGTTACCATCTGGAATTGAAAATGTTTTGAGGAGACAGCAGTGGAAGGGGTTTTATTTCAAAGAAGCCAATGTATTTGAAATTTACACAGCTTAGTCAACCTTGTTTACACCCAGTGTCTTGAATTACTGAGAAACTTTGATGGAAATACAGGAAGACAGCTTTCAGATTTTCAGTGTCATTTCTGTTTCCATGCCAGCAAATACATGTATATTATTTTGTGTCTGCATTAATCTTTTATCCATAAGATGAGGATCTTTTTCCTTTGTTTGACAGTTGACAGCACATTCTTTGTGTAAATAATACATAAATGGATCTGTTACTGAGGTGCTACAAAGGTTATTGTTCTGATATATATTTGGCTTTACAATTCTGAAAATGAAAATTCTTGGAAATGTACTTCTATATATGTTCAATGATAATTTAAAATTGATTTTGGTAATATGTAGCCAAAATAGCTTTATAAATATTTGTAGGTATTTTGTGCTTTGTGTAGGAGTATAAATGAATTTTTCTTCATATTCTGAGATTGTCTGGATCCTAAAAATTAGCATTCACATCATGATTGCTATGATTACATCCCACTGCACATTGAAGAAAATGGAGTTTATGTAATCAGTGATTTGGATGCAATTGATTATATGTTGACAGAATCCTGCTAGTATTTCAAAAGAAAAGAGCCATTTTTTCAAATAATGTTTGTGATCAGCTAACTGGAATATTTCCATAATGGTTTTTAAAAAAATATTTATTATCTTGTTAGAGAGCTAAATTCCACAATTTTTTTTGCAAGGCAGCAGTTATTTTGATGAAAATAATAAATAATTTTTTTTAAACAATTAATAATTATTTTCATTGTTTTCATGGCTTAATAATTCAGTTGAAAAGACAACACTGTTTTGTGTAACTGTGCAGTCAGCATTTCATGACAGCATTCTGCTTTGAGTAGAGACAGCATTTATGTTGTATCTATCAGCAGTGTGACATAACAGGTTTATATGTCACTTTTAACATTATGATGTCCAACCACACAGCATTCTGACTGATGTTACAACATTCTACAACAACACTGTTTACTAGAACTGACATAATTCTACAACAACGTTATCTGCTGGAACTGACAACATATAATGATATTCATTGTGTCTCTGAGGTATACTCATAATATATTCAGTGCTAATAATAAGAAGCCATTGATGTGAACTCTGAGACCAGGTATTATTGAAGATGTACTTATGTCACTGGTTCAGTAATGCATTTGCACTCAACATTACCAATGATCCTTATAGTAGGAATGTTAACAGACTATTACAAATAAGTAACCTTGAATTATGTACCACAGTAGCATTTTCAGTGTATGATAGAGTATTACAGACATTTCCTTGGCCCATCATGATATATTTTTTTTTGGCCTGCAGATTTTATGATATGTATATACACTAATGCCATGCTCTCCTTGGTCTGAGAAAGGTGATAACAGGTGAAAAGCTTTGGCCAGTTCTCTTGTCCAAGGTTTCATAGATGTTTTTTTTGGTTTTTTTACCATTTGTTTTTATGTGCCAGGAGATATGCTTGGAGAGTTACTAGATGGTTATTGTTGAAGTATGCATGCATATCAATGATAAATGTTGTGAGAAATGGGTTACTGCAGGTGTATAGATAATGAATATTTCATCCCAGTCATGGAAATGTTGCTTTATTCTCTGAGAAGTTTTTGAGTAAAGATTTTTATTACAATATTGAGCTGTGAACAGCCATGGTTGTCCCATAGGTTGTGTGTGCTATAAGCATATTGACTTGCATGATGCAAAGTCATTAAATTTTCACTTTGAAGTGAGCTGAGTATAATGTGAATATTTTAATAATAATAATAATAATTCTGTTTTGTTGACAATGTTATTTCTGCAGCAGTAGGAAACTGAATGTTTTGGTTATAATGGAATAAGACAGAAGCACCAGCATCATATGTCAGTATTGGCCATGAACAATATATGGATGTTTTCATGTAATAATGTGAGTGTTTTATTAAGTAAAAATAGTTAAGTGAAGAGCATATTTGGATAGTAATAATGAAACTGTTACTTAAAACTAAGAATTCATTCCTAGTGTGTAAACACAAAAAGGTCAAGGTTGTTATTTGCACACAAAACGGAGATCATGAAGTGTACTTTTTCTTAAATGAAAATGTGAAATGTATTAAAGTGAAGTGAACTTTATTTCACTTGGTAGGATATTAACAAACACAAGAGAAAGGGATTATTGATTTCATATCAGTTTTAAACTGATAATTTCTAATGTGATGAACTGAAAACAGGACCTCCAAAACATGAAAATATAAGACTCAAAAGAAAATAACCCTCTCCAAAAATCCTTAAAATGCCTGACTCAAGTATTCTAAGCTGCAGGGAATTTTATCACCTTTACTATGAAGTTGCAATGTTGTTGACTTGAACAGTTGGTTGCCACACCAGGCTTATGCTATTTCATAAACAAATATCATCATAACAACAGATGTATATTGTATCACTGGATAACAAAGGCTTTTTTAAACATGTTTCATACACACAGGACAGCAGCAATATCTTACTATATGACATGCTTTTTCATTAATATTAAAATATTCTTCTTCATTGTGGTACATGAGTGAAGGATAAACTGAATTGATTTTCTTTCATCTCTTGATTTAAAGCTTTGAAAGAGAGAGATTAAAAAAAAAAAAATATTTTAAACTCATACAATATTTGAAGATTATTAAGCAAGTATTGAATTTCACTATGGCTGCTGCTAATAATAGAAATGTTCATGGAATGTTCAATGACAGATTTAAATCAAAGGTAGGTGGGTTATTAACAGATTTATGGATTATTGTTTTATTTATTTGTATTAAGTTTTGCAAGTAGGAGATGAAAATACTTTTAATAAGTAATTTTAATAAGGAAAATAATTTATTAATTTTCCTTTATAATATTATACATGATATATTCTAATGTTTTGTATTTCATGAACAATTCAAAATGATTTTTTATTTATTTTATTATTTTTAAATTTGTTTTTAATGTCATTAAAATATATCACTGATGACCATAGAGTTCTGAGGAGATGTACATGACAAAAATGGCTAAACAAGAATCTCTTACATTAAATCCCATTCTAACAACCTCTGTTCCAAGCCATTAATTCAAAGATTTATCTATTTTCTGCCATAAATGTAGTGCATCATAACCTCTGCCTCTAATCCAGGAGAACCATATGTGACATTGCCAGTTTTCTTTTCACTGAGCACCAAAGTTAGAATCAGTAAAGAGTTTGAGATTTAACAGCTGAGGCATCAATAAACATTCCTTGTCTTTCCTTCATCCATCAACCTGATAGAAAATAAGCTTCTACAATTTGTTCCAAAATCACTGATGTAAATAATAGTCAGCACATGGCAAAAAACACCTGCTATTTAAATAAAGTTTCATGCTATTAAGACCCTGTCTGCAAAAAAAAGAAAGAAGAAGAAGAAAAAAACCCCACCTGATTTAGAACAGATTTACCACCTGATACTCTCTGTCTCTCACTTCAAATTTGTTTTCCTTTTTTTTTTTGGCAATCTCTTTTGTCCTTTCTGTCTCTGTCTTAACATTGAATACACTGGATTAAGACACAGGTACAAATGTTAAATGGGTTTTGATTTTCCTCTCGTTCTTTTTTTTTTCTTTCTTTCTTTCTTTTTTTTTTTTTTTTTTTGGCTGCACTCACCAGCAGAATATTCAGAGTTGTAACAGCAGTGTTGGACATATACATAAGTTTGGAACAAAATAAAATGGTTATGTAATTACAGATGACAAAACTGCTCTCTTGGCTTAAAAAATGAAGCTTTTAAACAGACTGATATATTAAAAAAACACTTCTGTTTATTATAATAAAAAACGTCAGATGTCAAAGTGAGAATTTGTGGCAATTTATATATATTCATTTGAGTATGTGTAAAAACGTTTATGAATTTATTCTGATATAGGTATGGTTTAAATATTTGTTCATTCCTGCTGTGTGTAATTATTTCATTTTAAGCTTAAAATCATATTTGTTCTTTTAGCAGAAAAAATACCAGATTTAAAAATTAAAATCTTTCATCTGCATATTTACCAAGTTAAATGTTATTTGTTTTTGTTTGCTTTTTATCCTTAGATTTGGCTAGAAAAAGAAAAAAATTAAGGATTTGAGTGAATTAATATTTATTAAGATTATTTTAAATGATCTTGACAGCCATATTTATTAATTAAATAGCTTGTCCTATTTTCTACATTGTGTATATCTGTACTGAGATCAGTATAGAAATATGAGACACCTGTTACATGTTTTTATTGATCTATGTGTTTTTATCAATTGTTGAAAAATACTGCAGCATATTCAACTAACACATTGGAAGATATTTTCCTTATCAGAAGAATATTTTAAGTTGTTCAGAGGACAGAGAAGATGATAAAAATAGTAAGAATCTTGCATGCATACACAAATATATGCACGCATCATAGACATACATACACACATTTCATAGAAACAAATATACAAATAAACAAATGCAGACACATGTAATAGACATGCACATATACAAATATATACAAGTATAAACACACATTTCATAGATACAAACCAACACAAATACATACATATAGATACAAACATAGATGTGCAGATATACAAAGATACCCCAAAGATACATACATGTGTGCATATTTACATACAAACACAGATTATGTAGATACATAATTATATAAACACAAGACACATAAAAAAACACAGACATATGCATACATACATGCATACGTACATACATACATACATACATACTTACATATATACAAGAACACAAACACAAAGATCAAAGATAAGAGCATTCATGAATACATATAAATACACACATATGTTTAAATATGCAAAATACACATGCCCTACACTTTGATGCTTTTAGCTGATTTATGTCTGCAGTTCTTAGTACTTTACAGCAGTCTGCTTTAGCAATCTCAGTAAAACTGTCAGAGTTCCAGCTGGTACTTATAGTTATGATTCAAAGTTTTCAGACATATATATAACACAAATTAACATTATTTGCTACATCTCAAATAATTCCCCAAGCCTCAGTTTGTTGAATAATGTACACAGAAGCACTTGAATACTTCAGCATTATCTGAGCTTGAACTGTTTGAGGCCTTTAATTACCACTTGACAGCAAAGGTTCAACAATACCAACACAATCATGCACAAAATATTTTTCTTCTTTAATTTTTGTCAATTTCAGTCAACAGTATGTTTTGTTTTTCATTGCATGTTAGTTAGTAGGACAATATGGTGAGTGTTTAGTTTTAAGTAGAATAATGTCCTCAATCTCATGATTAGTTGTGCTTGTGAATCTCAGATGAGATTCACCCATGCAACTGATCGTGAAGTTTAAGACATTATCCTGTTGGCCTGTATAACATAGTAAAAATTGGTTATAGATAATACACTACAATCCTAATTTAACATACAGTTGTGAACACACACATCAGGTTTAGTTAATAAATGTGATACAAATTTCCTTCTTTCTTTTAGGCAATAAAATGTATGTTATTGGAAATATGTTACTTGTTATAAAACAAAAAACAAACAAAAAAAAAACAATCAAAATAACAAGCACATTCTCTTATCTTCAGTTTTATTCTTTAATAATATGATTAGAATGCAATGGGTTTTTTTAGTACTGTATAAAATAAAGTGACACTGAATTTGAATTAATTAATTTTGTATATTTATTTCGTATTTTTCTTAGTGTAGTGAATCTTTTCTATCAAAAGTGGGTTAAGTAGAAGAACTAGGAGGCTGTAAAGAGAAGTTTGGTTTAAACAGCTGGATGCCAGTTTTAGACAGACTACACAATTTGTTTTAGTGTCTGGTGCTGTTTGTTAATCATAAATACTCACCATTACTGACCACTTACATGTCAAAATGATGACAGTTTGAAATCTGGCATTTTACATGAATTCTGGTAGCATTCTAAAGTAAAAAAAAATATTTTCACCAAATTTTACTTTTATCACATGTAAAAAAAATAAAATAATAATAATAAAAAGGGTAAAATAAATATTTGAATTGTGGATGATTTACCTGAATATTGTATGTTTATTTTTCTTTCAGATATATACTGACTGGGCCAATCATTATTTGGAGAAGGCGCGGAACAAGCGATTCATCACAGATCTGCAGTCCGATGTGACAGATGGTGTACTCCTAGCTGACGTCATCGAGGCAGTCAGTGAGTGCATTTTACATTTAACTCAGCAGTTTTCATTTTGCTATATATCACATATACATAGAGAGAGATGATTGGATAGATGGTTAGAAGGATGGATGGATAGAAAGATGGATGGATGGATGGAAAGAGGATGGATTGAAGGATTGACAGAAGAAAGGATAGATGGATCGATTATACTGTTGATCAGTGGATGGATGGACTGGATGATAAGATATGATATCACACACACACACACACATGAATAGATGGATCGATTTGTTAGTTAAACAAATATTCCATATACCTTTCAAAAATCAAGACTGGGAAACAGTTTAAAATAAAAACAGATAAATATGGATAGATAAATATATATTTGGTATTTTTTCAACATAAAATGAAGATTATGAAACTTTGCAAAAATAACAGATATAACAATAATATTATAATACGATCACAAAACAAAATAATATCATTTTTTCTGTGCTGTATAGCCATTAAATAAATTCATCTATCTTTCTGTCTGTGTATAGATAAATAGAGATATTTATCTAGATAAATCATTAATAGTCCAAATGTGATTTGGTTTAAAACATGAGATTATTCCCCCATTGCAGACAAATTAATTTGTATATATTAAGGCACTGATCAAGATAAACAGACAGCAGTGGGCATCCTTTGACACATTAATGTTAAACAAAAATAATACTTCATTTAACTCGATGACAAACATATTGCACACATATTCTTTAAATCAGTAAGAATATGAAAATAAAACTAAGCATAAGCTCACTTCAGTGATGAATTTCAAGTATAAAATAATGTGCAATTTAAAATCTTGTGCTGATGATCTGTTTCAGCTGTAAAAAATATGTATATATTGTGTGAGAAAGCTCATATTCAGTAGATTGCAAAAATATGTTTTAAAATCCATTGAGCTGCAAGGTACTTCACTGCAAATAAATCGGTGAACTATGTTACACAAATCATGACATTAGCAGTAGCTTCTTTTTATTTTTGGAAACTTTCATCAAGATAAGGTTTATTTTCTTTATTATTAAATTTTAGAAGATTAATAAAGAATATGTGAGCAGCATTATGCTCACCTTCAGAGTATTCATTTGTAGAAAAAAAAAAGACACTATCATTCCCAACAATCTTGTTATCTGCATTTAAGCTCCATTTTTTTAAACATGTTTTCATTCCTTTTTTCATATTTTCCTGTTTTTAATTTTTTTTATGAAGATGGGGAAAGGAAGTTTATTTCATTTTCCTGTTTTTGTATACTCCAGGGAAATCTGGCATACACTTAGTGGTATACATAGATTCCATGTAAAATACACATCATGATTTATATCCATTGAATGAGAAGATTAAATATTGTATTCATGTGTTTTGTGGCAATATTTTGGAAATAACATTCATAAAATTTATGACTGATAGAAAATATCTGTCCTTTAGATAACCTAGCTTTTAATATATAAAATTTATTTTGTTGGATGAAGTAGTTATTTTACATATGAAAATGTAAAAATCATTTCACTTGTAGTTTTCATGTTGGACTCTTGGTAGGAGTAACCCTTTGAGCTATAGTGATTGCACTGTCTTAAAATTATAGATCAAGCTAAGTAATTCTGAAATGTCATTAAACAAGGGTATACTTACACAGCCTTACTGTAATGCTTAAAGGGGACTGTTTTGATACATAAAAACCAAACAGAATGTTTGCTTACAAACAAAAGTCTTCTATTATGTCAAAAACTTGATTTATTTCAAAATTGTTATTAGATGTAAATTACATTTCCGAAAGCTGTGAATATTGCAGTATGTAATAATCATCTAGAATTTTTTGGCTTAGTTTTAAGCATTTGCTAATGACAAAAACTTGATTTATTTCAGAACTGTTATTAGATGTAAATTGCATTTTGGTAAATCGAAAGAGCTTTTTCTTAAAACAAAAACATTTAGAAACTTGGTAATTATTCTACGAATGTTCCTAATGCATTGTACATGGGAAAATATAATTTCCAAACTTTCCAGTGGATGAATGAAGAAGACAAAAAAGTGGAAAAAGAAGAAAATGAAAAAAATACAGTGTAATCAGCTGTAAAAATACAAAGTGTGTTTTACTGCACAGAGTTGATTAGAAATACACAAGTTTTATCTAGTGTTGAAAAGAAGCAACATGTCAAAACACAGATCTGTCCACACCTGAAATAACAGAGCCACACACTTTTAAACTTTCTACCACTCTCATCTCCTCCTTGTCTTCAGGACAGCTTTAACACACAGCACAATAATCCACACAACAGTCCATACACTGCAGATAAGCATTGCCTGTTATTTCATATTTTGGTGTGTCCCATTGCTAGTTGTTTTATATTTTATTATATTCTGTTATGCCACTGCTAGTTATTTCATATTTTGGTATATTTCATTATACCATTGCCAATTATTTCATATTTTAGTATGTGCTATTATACCATTACTTGTTATTTGGTGTTTTGATATGTCCCATTATACCACTGCTAGTTATTTCATGTTTTGTTATGTTATACTGCTACTAATTATTTCATATTGTGGTTTGTTTCATAACAGCAGTGCTAATTATTTTGTTTTATAGTATGTCCTATTATACCATTGCCAGTTTGGTTTGTCCATTATACCATTGCTAGTTATTTTATATTTGGGTATGTCTTATCATACCAGTGCTAGTTACTTGGGATTTCTGCATGTCCAGTTAACTAAAGACAATATTTACAAAAGTTGTTAGCCTATAACAGACAACACACAGTATCAGCAGGTATTCCAGCAAGACAGTTATGACGGTGTCTTCCCATTTGGTAGATTCCCAGTTCGTATAATTCCCATTTCGTAGAAAAACCTGGTTTACCGCAATACCTGATTACCTCTGTATATAATGAACTTGGCCTGTGCATACATCTGGTTTCTTTCTAACATTTAGAGGGGGAGCGCATTGTTCCTAAATCGATTATGTAACATCAACTGAAAGCAGAATAAGCATTCACAACTCATTTGTTGTTGATTTGTTACTTTTTCATTATTTCATCATCTTCCTCCTTCTCATTATCATCATCAACATTATTATTATTATTATATATTATTACTATTACTATTGTTGTTATTATTATTATTATTGTTATTCTTCTTATTCTTCTTATTATAATTACTGTTACTATTATTATTATTATTATTATTATTATTATTATTATTATTATTATTTTTTTTTTTTTTAACTGGTCATTTCTAATTCATAAACATTTCATTTCCGTTACAAAACAAGCAACCAATAATAAACAATTTTACATCAGTTTCATCTATCTATTAAAATACAAAACGAAAAAAGAATGAAAGAAAAGAAAAATGGCTTGCTTCTGTAAGAGAATACAACAAAAATATTATAAATAACTAATTCAGCAAATATAATTTTTAACAAAACATATTTTACATATGAGTAATTTACTTATATTCAGTAAATAGAGTATTTGAACGTTACATTTATCATTAACTTTTCGAATTCAACCGTATTCAGCTTAAACATGTACAAGATATCTGTTACTGATCATATTTACATTATGCACACATACATATTCAGATTGTGCACATATTATACAATATATGTGACATAGTATATTAATAGTGTGTACACGAAAGATATTATGACCTGCAAATACTTTGGCTATGACTGAAAATGTTTATACGAAGGACCAAATCATTGGGAATACTTTTAGATAAATACCTTCTTTTTAAATTATTTACATTCACTATATTCGATACATAGATTATTTCGATATTTGTCATATTTGCATACTTTATGCGATAAGCAATATCCATACTACAATAATACCTCAGATTAAAGATGTAATTGGTTGCAAAACTTCCAATAATTAAGTGAGGTAAGCGGGAGACTAATTTACATAGAATTAAGGTTAAAAGCAGTGGTTACTTTCTCGCTGATGAGATCTGACATCATAAAAAAAGGTGAAATAAGGAGAAATAAAACGGCAGTTTAGACATAAATGATTTAATAGATTGTAGATATTAAATAAACAGTAAATCATTTACAAATCAATTTATACAAATACATTAAGAAATAAGTATATGCCGCTCATTGTGGGTTTTGGTTTCATTTAAGATAATGTATTTTGTTTCTAAAGTTATTATCTTCCGTTTCTTTTATCATCAGCATTTGCCGGTATACTGTTATTCGTTTTAAGATATTGGAAGGGTAAATTACAAACAAGTTTAAGTCTAAATCGAAGCAGAAGACAAAAGAGAATCAGAATATCAGATGCACATATGACGTGTCAACTGATCAACACAAGTGAGAGAAGCTCGTGAATGAACGAAAAATTAAAGAAAAAGTACTTAAAAACATGCACTGTATACATTTGTATCATTTATTTCAAGCAATTAACTATTAAATTAAATTTCTATTTATATAATTTGTAAAGAAGAAAGATTGTTAAAGCGTGGTATCGTTAAGCGAGATGTTACTGTATTTATACAATAATAATCGCTTTCCAAATAATCTGGAGCAGTTCATTAAAATGACTGAGGTAAAACCAAACATGTCAATAAGACCACTGAACCACATTTAGCCTTTCTACGAAATGGGATTCTACCAAATGGGACTAAGCCGTTATGACTGTGTGTGGTTTTGTTAGTGTGGTAGTTGGAACTGATGGAAGTCATCTGCTTCTTTGCTTATCCTGAATATAATATAATTTTATAAGTTTTTTTTATTTAATGACATGATATTTCCTCTCATAACATGGATGTCCATGCATACATGCACACATGCACAAACACCAATGGAGTGTGGAAAAAATGGCACCAGAAAAACATTTGACATAATGATTTAATATCAATAATAATATAATCTGCAACTAATATCATATTTAACAATTGTTGACAGTTTATAATTAAACAGTCAAAACAAATGTAAACCAAAAATAACTCCCCATATATATATATTTATCTTATACCATGCTTGAATTGACAGAATGATAACATTCTAAAGGCTATTTTAACTATTGTATATGTATTAAAATTTGGTACATCTGTATGAACATACTTGTGCATCTATGTATGCATGCAAGCATACATATATGTATGTATGTGTATGTATGTATGTATGTAGGTACGTATGTGTGTGTATATATAGACACATACACACACAATCACATAATTCCCTTGGTGTTTGATCATGATAGCATAAACAGTTGCATCCTGATTATAAAAACAATTCATAATTGCACCTCCTTCAAGGAGCAGGTCACAACATCAGCTTGAAACTTCATGGTAACCAAAACCAAGGTTGAGTGATGCTATGTATATTATATTTTTAAATGTGAAAATAATCTGATAATTGTGATATTAAACTCTGGTATATGTACTTTGTTAAGCAAAACCAAGTGGTTGAATGATGCTATATATTAATACACATGTATGTATGTATGTAGCAATATTGTATGAATAAACTGTATTTTCAAAAGTACTGTTAAGTTGGTTTTTTAAAGCAACTACTTGTAATTTCCAAATTTGCAAAGTGCCATTTCTTCTAGGTGCCATTTTTTGCATGTGACGTTTTTTTCTAATGCCATTTTTTCTGATGCCAATTTTTCTTGTGCCATTATTTCCTACACTTCACACAAAGAAATAAATATTTGAGCATTTATCTGTTCAGTATTCTACCTTTCCTGTTTTTCTTTTCATGATCTCTTTATTAAAATGGAAAATATTCTATGAATAAGCTTTTATTGTTAATTAGTTCAGAAAGAATTTGGAGAAAACATGTTATTGAAATCTTTATTTAAGATGAGCCACTGAAATAAGCTGTACATGGGGTGGAGTTGTGTCTAGTACAAATCATAAACGCATTGGTTTTCACGGTTGTAGGAAAAAATTGCACTGTGCAGATTTGAAAAAAACGGCACTTTATTTATTTTTTCTGTATATTTGCTTTGAAAATAAAGTTTTTATATGCAGTATTGTTACATACATGTATATTAATATATAGCATCATTTAGCGACTTGGTTTTGCTTAATAAAGTACAGCATTATATCAGAGTTTAATATTACACATATACACACACATACAAATATATATATATATACATACATACATACATACATACATACATACATACATATGCACACACACACACATGTATGCTTTCTCATGTACATAGATGAACGAATATGTTCATACATACAGACACATTCATACAGATGTACCTAATGTAAATATGCATACCATAGTTAAAATATCATCCAGAATGATATTATTCTGTCAGTTCAAACATAGCATAAGAAATATATATATGTGTGTGTGTGTGTATGTATCATATATATATATGTGTATATGATGTGTGTGTATGATGACTGTAAGTATATACAAACACACACATCTATAGATACACATATTCATACATATACATACATACATATATGTCTACTTACATGCGTATATAGATGCACTAGTACATTCATACAGTTAAAATATCCTCCAGAATATCATTCAGTGATTGGGTACATATATAAGTTTGAACTGACTGAATGATATTCTGGAGGACACACACACACACACACACACACATACATATATATATATGTGTGTTTGTGTGTGTGTGTGTGTGTATATATACACACACATACATACCTACATACATACATACATACACACACACACACACACACACACACACACATGTATACATGTGTTTGTGTGTGTGTGTGTATATATATATATAGATGTATGTATGTATGTGTGTGTGTATGTGTAATATGAAACTCTTGATATAATTCTGTATTTTGTTAAGCAAAACCAAGTGGCTGAGTGATGCTATATATAAATATACATGTATGTAACAATATTACACGAATAAACTGTATTTAAAAAGTTTTTTAAAGCAACTATACAGAAAAAATAAATAAGATGCCATTTTTTCCAAATCAGCACAGTGCCATTTCTTCCAGGTGCCATTTTTTCCAAGTGCCATTTCCCCCCCCCCCAACAACATTTTGTTTTTCAGATCCATTTTTTCCGGTGCCATAATAACTAGAGAAATAATAATATTGACCCTGAAATATAGATTATTTTTTATATACTTTTAAAATTACATTTATAAACAGTCTTTAATTTTATATACTTACATATGCTCAAATCCTATTATCATTTTAAAAATAAAAACAAATTATTGTGCTATTTTTCATAAGCAGATTTCTGTGAAGCAAGTCAATTAAATCAAATATAAGGTGTAGAGAGTTGTCTCCCTTATTTTTCCAACTATCTCTTTTTCATTATTTCTGTTACATAAAATAAAACATGGTTAATCTCAGGATGAGATATATTTTCACCAGTGTTACTATAGTATTATATAAGGCACAAACTTAGAGAAATATATATATATATATTATTGTGTTATTTTCTTTGCAAAATTATATGAAGCAAAGATATTTCTTGCACTTTACCAAATATGACAATGAAATTAGTGTTCTTTTTTTCAGTTTAAAGGGTCACAAATTAATGCCAGTTATCAGTACACAAGTTATAAACAAAACAAGATAAGGTGTATTTTATAACCAGACAGTCAAAGATTATTTGAGTGGAGATGTTTTGTTTATTGTGTTATAAATGAAAGAACAGGATCTTTCAACAACAGATTAGATTAACCAAGGATAAAGAGTTCAACATAAGATTTTTCTAATTTTGGACTTTTTTTTTAAAATGTTTTATGCAAAGATATATTTTATGGATGCTTTGGGCATAATAATATTAATAATAATAATAATTAAAAAAAAAAAAAATCTTATAGAAGGTATGTTTTTACTGATAATGATATTAGTGATGATGATGAAATTATTTCATATGTACAGTATCTAGTAAATCAATCAATCAATCAATCAATAAAATTAATATTAAAATGAATAAGAAGAATATCTTTATAGCACACAAAGAAAACAAAACCACCAAAAAACAGCTAGAAAGATGACATTATTGATTTACTTGAACTAGTACAAGTTTTCTAGATTTTTAAATCAACTGACAACTTGGCCAGATTTTAAAGACAGATTCTAAAGTTTTCTGTCTTAGAATTATATATATATATTTTTTTAACCTAACAATTAACATTTTTATTTAACAAGAGAGTGATATGGATGTAGTTTATTTCTTTAACTGAAACTTATATTAAGACAAAATCAGTTGCTACAAAGTGTCTGGCACAGAAATATCCTTCTGTACAGTAACAGATAAAAACATAGTCATGTGATAGTCTCATTAAAATGTTAATACACTAATTTTAATGGTGAGAGTTAATTTATGTGATGAATGTTGTGTTATTAAGTGGCTTAAGATTAAAACCTTCTTACAGTCATCATTCTAATTAAAGATTTAAAAAAAAAATAATAATAATAATTCTAATTTGTGCAAGATTTAACATCAGGCATTATTATCAAGAACTCTTGTTTACTGAACATCTGTTATGGCAAGACTCTAAGTAGGATTCTATGTTTGTTTTTTGGATTTTCTATGATGAATACTTTATTGATATATGCAAGATACTGTTTGAATATTGAAGTATTCTGTAGGAGTATGTGTAAGATTCTTTTTGAGTGTGTGCAGATTTCTTATGGGTGTGAATGATAAGTTGTTAAAATAAATTAAGCTGCACTGAATAAACTGAACTAATTTGATCTAGACTAAATTAAGCTGAACACTGTTTACAGACGAATAATCACAAAAGTTCATCAAACATGGTCTCTGTGTCACTCAATCATAACTGAGAAGCAAAATGCTTCAGTTCAAGAAGAATCTTTTTAACATTAAAAAAAAGAAAACGTGATGCCTTCAAACCTACCCTTCACACTTTTCAATATCTGAAAACTCATAACTTCTGTCATTAGAAATCAGAGCAGACTTTATCACTGCTTCACCAAGCATATCAAAGCCTGCTCTTTGAATCACTTGGTCATAAGTCAGGCCAGATGGTCATATATTTGATACAGAGGATTCCAGTAAAATGCTTGTCACTGAAGCAGACCAGATGAAGGATCTTTTGTATGATGGTGGAGATTATGTGTTCAACCATAGCAGCCCAGGGAGATATCTGTACTTTATCTGTCAGGGAGCGAGACATTGAAACAAGTGTGAGGAAAGAGACCCCAGGAGCTGATACTAAACATTTGTTGCTTTTTTTTTTTTTTCTGTCTCAGTTCAGATTTATGTTGTGATATCTAGACAGGTTTAGTCTGCATACATGTGGCATCTTTGTTATGTTTGTATGTCTGAGTTAATAAAAATCTAGACACCATTTCTGCTAAGTAATAAGTAAAAGGGTAATATTTGAAAAGACTGTAACAGTTTGTTGTCTGAGATAAAATAGATAAATGAGTCTGCTGTATAAATATTAAAACTGTGATGATAAATTTGTATTCTGTTTTGATCACATTCACTTAATAACAGAATCATATTATTAAGACAAAAATACAAGCTATCAATACAGATGTACAAATGTACATACACACATACCAAATATGTGCACATACATGAACACACACACATACACACATACACACACACATACACACATACACACATAAACACAAATATGTAAATACATGTATATATACTGATTTATCATAACTAGAGATAATTTTATTATTCTGATATCCCCTGTGTCCTTTTCAAGACTTTATATTAAGATTAATTTTTTCCTTCCTCTTTGCAAACCTTTTTAATATTCTTTTTCATTGCTTTCTTATCTCCTCCATGCAGTAAATTTTCTTATAATTGCCAGCATATATGAAAATGTTCACATTTGTGAAATCTTTTTCAAAACATATCTTAACTTCTCATCAACTTTTTGGTCATGAAGAATTGACAAATGGTTACTTGATGTGGAAAAAAAATTGTTCCCAAGAGATTGCAATGAGATAACCGCAGTGGAAAAAATGTTTAAAAAGTTCAACACTGAAAGGTTCTCAGAGGACTATTTGACAGACAGACCTGTGGTAATTTGTCACTTCTTCAACAAGGGTTCTGAACACAGGAGGGAAGCAAAACAAGTGTTGGGTGGCTGTTTATTTTGTCCTCCTTCATAAAATACACATTTTTGACATTTTTACAGTAAATTTGTCAAGTAAAAGAATGATAAATGTGTGTGGTTGAAAGTGTCTGCAGCCATTAACTGACACCTGTTCTTGTTTTAAGAAAAGAAGATGTAGGTTGTGTTTGATAAAAAAAATTACCGTATATACTTGTGTATAAGTCGAATTTTTGGGAGACTATATTAAGGTAATATTTTGGGGGTCGACTTATACATAGGTAATGCTTTTGTAGCTGTTGCTGAAGAGTCGCCA
This sequence comes from Chrysomallon squamiferum, assembly GCA_012295275.1. Classification (NCBI taxonomy): domain Eukaryota; kingdom Metazoa; phylum Mollusca; class Gastropoda; order Neomphalida; family Peltospiridae; genus Chrysomallon; species Chrysomallon squamiferum. The sequence goes on along the minus strand of CM022665.1, from coordinate 31,977,744 downwards.
TTTTGACTATTTTTTGCTACGGGATGCATCTAAAATAATCGCGGTCTTTCAGCTTTTCAAAAATATAATTTTATCATATAAAACATTTTGAAAAATTAAATAACAAAACCAAATATGAATGTAAAACATGATATTCTTCCGTTTAATGACATAAAAATACATTTTAAAGCGAGAAAACCGTCAGTACGGCGTTATGCCTTACGGCGTCTTGCAGTGATCTAGGAATGCAGACTTCTCTGCCAAATTGCACTAAATATCGGTCCTAATTTCATAAACAAAACTCACTTGTGTAATTGTAAAGAATTTGGTGAAATAATATAGCATCATATACAATATTTTAGGGCTATGGCCATAAAATTTAGTAAATCATAGAACGGCTAAATATAACGGTAAGTTAGGTCTCCATGTTAGACCTATTACATTAAAGAGATACTATTTATGATACATTTAGGCTATAGCTCGTGTAATACATGCATTTACGTTATTATGGTATGTTCGTGCAAGTTACAGCTTGTGCAAGTTATGTTACAGTAGGCGTACAATATAGGCCTTCATGGCACTGTCACACTGGTCTAAAAATAGTGACTGTGCCTGGAATCTACAGTCGACTTATACACAAGTAATACCTAAAATGACGCAATTTTTGGTCTTAAAATACACATCGACTTATACATAAGGTCGCCTTGTACACAAGTATATACGGTATGTATCCACATGCATTTGTCTTATTCTGCTGTAAGAAATAGTTTTTACTTAAATAAATAAAATTTTATTTAAACTCAGCATACTAATTAAATTGTAGCTTTTCTAATGTCCATATGGATGTCTGTAATTTGCTAGAACAATGATATGTATATATTTGTATTCATTTGTAAATTATAAGAAATGATTTTTAATTGAGAACAATTTATAGTAAACTGGGCATAATAAATTAAACAACAGCATTCCTAAATTTCATGTTCAAGTACAACAGTTACAGGAAATATAAAAGCAGAAAATGGCCATGAATAAAATAAGGAATTTATTATTAAAGCATGCTATAAAGTAGTTTTAGCTTAAAGACCTTGTTAATTAATTAACCTGGACATAATATCTGAAAGTACCAGTAATATTTATATGGAACAATTATAATAAATGGAAAATATAAAAGTAAAAGATATAGGCCTACATACTTAGATAAAAAGTAAATTATTAATACTTCTGTAACATAAACATTTATTACATAGCTAAGTGATTAAAAATAAATCACACAGTTCAGTATATTTCAAAAGATCTTATTCATATTTCTTATCTGTCTTTAGCTAACTATAACATTAACAGAGTTAGCACAATTTTACTATAAATGAATAACAGAGTTTATATTATACCTCCTCATATAACTCCAGGCTTAGTTCTCACCATAAGACATAATCTTCTTAATTATCACTCAGTGGTCTTGGTCACTGCCACTGACACTGACACAAATATTAACTAATATAATGTATGTACCAATATTGTTAATGGTTCAGGCATATCCATCCTGTGTTAAGTCTGACATAACCAGTTACTCTTCTTGTCAGAATTTCTTGATTTGGGAATTAGAAAATAAGCTATCTGTAAACAGTTAAGAGGATTTATTGTAGTTCTACAGCTTAGTCTATCAATTTAAGGTCTCTCCATGGTAGGAGTAGGCTGTAATGTGTCAGTGGAGTACTTGTATAGTTAGTGATAGTGTACACCTTCTCTTGGGTAGTATATATCTTTTTTCTGTAGGAGTAGGCTATAAGTCACTGGTAGAGTACTATATAGTTAGCAACAGTGTATACCTACTATTCTGTGGGAATGGGCTCTATGACACTGGTTGAGTATGTATATAGTTGGTGTATACTTTTTGGGGGGGTATTACATATTTGTTTTCTGTAGGAATAAGCTGTAAATCAGTGGTACTTATATATCAAGTGATATTTTATACTTTTTTCTTGAAGTGTTATTTATTATTTGTTTGCATGCAAGCAGAATATAATTTAGGAATAGAAAACTTATCTGACTAGTAATAGTTTATACTTTAGATTTTTTCCCAATCAAGCCCAGTATCCTGTAACAGATATGTTACTGTATATGCTTTCCTATCAATGATATGTTTTCTAGGAAAGGTTCTTTGTAACTGATAATGGATAAAAGTTGTCCATGAAATGACAACAATATATTTCTTCTTACATGTGTGTGTGTGTGTGTGTGTGTGTGTGTGTGTGTGCTATAAAAAAAACAACAAGAAACCCTGGAAAAAATAAACAAAACAACAATCTAGACACTTAATAAACTTTTAATAACTTATAAAAGTGTCTTCACTGTTAATTAAACTGTTAATTATTTCCTGAACTTTCAAAATAGTTCCTATTTCTGTAAAAAAAAAAAAAAAAAAAGAGAAAAAAGAAGAAGAAATTCTTAACTTTAAACCAATTTTTTTTCATAGGAATATTTTTTTTTAATCACAAATGTATGCACACTTTTGTATTAATGTTTAAATTAAAAATATAAATGTTTGATGAACTATATGGGAATGTGCCCAGCAGGGACTTGTAAAAATGATTAAAAACAGCACTTAACACTCTCAGAAAAAGCTAATCAGTTTGATTCAGGGTTCATTTCATTGTCATTTTGGATCCCCAGGGTAAAAAGAAATTGATTTATTTCTTAGAAATTGTTAAAAGCTTAGAAAACTGCAGAAAGTGACATGTTAACATTAACAAAACACTGTTTTACACTTCACCAAGGAGTAGGTTGTAGTTTGGTGGAGAAACACTTGCTTCAGGCTTGATGGGTCACAGGATCAAATGTGTCTATGGGCTGTTTGATTTTCTCTTCTATGCACTTTGAGTGCTACATCAAAAACAAAGGGAAAAGTTCATGATGATATTTAACTGATAGATCCAGCTTTAGGAATAACTACAGCTGTGTTATATTGTTAATAGTTTGTCAGTGACCAGCTGGTATCTTGGATCTTGAATCTACTAATATTTGCATAAATACTTGTTATAACCGATCAAGTCCATGGTTTCTACTTTACTGTCTCTGGAAAGGTGCATTTAAAGATATGTCTAGCTAACTGACAACAGCAAAACATAAAATGTGGGAGATGGTTTCTTGTTTCATATTATTATCATTATTATTATACAAAAGGTGTAAGACTGACTCTTAGTAACCATTAATAAGAAAAAATCTTGAGATGTTATTACACATAATTTTATTCACAACTTACATTTATTTGTAAAAATGTATTTCTTTGTCTACACAAAAAATTATTATTATTATTTTTAATGCAGATACTCTGAAAATCAAAAAACACTTTTTTTTTTTTTTTTTTTTTACAAAATGACATGCTATAAAGATATATTCCTGTTTTATGTTACATATATACACCACCTTCTTCTTTTTCTTCTTCAAAGCAAAGCACATTTCTCTTTTTAGTGATGCCTTATTCACTGTGTCAAAAATGTAAATGTCATTTACTTCATCAACCTATTTTATCTGTTAGGAAAGTGCTAATCTGTCTTAGACCAAAGGAAGCTATAACATTAGTAGTGTTCATTTGAAGTCCAGTGAAACATTCACTACTCCCTTTGTAGCCATTAGTGCTTCAGTTATATTCAGTGAACCATATGGTTTTATCTAACTTATTTCTAACAGAGTCACTGATAGGGACAAATCTGACTTTTTTTCTAAAGAGCCATCGATATGGACCAATCAGATTAAGAAAGTGGGGCAGTACAATTAACAAATAGGTTATATGAGGAAACTTGGTCAACATTGGTTTACATTGTACAGGGAAAGGAAAAGGAAATTGTATAAATAAGGAACAAGTTAATTTTGGAATTTTTTCCACTAGTTCCATCAATAGAAATTTTGTTTGAAGGATGGGCTTTAGTTTGTGTTGCAAGAAAATTGAGTCCAAAATACACCAGTCCAAAAAAGAATGAAATCCAAACAAAATAAAGAAAGAAACCAACCAGCAAACACAAATTTGTAATTACAGTTAATCATACTGAAAGTGTACAGTGGCATATATTGTTGATGTTTTTAATATAAAAATATTATACTATAAATTAATTAATATAATATATATATAAAAAATATTTATCAGGTAAACTAATGAACCAATAAGAGAGGAAATCTGATGCAACATTCTATAAACTATTCTTACTTGTTATCAGCAAGAAATTCTTTTATATATCTTTCCACAGACAGGATTGAACATACCACAGCTTTTTTCTACATCATTCATGATATATTTGCTTAAATGAGATATTAGATAAAAGGCACAGTATGAAGGACTGATCTTGAAACCCAGCAAGCTTGAGTCATGGAAATAATTAAAATCATACTGAAAGTATACAGTGGCAAATAACAAGCCACTGAAGAGGATTGAACCCATCATCTGAGTGATGCATTGAGAAATATTGTTGAAGCCTTTATAATAATGATATATAAAGTGAACCAGGAAGACCAAAAAAAACAAAACAAGATACATTGAAAAAATGAACTGCAAATTTCTAATATGTACATTTGAAATTAAAAAAAAAAAAAAATGTAGGTTATTTTTGCATGACAGAGCATCTGCTATATCTGCAAAGGTCCACTAACGTTTTGATTGACAGTTTAAAATATCACCAGGAGTTTTTTCAGATAAATTAAGATTTCAGTTTTTAATAACAAAGACAACTGTCAGTTCCATGTAGAAATTTCAATTTGAAAGGAAAAAAATACTTAAAAAAATAAATATTTAGAAATCAGATAATCTTTAGAGACTGACAAATATCTGCCTCTGGTATGCTTTAAGAATCTGTTCAAAATTAATTTCAGTTGAAATTTCAACAGGTTTCAAGTTTCTTATTTTTACTGAATGTTTTTCTTCTTCATCAGTAATTAAAGATTTCTGTTCAAGGATTAATTAGTTATATAGTCTCCTTTCATATTTTCAGTTGAAAAGTTTACCCTAATTTTAACATAGCATTTATGAATATATCTCTCACTAAGTGAACAGCTGATGACTGTTTAAAGTTACCTGAAACAACTGAATAAGAAAGTAATAATATTTTTCATGCAGCCAAAGAAAACTGATAGAAAATAAAGAGGTCAATAAATGAAGATTATCACACTTAGTCTGAAAACCTTTAAGTTCTGTTATGATGTCTATCTGTTGCTTTTCCAATTAATTCTGGTATCATTTAATATTTGTTCAGCAGACCACATTGCTGTGATAAGTCTGGCAAATCAGACCAAAGGCAATTGTCTAGCAAATCTTCTCTTAATCATATTGATTATGAAAGAGCTTCAAGGAAATGAAACAAGAAGTTTTTATTTTGTCTGTCAACCCTTTTAGCTGCTCCTCTTTCTCAAAGAGTTCAGTAAAATCCTACTTGCAACCTTTTAGCTTGGGAATATCTTGTTTTGCTGGTTTTATCAACTGATATTGTTTTCTGTTAACATAGATTTTGTTAGTGTTAGTTTGGAATAGGCTAACCATTCATTTGATGGGTTATTACTGTTATTGCTAAAGTAATTGGTTTTATAGAATTTTCGTGATACAAGTTTCAAACAGAATAAATAATATTTATATTGTTAAACTTTCTGTATTTGTGGATGTAGGGAAGCTCATATTGTTATATGTATATGTATCCAACCAATATAAATTAATATTATTTATGTTATTATCTATTTTAATAAAATTTATTTAAATATTTAAAAATAAATTTTTAGGACTCATTTAATTTAATATATATAGTTAAAAGAACATAAAAAAACCTATAATTTCTCTCTATTATAAACTCAAGATGTCATTTCTTTGATAATATCATAAAATGTATTTTATGTCAAGTGTTATATTTTAAATGGAGCCTTTATCATAAGCAATAATTTCTTGTTGTTTAAAAAACATTCTCTGGCAGTTTATTTTAATTCTGTTTTAACTATAATGTTAAGCAAAAAGTTATTAGCAATTACTTTTATTTGAAGATACCATTTATGAATATAGTTTTTCTTCTTATTATTTATTTTATTTTTGACATTTTTATTTTAAGACAATGAATTTGTGCATTGATAGTTTTTGTAAAAAGATATATTAGAATTGTTGAGGATAAACAGATAAACATATGTTTTAATATACTAAAAATCTTTGGTTGTATACATTTTTTTTGGAACTTCTGAAGAAGATTTCTGGAATCCTATAGTTCTGTGAAGCTCTGCTTGGAAATTATTTTTCATGCTTACTGATATGTTTTCAGTGCTTCACAGCAGATTACAATTACATTCACTTTGATAAAATCCTGTTTATAAGTTTAAAATATCCTGTGAAAAATGTAAATCTTTTAAGTAACAAGAAGTGGTAAAGATACTGATGTAATAATGTACAGAGATAACTTTCATTGTATGTATTATGGCATTTAAGTGTAATCAAATTAAAATATATGAAGAAAAAATAATATACACACACACACACCCATACACAGAAGATTTAACTGATCATAAGATGTGGAGTGCAACCTTAAGACAGTGCATATAGGTAAATCACATGGAACACATGTACTATTACATTTAATGGTAATTAAAATGAAAAACACAATATTGTAGAATTACATAAATTGCATTTTAAAACTTTTAAAAAAATATAATGAGATGTAATCTTTTAAATGAAATTAAAGTGATCAAGCTATTGGTTTGATAATTTACAGAAATGATTCTCATTACTTGTGCCTTTATTATGGTATATTTTAACAATAATTTAAAGGAATTAATAAACAGAATTAATTTTTTTATAGAATTATATAAATGTTATATTAAATTCTTTTTTTATTAGTTTTAGCTATTTTTAGAGGAATAAACATTTTAAACAGCTAGACAGTATAAACTGTGCAATAACATGTTAATAATAATTGAAAAGAAAGAGAGAAAAGGAAGAAGAAAACAATTGGTTATGTCATTTTGAAGTTTAGCCTATTCATCAAATATTGATAAAGTGTCACATAAATCATGAGAAAATTAATTGTCTTAATTTCCATTTTCAACAAAATCTCTTCCCAAATGATTTGGATAAAATTGTCAACTGTTCTGTTGGAAAGGTCAAAAGTCACTCAGTTGATTGATGGTCTTTGTCACTGATGGTCAGTTGTAACTGATAACCACTGTTCCCTACTGAAATCTAAACACAAAAACTCATTTTTTAAAACTTTTATTTTAACTTGCACTGAGGTTGAACAAGTCACTTTGATACTGTAATGTAATTGCAAAAAAAAGTTTTATTTTTCATATGATTGATTGCATTGTTAATTTTATGCTGTTTTTTATCCACATCTTATCCCATTTTGAGTCATTTCATTAATATTCATAAATGTTGTTAAAATTTTGGAAGTAAACAGAATATACCTTAATGTCTAGAAAATGTATGATGATTGATGTTTTATATATATTCTAAATATTATTTTCATAATAATTATTGTTATTATTTTTATTTTTATTCATTTTTTTTTTTTTTTTTTTACAGCTAATGAGAAGATGAAGGAAATAAAGTTGAAACCTAAGAATTCAGCTCAGATGGTAAGTACATTTAAAAAAAAAATGTGTGTAACTGAAGGGCTGAAAACCAGAGGAATCTAACCCCAAAGAAATATGAAATGAGTTTAGTGCATATTATACTGAAAATTGTTTATATGCTCTTTCAGTGTCCGAATGGTATAACATATATGTAATAATATATATATCTGTATAAAACGTTTAATTGTAACCATGCAACATTTTATTTTAAAATTTTATGTATACTTTAAGAATTTCAGCATATCTCTAAAACTATGTACTCTTCATTATGGCATAGCTGATTATAAGCCTTTCACTTATTAAATATAATTCATACAGAATTGTGAAACTCAAAAGAGATATTTTTAATTATCAGATTAAATAAAAACCTAAGCTGAGACAAAAAGACAATGATTAAATAATACAAATCCAGTATAAAATGAATAAAAGAACAGAAGAAATATTTCTAATTCAGTAATTTATGGTTCAGTTTCATTTGGTCAGAAACCTAAAAGATATTTATCAAAAGTTTAACACAATTAAGTAATTTATAAAATCACTGGATAAAATAAATGATCTTGGCACACAGACAAACATCTGTCCATGATTTTGTTTTTGAAAGAGAAGACAAAAATGTATGATTTTTTTTGTTGAAAAACCCACCCAAAACAGTCACTAATTTTACATTATGCTGAGGATGACAAATATGTAAGCATGCCATCTGGATTCACCATGATTCAGATACTGCAGATGTCTTCAAGACAAAACTGATTATATTCAACAACAACAAAAAAAGTAATAATACTAACTATAACTTCAGTAATTTGTCTTAGGGAGAAGGAAATTTAATTATCTATTGTTGTTGAACAAAAGTGAAAAATGTTTCCAAGCCAGAGAACAGCTGTATCATATTAAACATTTTAACTGTTACAGTGTTAACATAGTTGTCTCCCTTTCTCAGACTGATCAGCTCTTCTGCAGTCAGAGATAAGAAAATCTGGGAATATTATTATGACCAGCCAGAGATGAGATAATTTTCTTTTGACATAATTTATTGTGTGTTTGAGGAAACTATTTTCTTGTGACTAGAAGTGAAAAGTTGGGGTAATTCTTCATATGTATCAGTTACTTTATACTTGAAATTTGCACACAGCTGTGCTAATCAGACATGACACATTATTGTTACTCTCTGTAGAAGTTACATATCCAGAAATGTCATCATTTTAAATTAAGAAAATAAATAGCAGAAGCCATTTGTATTTGTGTGTGTGTGTGTGTGTGTGTGTGTGTGTGTGGAATTTATAATTTTACCTAATCATTGATGTGTTAATTTTCTTTAGGAATCAAGGATGATGTGCGGAAAAATCAATTATATTGTGCTACTGCAGTACCTTTCAAAATAGGTTTTTTCTCACTATGTACCTTCCCATTGATCAAGCAATGTGTTATTTATACAGCCATAAAAACTCAGTCAAAATTAATTAAATTTCCTCACTGGCTGTCTTTTAACATATTATACTGAAAAATATTCCAATGTTCCACTGAATTCATCTTTTTATGGAAAGCAGCGACTAAACATTTATGCACAGTGCTATTTGGTATTTTGGCAACTGACTCAAAATGGCACTTTGACTCATCATAGTTTTTTTACACTGAGATGTTAATTTGCTATGGAAATTGCATTCTTTGAAGAGCTGTTGCTGGAACTGTGACAGTACTGTACTAATAGAATTACTTCCTACACAATGCTGTTACAGGAATAACTTAATGTTGGATGTGTCCGTCTGTTCCACATTTTCCTTTTACATTGTTTCAGTGTAACACATTATGTGATTATTGTTTTCAACTCATTTGTACAGTTCTGGGGCACGTAGTTCCTGAATCAGAGACCAGTACTTCATATTCAGATTACCAAAACAAATTCAGAATTAAAAAAAGTAAATTAAAAACTGTTTAATTTTTGGGGCTTCTTTAAAAATGTTTTCAGTTTGTTGTTTCAAAAAACTGATCTGAAATATTTATTTTTGATAATGGTTACAGTTATTATTATCTTTAGACATATTTCTTATAGTTATAGAAAAATAGAATAATTAAAAAATAATAATAAAATAAAATAAAATACTTTTCTGTATAATTAAAAAATAAATATGTATAAGTTTCTCTAAATCATTTCTCTAAATGATAGATACAAAATATTGCTTACTTTTAAATGTATTTATTTTTAATAATATAAAAGTAAAAACTAAAAATGCTGTTGCTATGACTACTTGAATCTAGAACTTAAATGTTTTATTAGCCTCAGCTGAAGATTCCTTTATTTGCCATTTTACAAATATTGATTCTCGTTTTCCATTTAAAATAAAGATCATTCTGCAATTAACATGGTTTTTTTTAACTCAGTCTTCTCATAAAAGAAATGTGCTCTTCAGTTTTTGCTTTCTAATTTTGCAGAAGAGAATATTTGCAGTACAGAAAAATATAAAGAATAAGAGGAATTGTTTTTATTGTCTGTATCATTTCCTTGTTAATCATTTTATTTTTACATAACATTTTTTTAAATCTTCAAATTGTAGGTTTTATTTCATGCTGGCAATGAGATAATGCTATTTTATTAAATCCTTTGGTATATTCTACTTAACATTTTTAAAAGCTGTTAGTCTATAATATAAAACTGCATTTCACTGCATATAATAAATGTCATATTTGTTAGTCTTATACTAAGTGAAACTAATCTCCTTTTTGTCTTAAAAGATAAGTTGATAATTATTATAATAACATTAAATTTCAGTTTATTATATTTAATGAATGTCATGCTTGTTGGTCTTTGTTAAGTGAAAGTAGATAACCAAATTTTAATTTATACATAGAAAGTCGGATAAAGAACAACAACATATTATTAATAACTTTTTTAATTATTGATGTTTAATTCAGAAATCTTCATTTTTTTATTAATTAATTCAATCATTCATTCTTTCATTATTTATATAGAGGTAAAACATTTTTATTTTTATTTTGGCTGCTGTTCAATACTTTTCTATTAAGAACAAGTTATTTTTATTCCAGGACTTTCCTATAAAATGAATACAAATAATAGCTGATTTCAGTTCTCATTCTAAGCATTGCTGCAATATTGATAATCCAAAGCCCTTCTTGATCAAATCCCTTTTGTTTAAAATCCTTGAGTTCTGACAAAGGGATTTTAACACAGGGTTTTTAAGACAATGGGACAATATATTAATGAAGTATTAATATATATACCTGTAACCAGCTTTCACAGTGAATGAAGTTCTATCATTTATATCCAGCCAAAATCTCAGTACAGCAATATCAGTATTATATTTCTGTTACATCCATTTCCCTGCATAATATTCATCAACTCACGATATCCATCCATTAAAAATAAAATGACATTTTGAGTTCATTATGACAAATGACTGTTTTGACTTTCAAAACATTGTCATTATACAGAAATGAACAGCCAGTGTAAATAACAGTGTTTACCAAGGATACTTCAGACAACAGCAAAAAGCAATTAATCGGCAGTTGCTGAGTGGCCCCTACCACTGGACAGGTATCAGCTTTCAGGGTCAGCAAACAGACCCAACAGATCCTGGAGCCTATATGAAACAAAATGCAAGAGTTTAATTGTCTAGCTATTATGCTTTGAATAATTAAAAAAAAAAAAAAAATGAAATTAATTCTGATGGATTGCAAAATATTAATTGTTTTATATATATTGTATTACATGTGATTGGCAGTTTTACTGAAATAGAATATTTTTATTTTTTTACTTTTTTCAGTACTGTTTAATTAATGACTTAAATTTTTACATTCAGTCTAAATATTGCCAAAGAAAGGTGTTATGAAGCACATTTTTTTCATCCACATAGTCCTGAAAATAATGTCAGCTTTAATAATAATAATTATTATTATTATTATTATAATAGGAATACTACCAACTGTTTTACTTAATGCCACTACTAAAACCTTTTGATAATTTTTCAATTAGCTGTAATGGATCTTTTATATTTATCATTTCCCATAGACAGGAAATATGCCTTAGTCACTGGTAAATTAGTTACAGAGCACTTGTTAGAATAGGAAAACAGCACACACTCAGCACCAATCCACACACATCTACTCTCTCTCTCTCTCTCTCTCTCTCTCTCTCTCTCTCTCTCATTGCCCTCTCTCACACACACACACACACACGCACATACAAATAAATATTCAGTTATTAAAATGTATCATAATACCTGTGGATATACTTGTTATTTTAGTAAAAAGGTAATGTCTTAATATGCACCAAAAACATTGTAGCCTGGATTTATTTTCCATGATCTTAAATCTACATAAGATATATAAACACACACTCATAGACACATATACACACACATTACATAATCAATATTAATAGTCACTGTTACATACAATGCTATACTGAGCAATTTATTGCTAGTTTAATGTATTTCCATGTAGACAATTAAACAATTAATTTCTCAACAAAATACTTTAAAAGTAGCAAAATAAACTAAACACATAATAATATTATTAATTCATAAATCTGTTTAATATGATTTGACATTTTTAAATAAACAGAGCAGTTAAAAAAATGACACTAACCCAGACAGGGAAGCCCTATATCAGATTTCCACTGAAATCAATATTGTATTGGTCTCTGTCTTCTAACACCCCCTTATGCTGCAATGGACTGTCCCAGTTACTGGTGTAAAGCCATCTGCATGTGGTGTTCTTGCATGCAGATAGAAGAATAGAAAACATTGTTTATGGTTTCTCATAGGAACAATTCTTGGATGTGTATAACTGTCTGTGCCATGTGACCATTCTGATTTACTGTCAGCATCTGTAGGTAGATAGAAGGTTCTTCCTCTGGTTGCCAGTGGTTACTGTGATTCCTGCTATTATAACAAGAACTTTAGGATCTTTTCAATAGTTCTGTCAACATATGTGTTCAAAGTTTTAATTGTTTGTAAATAACACACAGATTTTAAATTTGGAAATTTTTACTCTCAAATACTGAAGTTGTATTTGTAAATTTGAAATTTATATATAAAGAATTATCATTTGGAAACTCACAATTGTATACATACAACATTCTTATTAGGAAACTTAAATTTCACATAGAGTGAATTGTCATTTGAAAAGTTTCCTACTTATACATCTATATAGAATTTTTATTTGGAAATTTAATACATTGTGCAGTTATAATAATAACATTGTGTCATCTGGAGACTTAAGTGACATATTTACATCATAGTCATTCTCAAGAAAGGTAAGTTAGATAAATTTAACATAATAATTTTTAGTATTGTTTATTTTATCAGATGAATATGAAATGAATATTTTATCTTTAAATTCCAAAGTTTCTTTTAATATTTTAAACATTGTAAGATGAATAAATAAACCAATTTTTTCAACTACATATATTTATATAATGCATAAATATCATAAATAAAAAAATATTTTAATAATAATTTAAAATATTGATTTGAACTTTTAGAAATAATTATTGGAAGAGTGTCAATAAAATTTTAAAAAATTAAATAATACAGTTAAGATTATTGAATCCGCTTGAGGCTATGTTATAAATTGTTGTTACATGCTTTTTTTCTTTGATAAATGTAGTGTCATTACAATGTCAAGTGATATTAATCACTGCACACAAAAACCATTTAAAATATTTTAATCATTGTGTATAATCCATATTTAAAACTGACCTTATTTGTAATACAGAACAATACACAGATGTATATTTCGGCTTATATAAGTATATATGTGTTTTTCTTTGTGTGTTGCTGTACACACAAATGTATATCTAAATATATTCACTCGTAGACATACATCCACATACACATTTACATAAATTTATACAAACAGCATAGGTACATACACATATATACATTTTCTCTCTCACACACACACACACACACACACACACACACACACAGAGGAAATGCACTGATGACGTGATGATGTACAGTTAACTACTACTTCTACTGAAAACATCTTGTTTAATAAATCAGAAGGATAAAACTGATAGAGATTAATCTTCACACTTAATACATGAGATTACACTAATGATTTCAAATATTAAACACTGATCAGTTTGTCCTTATTAAAAAAAAAAAAAAGTACTTTACCATAGTACTTAACAAAAATAATAAAATAAAATAATAATGTCATATTCAATAATATAACTCTTAGTAAGCTCAAATTATGAAAAAAATAATGTTTAAGACTTGGATAAAATTAAAATGGAATATTGTTGTATGTTACAGATAGTAGTAACTGGTAATATAGTAGATATTCCAGATAAAGGAATGATTATGTAATCTTTTGCTTGAAAGTGTATCCAGCATGAAGCTGATAATAGATACTACATGTAGGCCTATATGTTGATTCCTAGCTTATTAGTTTTAAATATTAGTTTCACAAATATTAGTCCATACATTTACACATACTATCATTCAGCTCATGCATACAAACATAATGTACATACATACACATTCATAAACCCATATACATATTTATGTCCCTAATTCATATATGCATATATACATACATAATTACATACACACCCACATATATACAAACAAAATAAATATACAGACACACACACACACAACATAAGACATGCAGTGTAGTCTAAATCAAGATTGTCATGTGTTATCTATCATCCTTACATTACATGGACAGCCAGTCAAAGAAAGAATTTCTAAATACCATTTACTACGGAAGAAAGGAATTTAGCTTTTATACTGGTATACATAACAGTGAAATTATCTAGGCACACTGAGTAACCATTGGATGTCTGTATGTACTAATGTATAAAGTTAGACAAAACTATTTACAAATAAATAGTCTGCTGTCATTTTAATAATATGCTTATAAAATACCAAGCATTATATAATAATTATAAACTGTTTTTAAAATGAACATTTATTAAATATTAATGGGGGTATACGATTAAAAGAAAAAAAAAAAGGTAATTGAGTTTTTCATTTAAGGTATTCAGTAATAAAAAATATCTATCATTTGTGTAATTCTCCTCAGATATTTTATATTTTCTTTTTCCTTAATGATGTAAGACACATAATAATAAATATGTTTGATCCTTTAAATGGGAAACACAAAATTACTGTGATGAAGATGATCATAATGCATGTATTTTAGATATAACTTAATGTAAAATTATTGCTATAAAAATCATCATTATGATTTTCTCTTTTCTTTTTTTTTAAAAGAAGAAAAATAAGGAAAAATAATTTTATTTTAAAAAATAATTTAAAAGAATAGGAACTATTGAATTTTATTGGCATTCCGATAGATGTAGTTGATAAAAAACCACAAATAAAGTAAACAGAGTTTGCAGCAGACTGGACAGTGTGTATGATTTAATAGTGTCTTGTGTTTCCTGGCCTCTAGGGAAACAGTTACAAAAGACACTGGCTGGTCTCGTGAGGAAGCCCAAATTGCCTGTTTGTGTTCACAATATTGACAAATTGGTTATCATAGTTATTTATTCAGCACAATACTCAGAAACTCTCACTGCCTCAGCTGACAGTCAGGGTTTTTCTCTGATCTATATATACTTTATATTTCTAATCTTCTTTTTTTTTCTTTTCTTTTTTATGATAACTTTGTAATTATTAGAGTTTATTTTATGGCATTCACAATACTCTGGACAGTTGCGTGCAGTAATTGGATGTCTTAAAAGAAATAATATACTATCTCCCTCTTGTCTGCTAAAACTTCATTTGGAATATTTAAGTGTATCTCTTGCAAGAAATGGAAATGTGGTAACAACATGCAGAGGCTTTCACTCAACAAGAGGACACTGCAAAATGATAATGATTATCTCTAGTATAATTATTATTTGGTTATTCTTTCATGGCAATCAGAGAGAAAATATAATTATAGCAATTCTTTATTATTGATTATTATGGTCATTGAATATCTTGGCATTTAATGATACCTACATGTTATTTTGTAACCTTATTTACAAACACACACACACATATATATGTTATACAAAACAGAATAAATGAAAGAATGTTAATTGTTAGTGTTAAGGTCATTCAATGAAGGTTGTAGTGTTTTGAGAATCCAGCTTTCAAGTTACAGTACTGTAATGTGATTTATTAACCTTACCTACCCACAGAACTATATATTTGATTATGCAAAACAGAATAAATGAAAAAGTATTAATTACTAGTGTTTGTTATGGTCATTCAATGAATGTTTCAGTATTTAATAATGCCTGTACAGAGCACTGTATGTTATTTAGTAACCTTATCTATTCACATATATGTAGAAATAAATGAAATATTTAAAAGTACTGTAATGTTACTACATACAGAAATATATACTTGGTTATACAAAACTAAATAAATGAAACAGAATTATTATTGTTTGTTATGGTCATTCAGTAAATGTCTTAGTGTTTTGATCATCCAGCTTACAGTACAGTATGTTATTTAGCAACCTTACCTATGTAGAAATAAATAAAATATTTATATCCCTTGATTAATGATAAGTTGATATGACAGCAATAATACTTTACTGTAACTTAATTATTTAGTTATTAATTCTGCCTGTATCAGGTGATGCAGATACCCACATAAAAACTGATTAAAGAGTAAAACTGACTTTAAATTTATTTTGGAACCGATGCTTTTGAGTGCTGCATTCAAATAATGATTATGGCTTCCATAACAGAATGACTGTATAACCACCATTTCCAAATTTAGTTAAATTCTTTTTCAAATACTAATTTTTAAACTAATATTATCTTAAGTAACATTATATTGGGTAAACAGCTTAGGGTAATTTACAGAAAAGTTTGTTGGAAAAGATGGATTTCACTATAAAACTTGAAAATCCATTTCAGTAAATTGATTAATAATGACAGCTATTTCTTTTTAATTTATAATTTTTAAAAACAATTTGTATGCATCACTATGTAACAACAAGTAATTAAATTGACAACCCATTGCCAGTGTTTAGCTGGTGCAAATTGGGAATTGTAAATTTGATTTTAAAATTTATTATTCTGTTATAATTTTATAACTAATTCTCACAGAAATATGAAATTCTATATCAGCCAGATAGTATTACAAAAACTATCCAATACAATATGCAACATTTTCACTTCATTTGATTCATTTATTCAGTGCCATGTGTGTGTACTGTTCATTTCTGTGGGAACTTGACAGAGAAAATTAAATCAAAAAATGATTCATCTTGTATGATTCCCAGTTATCAAGTTCTCTTGGTGGTCAAGGAAGGACAGTGCTATTATCCCATGATTAGTCATCGGTCATTATTGGCCATGTTATGATGATTGAATGTGATATGGTCAGTTATCACTGTTGACCACTGCTGTCCACTGAGATCACCATCTGGCTGGGTATAATGCGATGTAGAGCCTATCCTTTCACTGCAGTGACTGGATTCCTTTTCTTTCTTTGAAACTGAGAACCAAGATTTCTTCATCAGCAGTGTAAGTGCTACAGTGACATGCTAATATGAGCATGCTGCACAGCTTAATGTTTTAATGGGGTTATACCCATGCTTGCTACTTTTTCATGATTCATGCATCAATTTCAGTGACAGTTGATTGTATATCTCAACTTTTGTAGTTAAATCCTTAGAACAAAGGCTGTATTATACATATATAGACCCAGACACATGTATCTGTATGTCTATGGAAAATGCTGCAGTAATATGTTACTCTTGAGTAGGCTATGTATTTGAGGTATTTCCCATTTCAGCCAGTATTCAGTGATTCATGTATCAAATGCACTGATTTGAGTTAGAGAGAGATCCTGTGTAATGTTGAATCTTTCAGAAAAAAATTGACAGATAATGTGTAGAAACAGACACATGTGACTACTAAACTGTCAATCACATAAATAAAAGATTCTATAAATCTACTATGAGAAACCAATGAAATGGTGGTAGCAGCATTTATTCAAAGACATTTAAATTATCAGAAAGCCCATATCATATCTATCATAAATAATGTTTAATATAATAAACTGTTTGGTTGTAATTAAACACATTTACTCATTCATTCATTATTTAAAGTATTTGCCTGTGGAAATATGAAATTTATAATGCATGTTGACATTTCCCTATATTTTCAGAATGTTTTTTCCCAGTGATCAGTTATAGTTTAACTTTCCAATCAATCATTTGTAATGAAAATGAGTCACAACACTTGACACTTTGAGAAGGAGATAACTGCTCAGTGCAGTTCATATTAATTAACATTATCGAATATTTTATGACAATTCTCAAGTATGACTTTTATTACAGTAAGATGGATTCAGTATTTGGCAACAGTGAAAACTTTGGTGTATCACAGGTAGATTTGTATTCCTTGGCAATTATAAATTAATTTCCTGTTGTTATATAGTGTATGCTATCTTAGGAATTAATACTATGATACTGTATTGTGTCTTATGCTGGAAATGACTAATTGGTTTGCATCCTGTGCTGAAAGTTGTTGCTATGAAGTAGTGGGTTGTATATTTTCATGAGTTTGTATCCTGTCATTGTTTTGTATCCTATCTAGGGAATTAGTACCTCACTGTTGTGTTGTATCCTATACTGAAGATAATGTCTATTTATTGTGTTTATATACATTTTATGTGAGTTAGTGTAATATCTCTGTATTGTATATATCTCTATATTGCTTTGGAGGTAAAGCTATATAATTATGTCATATCCCCATTTTTAAGTTTGTGTACACTTATTATGTTGAATCCTATCTTATTTATTGTGTTGTATCTTATCATGAGTGATAAACAGTTTAAGATTGGTAAACATTGTTATTTCATCTTTAATGAGACATGCATTGAAAAAACATATATATTGAAAATAAATAATGATTTACAGCTGAACTTTGATAAAAGACAGAAAGAACATTATTTTATACAACATGGTTAACATAGAATCATTGATTACTTTATTAAAGACAAATTAATTAAATGATATCAGTGTTTCAATCATAACTCTGAAACTATCTTAAATGGGATTTGCTGGATCAAATAAAGTTTTATGATAAAAATTTCTATTTACATAGAAATCACTATCAGTGATGATTTTAAACCATTAACTTAGAGGTGTTCTTACACAGGATTATCTATGAATCACACAACTTCTGAGACTGTTTTATCCCAATCTCCTGGGTAGGAGGCATTGAAAATCCTCCATACATGATCTAAGTCAATTCTGACAATTTTTCCCTATAGATGAGATCCACGGTCACCAGTGTTTGTTCTCTGTTTGCCCATTACTCAGTAATAGTTGCTAATTTGTTCAAGTGTTTTCCAAAATGGATGACCACCGAATTCTGTGATCAGTTTTCATTGAATGTTTCTGCTACTTCTATTAATAGGGGCATCTGGTCAAGCTTTTGGTTGACATTTCAGCTGTGGATATTTAATGATGAAGATTAACTTCTGAGATATTTAAGAAATTTTATTCCCTTCAAAAGGTTCTTGTCTGGTATTGAAATGAAATTTTTTAGTGGCAAGTTAGCTGGATTTTTTCTTTTTGAAAGAATGATATTTACAGTGTAGGATTTATTTTCATTGTGAAATAATGCTTTATAGTTTGTTTTTTGGGGTTTTTTTGTTTGTTTTTTTACTTGTATAGCATTTTTTATTATCATCATCATTATAATTGTTATTATTATTATTATTATTATTATGTTATAATTTTTTTTTCCCATCAAATAATAACGTCATTGTCCTTTTGAAGTTTATTAGTTTATTTTTTCAACTTTTTAATAATTATATTGTGTTCATACATTTAAAGGGAACATTTCTCACACTGAAATCAGCAAACAAATTTTTTGAAATTATATCCATAATCTGTAAAATATATATTAGTTGGCTAGAAGATTTTTGTAAATAATACATATATACCAAATCAAATATTATGTCTTTTCAAATGGTTTCCAGTTGGCTGTAATGCTGGCCCTTGGGTTTCAAAGGTTTAATGTGCATAACCTTTAAAAATGCCTTTAGGCAATAAAAGAAATATCAAATTACACCAAAATCTTCTCCCAAGGCCCTTTGCCTTGAAAAATACTTAACACATTAGAGTTTTCATGTAAAAATATTATTTCAGATTAATAAAGGCAATATATTTAGATCACAGGATGTAAAATAAAAATGGCTTCATTGTTGTGATGTTCGATCATTTAATTGAAGGAATTGATGGATGAAAAGAACTATGTAAATGCCATGAAGTGTTTGTTCAGTGACATTCTCAACAGTTGCTGCTACAAGACAAATATATGGTTGAATTGAAATGACTGCTATTGTGGGAAGTATGCATTTGAAATTGATATTTTTTCAATCTGCAAATGCATGCATTCTGAATATTAATTTATGCCAAAAAAAAAATCAAAAAAAAATCAATATGCAGTCTTAAAATTTTTAGGAAGTGAAATGTCAATTTTAAAAATAATGTTTTCCAATTCTGGAAAAATAAATCAATAAAATGGCTTGAGTCTCTGTAATAAATACTATTAAAATTAATAGAAAATATGTATTTTTTGGACCCAAACTACTTATATTTTGTTTCAAAATACTTGAATGTAAAACATTTATTATTATTATTATTATTATTGTTTTTTTTTTTTTTAATAAATTAATTACCATCATTTTAAGTAGCAACATTCAGTTTTTCAAATAAAGATATACATTTAGTTTTGCTCTTAAATTTCGATTTTTAACATTCTTTAAAACTCACAATAGAAAAAATTAAAAAAACAAAACTTTTTGTTACTGTATGAGTTTAAAAGATTAACATTTTTGTCAGTAAATGTCATTTCTAGATTATGAAATACATGAAATAACAGCATTTTTCAGATTTTGTTTAATACAAAAAATTTGAAAACAAAGCCAAAATAATAGTAATAAATAAATAAATAAATAAATAAATAATACAGTTAAAATCATGTAATATAATTAATTACACAGTTGTTTAAAACAATAAAATTTACAAAAACAAAAAACCCAGGAAAAAAACAAAACAATGTTAATAATAATAATAAAAATAGTAATAATATAATATGGTTAATATGAATTGTGTAAAACTAGAGTTATTCAATTATACGGTAGTTGACTGATGTGTAATAGTATTGTTATACAGTGGGCAGTAGACTGAATCAAAACCTGTGCAAATAAATAATAAAATAGATATAGAGACAGCACCACATCACTGTGTCTGGTAAAACACAAATGTACATAAATCAAGGGAAAATAGTTTTCTCACACTTTTATTACCGTTATGAAATATTTGTTGAAAGATATTGCTTAATAAACTCCCTTACAACTGAGATTAGCAACACAAGTGTAGTTCAGAGTTTGAAAAAAAAAAAAAAAAAAAAAAATGTTGAGGGCATATGTTTGTGTGTGTGTGTTCATATATTGTTTATAAATACAATCAGTGTGTGTGTGCTTTTGTAAATTTGTGTTATATGAGGGGTATTTGAAAAAGTGCACATATGTATTTACCTGTTTATGAGTGCCTTAATATATGTACATGTGTATGTGGCTATGCCTGCATATACATAATTATATTTCATATATTTGTTGATTATTGTTCTTAATATTTAAGCCTACAGTGGATCCATATTTGAGAAATACCATCTGTTTTCAAATGGTAAACTGAAACAGTCATATGCAGAATTATCTTCAGAACCAAAACAATATTCCTGAGTTTAATCAGCATATTCTTTACTGAGTCAGTGATATTTAACAATCAGTTGTTTTGAAAATGTTTAAAATGTGATCAATATGACATTGTTTATTTTTTAACAGATATTTGCCATGATCTGTTTTGTCTCCTGTCATAAATTATTGAATTTCTTTGGTTTTGCTTGCCAAAGAGCACCAATCAAAATTACTGATATTATAATAGGATTCTGGAATTAATATTGAATATTAAAATAGTGATAGGAAATTGACAGACAATATTAGAATATTACAGTAAACAGAATTGTACAATAGCATAAAATTTCTTGAAAATGAATTTTAAAAATAATAATAAAAAATATAAACATTTAAAAAAGAAAAAAAGAAAGAAAGAAAAGAAAAAGAATCAAAAGAAAAAGATAAAAACAGTGAACAAATTCCATAACATAATTTAATTAAGAGTAAAAGAATTTATTCTTTGATATTTGCTTTTGCCAGATCCTTATTTGGAGTTAATTTAATACATTATTTTAAAAAATGTATTTAATATTTATTAGATGGGAAACAAGTGGTTAAACAATTAGCTGATTATCACCCAAGGAGAAAGTTTATCATTTGAGACATCTGTTTTATGTAGACCTCTGATAAGTATATGTCTGGCAGGCATTTCAATGAAGTATATTTCAGTTTGAATTTAATTTAGTCATCAGCAAGGCAGTCTCTGTCTAACTTAATTTATTTATTTATCTGTTTATTTTAATTTCTTGTGTTAATGATTTGTTAATTGTCAACACTTTCAAAATGACTAAACTTGTTAATTTGTATTTCTTAATATTAATAATTATATAAAAAGTATTTTTGGTATATGGTATCTGCTAACATTAAATGCATTAGTATGTTGTCAAATAACATTAATTAATTAATTTCTTAATTTTCTAATGATAGTTAATTTTTCTACTTCAACTACTGCTATAACTACTACAGTTAGTATTACTATTATTGCTGTTGCTAGTACTACTGCTGTTACTACTACTACTACTACTACTCTGCCACTAATACTAATATTATTACTGTACTATTTCTCCTACTACATTACTACTGTAACTACTACTATGACTATTATTTCTATACAATTATTTTTTTTTTAAATGTAATTAATGCTTTCATGATATTTAAAATTTATATAAATGGGTTTTGTTTCCTGTATATCTGCTAAAGTAATTCAAAACACCATAAAATATATCTGGTGGATTACATTTCCTTAATCTGTATAGATGTAGACTTTAATTGTTTATTTTATTTATTTAATTTTTTTTTAAAAGTGAAAAACAACAGTTTAGACTGAGTTAGTGATCATTAATAATATTTTTCCACATAAATGACCATAAATTTATTTTTACATTCCTGAATTATTTATTGAACAAACTACTAATATTATTTTTGGTTTGGAGATGAATCTTCCATGACTCATTATACATGCCATCTTTATCTTCTTTTTCTTTTTCCTTTTTTCTTGGTTATGTAAATGGTAACAGAGCTTTTGGTAGGTAATAAAAATCTTTCAGAATGTATTGTAATGCTACGCATGATTTCTGAAGGAATTAGTCTTCATGGTTTTTTTTGTTGGGTTTTTTTGTCTGTGCAATAGTTTATAAGATATGTAGTAGGAAATGTATAGAGACAAAACTGAAAAGCTGTTGCAAAATGAATATTTATGGTTTGTGTATTGTTGGGGTTTTGGGGGGGGGGGGGTTCAGTTTATTTCCAAAAACATTTTCCCCCGTATATTGTGTTAATACTCTGAAGATTCTGTAGATTAATCCTGTAAACTTGTTTTATGTTTTTAGTAAAAAGAAAAACAATTTCTATTTTTGATTTATGCAACCATATTATAAAATTTATCTCTAACAGAAAATTATTCGTAGTTTTACAAGATTCAATGCTATATTCCAAATTATTTTGATATTTTTTTACTTAACTATTGTATTAATAAGGTAAGCATTAGCCTGCCTATAGCCAGTTCAATAATTCAAGCACTTATGTAATGGGATTTATCTGCATTTTAGTTTTTAACCTAGATGCAAACCAAATATTTAAAAAACAAAGCAGACATCAGATTCTTGAATACACAAAGTTAATACTAGTTACTAAGTGGACTAATCCCATTTATGCTTGTAGGAAAATTGCTTGTACAGTAAAAAAATGAGAAGTGACAGCCTCAAATCTGATGGCTTCAGAAGGTAAAAATCTGTGCTGACTTTTAGAGATTGAAATTAGTCTGGGATCCAGTAACAGTGATGATCTGTGGCCAAGGTTATTCAATGGGTCGCTAGTGTATGCCTGTGTGAGAATATCCAGGCAAGATAGCAGAGATAACAAGCAATGGTGTTGTCAGTCTGTGTTTTCTTTTAAACCAGTAACACTTTCTAGGTTTGAGAAAGTAAAAAAATAAAATGGGATTAAAAAAAAAATAAACAGAGAAGACAAAATGTTTTTAAGTGCATTTTGAAAAAAGAAAGAAAACTTTGCAACAGGTGTAGTATGTAAAAATAATATAAATGCTGTACTGTATGTGTGTATTGTATATTTGAATACACTGTAGAGTGAAACTGTTAATAAAATACAGGAAATTTCTTTATAAGACTATCTGACTGCTACAAGGTTTTTTTTTTTTTCATTACATAAACTGATGTATTATTAAGTGCTGTATCTTAGTTTATCTATTTATTTATGTTTGTTCAAGTTTGGTGACTTTTTAATACATGCTGGTTAAAGTATATACATATGTTATTTTAGACAATAAATTGTAGTTTCTGTCTAACTCGCCTAGAATCATTAGCATTCAATATAAATTTGGTGAAATGTAAATATATTTGCCAAATTTTCTTCAAATGATAGGAACATACTGTCATAACTCAAATTCTAGGGAAATGCATCCACTAATTTTGACAATAGGGATATAGACTATAAAAGAGGCTGCGTTTTTCCCCATTGCATCCAGAAATGTTAATATGGCAGCAACCAACAGATGGTTCTGTGAAGGAAATGATTCAGGAAAAGGTGTTAAAGTACTTAACTACAGAAAAAAAGAAGATTTTTCCTTCATGAACTTCAAGAGATGTTGAACAAGTATCTGTTTCAATGCAGCTATAAATTCTTGCTGGGTGGTGTTAAAAACTGAGATATGTTATTTGTCTGTTCTGCAATCCATGGAATACAGAAATAATAAACATCACATTAGCTGTTACAAATAAATCCATCTCCCCCTTTTTTATTGGTGGAGAACATCTCCCAGTTGTCTGTTTCAATAACACTAAAGTCTTAATTGTGGAATTTTATCAGCAAATCTTTAATCACTGGCTTTATTATTTAATGAAAAATGTGAATGCTTCTTTGAACATCTGCTTGGTAACTGAAACAAACCGAGCAATAGCAAAATCATTTCTGTTTCATCTTCTTAATATTCTTGTTGTTCAAGATGCCAGTTTGCTTATCTTAGGATTTAAAATTAATTTATTGAAGCAACATATGGTGGAATTAAGGATTGTTACACCAGGAAATATTGTAACTTGTGTTTAACATAATACAAAATATGGAAATTATCTGTCTCAGTAAAGCCACTGATTTAATCTTTATTTATACCAAACTCCTTTTTCTTGGCTGTATGATATATTATGGTATGTGCTTTCCTGCCTTTAGTTATTTAGTTAACAAAGGTAATATTTTTTACTAATTAAGTAAAGATATTAAATACCTCCCAAACTGTGCTCAAGAGTTGGGCTATGTGCTACCCTAGAAAAATGCATTTAAATATTTTCTAATTTGCCAAATGCTATAATGATGTTCTGACAATAGTTTTTAAAAAAGTACATTTCCTAACCAGTACACATCAAGGGCAGTAATGTGTAATTTTTCTGACTTCTTTATGTCCAGCAATACATGCAATCTTTATGACCATGAACTCTGAAATTTATTTTAAAATGTTTAACTTGAACATCAAAGGCTATATCACATATGCTTTTATGGTTATCCAAGGGTAAATATTTAGAGAATCTCCCTAACTAGTAGTCTGTATCAAGATTTATGTTATGTACTCTTCAGTCAGCACACTGGGAAATTCATTTAAATAGTTTGGTAACTAGTATATCAATAGTATGGTTTTTGCTTTCCTTTTTCTTGCTAGGAAAGTACATAAAATGTTCTACTGAGTTGTGTATCAATGAAAAATGTATGTGAGTTTGGTTCTAAAACTGTAGGATCAAAAAATAACCAAACACTCAAATAACAGAACATTTTACAGAAGTATCCAACTGCTTATAAAGCAGTAATTGTGTGCAATTTCTTACTTTTATCATTTACAGTATAATGGAACAGTTTAAACAAATCTGTATTATCCTTCTAACCAAATGTTTCTAAAATAAATTAAGATACATAAAGATTTATTTAGTCAGTTTTTAGAAAGTAGGTTACTGATGTCATTTTTACATATTAATGTTATTGATAACAGCATGAAAGATGACATCTGTTTACTTATATGTCAAATGATATTAATATTTTGGTTATACATGAGGCAACTGCAAGATGGATACATATATAGGTCTACATATATATGTGTTGTCAACTATATACATGTCTATGTTATAAATATTATGCACATATACACAAATATATGTGCACCCACAGTCACACATATACACATGTATACAGGCATTCACATACATACATACATACTACATACATGTATTCATGCACACACACACACACACACAAACACATACACACACCCACACACCAAACACTCATCTATTTATCCATTCTTGCAGCTATTCATTTATAAAATTCATATAGTCACTCTCATATTATACATCCCAGTATGCACACACACACATACACACACAAACACACACAGATATTTTTAAAAACCCAGAAACATCTATTGCTTGCTACTTTAAATTGCTTGCACTTTGGTGACTTTTCACCAATGTTTTTTTTTTTTTTTTTCATTTTTTTCCTGTCTCATCTGAACACTTGACACACCCTAAAGTTCTGGAACTTCAGACTCATCCTACATCTGGTTCATATTGAAATGAAATGATGTATCTCCTGCAACCAGTCTAGCAGGCTGGAGACAACTTTTAAAACAATCCACTTTTTAT
The DNA here is from genome assembly GCA_012295275.1 of Chrysomallon squamiferum. Taxonomy (NCBI): domain Eukaryota; kingdom Metazoa; phylum Mollusca; class Gastropoda; order Neomphalida; family Peltospiridae; genus Chrysomallon; species Chrysomallon squamiferum. The sequence continues at coordinate 31,951,307 of CM022665.1, read as the reverse complement.
TTGTCTGTGTGGTACTTGGCTAGCATTGCTTACTATTTCAGTTTTACATTGTACTGTGTCTTCTTTGATGTTGGGATACATAGGTAAGTGTACAACTTTATAATAGTCTTAAAGGAGCAAAATGTATGAGAGGACTGCCTTTTTTTATATCTATCTATCTACCTATTTGTCTATCTGCCTGTCTATCTATTTACTATTTTAAGTTTGATAAATTACTTTATATTGTTCAAAGTTATTTTTCTAATGTTTAAGTGCTGATTTAGTTCTTAAGATATTGTTTTAAAATCAGTTTTCATTTAAAAGGTAACAAATTAATTGTGGTTATGTAAGAACTATTTTATTTTAGTGTGTACTTTTTGTAGGCAAAAACAAAAACAAAATCTGCTACTTTCATGACCAGTGAGTAAAACAGTTCTATTTATTTAGTTTTTGTATTATTTAGAATTGCAGGATTAAAAAAATAACTGGTTATAGCCTTAAGATATCAGCTCTGTCCAACTCTGATAGAATGCCATCCTCTAATCCAGAAATGGTTAACAAATATTCTATATGTTCTTTCCTGTCCAAGGAAAAGTACATACAAAAAATATCCTTGCTGCTAATCTGTAAGAATAACCCACAGAGCATCAGCAGCTTTTTTCTTTTGTACTCTTATAAGAAATTCAACTCAGTAACTGTTAATATAAAGGTGTTTTCAGATGTTGCTAAAATGTCATTAAATTTTTTCATCTTTTAAAGCTAATTTTCTAAAACTAATACATTACACTAATGCAGCATGGTAATTTTATTTTTGAAATTAAAATTTACATAAAAGCTTTCTTGTACCAGAATAAATTTGTTTTTTGTATAGCTGAAATATATATATTTTTTGATGCATGCATTAAGCTTTTAAAAGTTAACTAAAAGTTAATAGAAAGTATAATAAAAAAAAAAACACCTAAAAAGCCATACTCTGTTTAATATACATTTTGAGAGATTTAATAAGAAAAAGAGATAAATAAAAAATTAGAGGGAGTGAGAAAGAGAAAACTTAGTATTGTTGCATGTGAATATATATTATTACATGTTTTTAGTTCATAATAGTACTGTTTGTCAATAAAACATTCAGTTTTAAATGCTTGTCCTGAGAATGTGGTAGGTTGTTTTTTCACTGTATTTTTTGTTTTGACATTCCAAGTTTTATATGATAGTTTTCTGGGAAGGTTTCCAATTATCTGAATGTGTAGATATTTTAACTAATATCTATCAGCATATTTATTTTTTAACTTATCTTCATTTTTATTTTTTTTTATTTTACCTTTCCCAAAACCCTAAGCAAAACTCTATTATGATAGCATGGCTACTGTTGTATTCTATGCAGACTAGACAATTTTGCTATATGCCAATATCTAATCTGTGGGATGATGCAAAACAAAAATAGAATATTTACACTGATATATCTAAGAGGTTGCATAGTGTGCCAGTTATCCTGCATCAACCTGGTCATACAATAAAAACATCAATAAATTATGACTGATGCCTGACTGAATAATATGGCAGGATCTTCATTAGCATTTACTATTGGAGCATAATTAGAAAATTTAAGTGGTCTTGTGATGCCATTTACTCTTATACAAGATACTGTAGACAAGAACATCATCAATACCTAACAATAATTACAATATCAGCAGTAGCAACATCAACAATAACAATAATATTATTATTAGCAACAGCAAGAGCACCAATAACAACACCATCAATAACCATGAGGATGATGATAATAAAACAGATATCTCACTGATACCTGATACCATAATTTGGCATGTTCTGTACACCTTTTTCTTCTTTGTCTAGTCACTTACCTCTTTATTACACCATGTTATCAGTCTGAGAATTTTTTTTTATCAAATCCTGTAAGATTGCATTTCACCATCCAACACCTGAGTGCAGCTAAATGAAGAAAGCTGAACCATTTAAAGAGCTGTTGTTTGATAAGTGAAATCAATTGGATGACTTGTCATCAAGACTGGGTTATCTCTAGTTAGCATGGCTGCCTGTGAATGTGATAAAATATTATCCAAATGATAACTGCAGGTATTAGAGATATTTGTATATGAAACCACTTTTGAAAATGAGCCTTTGATTGATGTATTTATATCTGGATTATTTTTTATTTTTTATTTTTTTTTATTTTTTTGGTTGAAAAATATACTGAACAAAGACCAGACTTACTAAATATAAATAGGTGATGATGTCTGTGTGAGATTTTTTAATTTAATATTTTTTTTCATTTCCCTTTTTTTTCCAAAATTTTTCTTTTCTCTTTTTGTTTTCCCTTTCTGTCTGGGTCTATATCAATCATTAAGTAGTGAAAAGATTTACAACATAACATCTGACATTCTGTTGCAGTGCCATGGAATGCATTCTTGCATGCATCATTGTTGGCTTTAAGCAACACTATGTAATTTAGGTTTGCATGTACAATAAAGTTAACACAGAATTTCTTATGTCTTTCTTGTGAGGTAGTCTCTTAAATGTTATGTTAGTTTTTAGCAACAAAAGTTCAATTTATTTAACTTTTGATGACATTTTGTATTGAAAAATTCAATCAATAATCATTTGTGTCACAGAAAATATTCTCTTCAAGGTGATAAGAGAAAAGAAACCATGGGCTATTTTTACTTATTGGTAGCAAGAAATAGTTTGCATGTACCATCTCAGAGATTAGATAAAACACTGTGCAGTTATTAGACACTGACTGAAAGTAAAACAGTCAAATGAGTGGAAAAGGAGAGCTGATCAAGCAGTGTCTTACCTCAAATAATAAATAAATTTCAGTATTATTAATTAAAAAAAACAATTAAAAAAAAAAAAAAAAATTTCTTGCATAGTCTAAAATATTAATTCTAGTTTTATAATTACAACTTATTTAAAATGTAACACAATTCCTGTTTTAAAAAAAAAATTATTAACTAATCTTGATGATATTTGGGAGATGTCGTTTCCTTTTTTTTCCTTCTTTTTTTCATTTTTGGTCTTATAACTAGAATATTGTATTGCAGCAAGATTATCATGAAAACCATTCAATTTTATTATTTTCATTTTTTTTTTTAACTGATATAAGCCTGCACTTTTTACAACATTTCTCTTGCAGCCAGATTAAAATTTATGGCTTGACATTTGATTGAACAAGGGTAAAACACATAAAAATAAAATCCATATTAGCTAGAGCAAGTTGTCTCCCTTCAGTCAAAGGAAGCCAAGTTTTGAACGTAGCCAGTGGATGAACAACAAGAAGTATTATTCACTGCAGACACTGAGTCAGATATTAGTGAAATATCATACAGAACTGACTGTGAGACATATAGACATGTTTTACTTTTTTTCACAGAATAAATAAAATTGATTTCTTACATCACTGATTATTGTTTTTTTTTTCATTTGTTTTTCCTCCAAAAGGGCAAAACAAAAAGAAAGGTAGAAAATTGAATTGTGTAATATTTAAAACACCTATATTTTGTTAAGATTAATGGAATATCAACAAATACACAAATATGTCTGCTGGATTTTGGATTTGGAAAAAAAATAGAAGGGGAAGTTACATTATAATGTATAATAATTTTTCAGGATATACACTAATTATTCCTGTCCAGATCAGCAAGTGAATTTATGCATGATTAAATATTTTCTCATGAATTTAAGGTGTTTATTTCATTAATTAAATAATGATATTTATATTGAATATTTGCCTTCATCAGGCACTTTTTGTTAACTGGAAATCTAATTTGTTTAATATTACATTAATTTCCATATCATTGTTAACTGCCTATTAAACTAATAATAATGGATTTCTTAAAACTGTTTGGTTTAATGGATTTAGTATTCATCTGTAAAAAAGTTAGATGATGTGTTTGTTTTAGTGGTAGTTTTGAATGAAATGTTTTTTTTGTTATTATTATTTTTTTTTTTTTTAAATTTATTGTAATTAGATATCTCATTAAATGAAATGTTGAGTTCAAATATCACTTTCAAAGTAGCATGGTTAAAAAAAATGTTTGAAATAATCAGGTGTCCAGTTAAATTAGACGTTTGGTTTAATCAACAGTAACATGTTTTTATAAATAAATTAAAAAAGTGTATAATGAGGTGTCCACTCAATTGAAGTGTTTAACTGGCTTTACAAAAAAAGTTTAATAATGTGCCTGCCTTAATGACCTGTTTATGCATGATCATCAGATAATTAAATTAAAGTGAAATGAAACATTTGTGCTGAAACAATCAGTTTACTGAGGCATGTAACTGAATGAAGTTTCAACATTCTTCAGTATGTAATAAGTTATTAATAAACTTTTACATTAAAAGTTGTTTTATTTATGGCTTATTTATATAAATTAGTCTTTAGAAGTAAATTTACAGATTATGGTTATTTCAAAAATGTACAATCCTTTGAAATATTGGTATACTTGTAAATATTAATCTAGAATACTGATATTAATAAGTAATAAAGAATGTTGATTATTATTTTCTGTTTCAAATATGTATGCATATTTTATAAAATTTAATGAGCAGTATGATGAAATGTTAGAAAAACACAATATTCATAATTATAATCACAATTAAGAATTTTAATTAATAGTGTACACTATCAAAGGAGAAAACTGTGTCTGATATTTTTCAATTTGTGACAGATCATTTGTAATATTTGCATTATGGTGTGGCATATTTAATCCATTCTGTTAACTGCAGAATCTAAGCTGAAACAAAATTTTTTTTTTTCCTTCTGCAAATATTACTTTAAAATTTCAACATAAAATGTAATAGGTATACATACTACATTCTTCTATTAAAACTTTTGCAGTTTTACATGATTGTATAGCTACAAAATTAATAATGCCCCACAGACTGAGTATAACATTCAATTGTATCCTACAAGTAACGCACACACTGAGTGTAGCAGTACTATAATGTAGCCTATATATACCTAGTTATAATGTTTGTTCTAAATAGTTTATACTAATCACTCATATATTATATTTTCAGGTAGAGAATATCAACACCTGTTTGACATTTCTAGCTAATCTGGGTGTCAATGTGGATGGACTCAGTGCTAAAGGTAAAGTAATATATCAATAACTTGTCCACTAAATACAGAGTATTTCATTTTGACATGATATCATCTTATTAGTATTTTGAGCACTAAAGATATGACATATTTTTTTTATCTGTTAATAAAAAATGTATTTTATGATCATTCTGAAATTATTTATTTTATTATGATTGTATTATTGTTATATAAAGCAGTGTAAGAATAGAATTATTTATATTTATATATATTTTGTCATTTTGAAATTATTTTTTTTGTTTTTGTTTTGTTCTATTATTATATAAACTAATGTAAGAACAGAATTAATTAATTTTTCTTATTATTATTATTTAAGTGGTCTGAGCTTGAGCAGTGTTTGATTGTACTTTTGAAAAACTTTGAAAATAATTAAATTTGAATAAAAACACAAAATTTCATGCCAAAATGTATAAAAGATATTTTTTCACATTATACTAAAAATAACAATACACACTGAAAACTACAAAGCATTGTATTGAATGTTAATAACTCTGATTAAGATACTGAACATATAAAAAGAAATGAACAAATTACAAAAATATGTTAATGATACTAAGTATAATATATCACCACTATATATATATAGACACACATCCACCCACCCATCCACATACAGAGGTGAGGATATAATGCTAAGGGTAATAATATATATGTTATTAGATACAGAGATGCGAATATGAACAGTAAATATGATTACATTTCAATTACTACTGTGTAATGATGTTTCAGAACAGTGTTAGATCTCAGTGATACCACAGAAATTTAAAAGAAACATTTCAAGTCATTCAGATACACCTACATGTACAAGTAAAAATATATGTACTTTTATAATTTGATTCATTTCTGTTGTTATTTATTTATTTATTAGTAGTTACTGCTGCTGTTGTTATCATTATAGCTATTATTATTATTTTTTTATATTGTTATTATTTTATCATTGTTTTTGTTCTTTCTTTTGACATTGTTCTTATTTTTATTTTATTAATTTTTATACAGTCTTCAAATAAAACATGGATACAAGTTTCCTTGGTACATTAAAGCAATAAATTATTTCATCCCACACAAAGAAATTTCTTATTTGTTTTTATATATATTTTTTCACATCTGACTAATAAACATTTTAAAAATTATTTTATTTATTTTGCACTATTTTTTTGTTGTTATTATCTCCATTACATGTATGATTTTTATTTATCCCACTTCTGACAGTTTTTCAGAAAGTACTGCAGCTTGTTTCTACAAACCACTTAACAAAATATTGCAATGGCAGCTAACACACTCTTCAAACACTTATTTATTATTCATGTAAAAAAAACTGCAGACAAGAGAATGACATGATACAGGACAAGTGTTAATTCAGAAAATAACTTCCTGTGTTTTTTTTATAATACATGCACCTGTTTGATCCTGTCTGTATTATACATACACTTATGTAAAAACTTACTGCATTATTACAGTAATTTGACAGAAATCTGCACGTTAAGTGGTCATCATTGTTTTATAATATGAAAGTGTAATTGCTTCAGAATAATGATTTCGTAATGGCAGAACTTGCTAGAAATTAGTTTTATTGTTTGTCCTTTCTTCATTTTTAAAAAAAAAAAATTTTTGTTAGACAAATATTATTTATTTATTTTATTTTCATAATCCAATAGTTATTTATTTATTATTATTATTTGTTGCAAAATATTGTTATAACTTTCTGTTCTAGTAGACAAATATTATTGCTTACTTTCGTTCAGATTTCAAATATTTATTTATTTATTTAATTTTTATTTTAAGTTTTAGTTTGTCAAATATTACTTCTTATTTATTGCTTTTCTACTCACATAATAAAATATAATTTATTATCATCATCATTATCATCATTTTTACTATTATGATTCTTATTATTATTATTATTATTATTGCTATTATCATTATTGTTATTTCTCAGAAAATATCTTTCATAATAATTATTTTTATGAAATAAATTATTGTTACTAATCTTTTTCAGATATAAAAGATGGCAATCTGAAGGCAATTCTTGGCCTCTTCTTCAGTCTTTCACGGTTCAAACAGCAGCAGAAGTCTAATCAACAGACTCAGAGAGCTCCTGAACAGCTGAAGGATTCCTCACAGACAACCCAGGTGACAAACCCCTCCAGAGAGGAGACCCAATCACCCACAGGAGGAAAAACTACCCCTCAGGTTAATGGAGGTGAAATGCTATCAAGGTGAGGGATGCTGTTAATTCTTGTTTCTGTGCAAAGTGATCAAATGTTTTGGAATGGTTGATCTGGTTTAATAATGTTGATCTTTTGGGTCCAGTGTTTGAAAAGATAATTCCAGAGGAAAGGAGATCTAAAAACATTAATTTTTATAGACTCATCAGTTTGTACACTTTTATCTGTCCACACATACATCCATTCATTAGTCCATAAATACATAGATTCATGTTTAAGTCCATATATATATATAAAATATATTAGTATAATAACTCATCTTCTTATCTTTCTGTATCCATTCTTCCAGTAATCCATAAATTTTCTTTATTAAATATATATATCTATTCTTCCATTTAGTTATCTATCAATCCATCCATCCACAATCCTGTTAAATATATGCATTCACTGTTCCCTTCATCAGTATATTTATTTATTCATCCATTCATCTCTACATCCATACATACATACATACATCCACTTCATCATTGCATTGATCTGTTCATCCATTCCTCCCTATATCTATTCATCCATCCATCCATCCATGCATATGGTTATCCCTACAATCTCTTTAAAGTGACAGCATTTAATTCAAGCACTACAAAGATTAGTAACTGGAGATGTATTTCATTATCTTGATCACATTTATATTGGAAAAAGAAAACATGAAAAAGATTTATTTCCTTTGATCTGACAAATATATAGAATCATGTCTGAGAGTTTTAAAACTTCTTAAAAAATTTCTCTCTCTCTCTCTCTCTCTCTCTCTCTCTCTCTCTCTCTCTCTGTATGTCTCTTTCTCCCCCTCCATCTCTCTTTCTCTTTTATTCCCTTTCTCTCTCTTTTTGCCACTCTGTGATAAGAAACCTACTGATTAAACAACCAATTTCCTAGATATCGATTTGGTTATTCAGTGACACATCATATAGATACATATATGTCACTCATGATGTATTGCTTGGAAAGATTCTCTTTGCTCTGTTTGTCTGGTGGATTCTGCAGACATTATGCACAATTGGCAAATTCCATAATTACAGCGAAGAGAGTTCTGTTAAGCAGATTAAAACAGTGGGAGACCCTCACACAAATAACCAAGCTTGTGGGACACCAAGTCATTTCATGAGCATTTTAGTATTTTATTTAACAGTTTTTCTATGTCACAATGTTGAAAAATCAATAAAATCTGCCTCTCTTTGTGAAACAACTCAACATCTCTGAGTTCATTTTTTTTAATTCTAGTCATCACGTTAGCATTCCAACAACAGTGGAAATTTTATTAAAAATTATAAAATTACACTTTATGATTAAATGTAATTACACTAATTAACAAATGTTATTTAAATTTGTTGCCATGGAAACCGACATCGGCCTTGCATGCAGGAAGTTGGGTTTTTTTTCTTTTTACAAGGTGAAGGTCAGTGTGGCCTGTCTGTGAATAGCAACAACATGGGATGATTCATTCATGATTGTATTTGGTGTGGGGCATTTAGCAAAGATGTTTTTCAGTGTTAAGTTGATTACCGCATTATTATGGACTCATCTAAATGCAGCAGGCCGTTTGATGAGAATACCTATTGACCACATGGTGGGTACTGCATTGCTTTCTGTACTACAAAGAGTATCTGATGTAGAAACCCTGCAGTGAAGGTGTGGGATAGATTAGGGAGCTAGATATTTCTTGTATGAGTTATAGCTGAATATACTTTATATATTATGTACTAACATTGTGTACTTTAATATTTCAGTTATTTATTTGTTTATTTATGTTTTAAAATAAAAATTGAATTTTTTATTTTTTTTATTTTTTTTTGCATCATCTTAAAAAAAGATTTCCTTCATATTAAAAAAAAAAAAATTCTTATGTATATATTTTCTGCATTGTTTGTTGTTGCTGTTTATTTGTTTCTTTTCTTTTCTTTTAAGATATATTTGCATAAATACTATCCTAACTTGTATACTTATATAATTTTAATAATTTTTTATATCTTAATTATTTGTTAATGCTTTTGAAATGAAATTGTTGACCTGCAGAAATTTGTTTTTAAAAATAAAGATTTTTATATTGATATTTAACATCTACAGAGGGTGGTGGGACACTGTTTATTTTTTTATAATTTATTTACTTTTTTTTTTTTTAAAATAAAATATAATTTAATTCTATGTTTTAAAAAAGAAAAATGTTTCTGTTTTAATGACTTTGAATATACTTTTTAAAATTTTATTTAAAATTTATATTGTCTGAAACTGATTCATTAATAAATAATTAATCTTTTTATGTGCATGTATAATTCTTTAATTAAATTTTTACTTAGGTTTATTTTATGTTTGAAATATACTTGAAAATAGTTTTTATAACAATTTAAAAATAAAAAAATAATAAAAATAATAAATTTACTTTATTTCTTTTGACTGGTAAATAAAATCCTTGAAAAATGTGTAATTTCAACAAACATTTTGGAAAATAATTTTTTTTTTTTTTTTTTTTAAATAAAACAATCTTTTGAAAACAAAACAGAAGAGACAGAAGATTAATGTTCTTTTTTTCATTTTCAAATACAAAAAATAACTGAAATCCATTTTTAAAAGACTAATTATAAATGCCAAAAATATTGTTGGCTAACAACAGAAACAGTTTGACAGTGAATATTTTTTTCTATTATTAGTGTCTGTCCATGTTTTAAACAATTATTTTCATAGCATTGAATTTCTGATTTATATCTTTTTGTTCTTGCATGCTATTTCTGCATTTTATAAGAATTGTAGCACATCATTTAAATGTCTGGTTTTTTTTAGTAGGTTTTTTTTTTAGTTGTTTTTTTAAAGATGATTAGAAATATACTTTCAGTATTGTTAAGAGAATATGAAAATCTTGCTTTTTGTGCTCTGGCTTGAAGACTGATTAGTTTCAGGAACAGTTCTTGTTGGTGAACTATTGTACTATTTCAGCAGTTGGTATTATGGGATGTATGATCAATCCTTGCCAGTGTATGCATTCTGCTTTTTCCCATTCTAGCTAATTCTCTTTCAGTTACAAAAAGCCTGGCTATGTGCTCATTTCTTTGGCAAAATAAAGTAATAAAATATAAAACAAAACACCTTATAATAAAAAAAATTTAATTCATTAATTCAGAATTGCAATTACATTCTTAAAATAAATAATAACACTACATTAAAAAACAAACCAAAAAAAATATAATAATAATAATAATAATAAAGTAAAAGTAAAATAATAGAAAACAAATCATAAAAATAAATAAATAGTAATGAAAATATGAACAGTTATAAATATTTTGTGTATTTTTCTTTTAAATTAATAAACTGGAATATTTAAAAAAACAAAAAACCTATGATACATATCACAGATACCATTTGAAAATCCTACTTTATTTTGAATGTTATATGACATACTGATTTTATCATAACAAACAATCACAGCCACAATGTTATTGCTATTGTACATGATTATTTGAAACTGTACAACAAAAACAATACTAGATAATTAAATTTTTTATATGACTCATGAAAACTGGTAAAGCTAGATTTTTATCAAAGAAATTCAATTTGAAATTGTGGATATTTTGATCGGGACGTGATAATGAGGAATAATTGTATCAAACAGAGAGGATTTCCACTGGGTATTGGCATGTGCAATCCATTTGTTGCTCTTGCTGACTGCACAAAGCTTGTTTTCATTTCCATCAAGTAATAAAAATGGAATAATATAATCTATAAGATGTGGCTGAATTTCATTAAAAATACATTAGAAAATAGAATTAGAAAGTTTTATGTGTATATTTTCCAATATGAGAAACCTTTACATGTAACCTTTCCATTATGAGAAATGTTCCATTATTAAAAACTTTTATGTGAATTATGTGAATTTTCCTTCAGACAAAACAGCTTAAACCAACATCTTTTATATAGCTGTATTTTAGAATGGGATAAAACCTAATGGGGTTTTCAAAAATGTTTGAACTTATAACACAAAAGCAATAGATCCTGATCTTCTGTGCAATATAAAGAGATACAAAATACATAGATATTTATGTATATACATAAGTTCATATGGATACATTTTTGTTTTTTTAATGCAAAATTAATGTTTGAAATATTTGTTTTATTTTCTTTTATTTTTTTAAATTAAATGTTTTTTTTCTCTAAATCATTGGGCACATACACATTACAGATATATTTTGAAATTGGTATAGATTTTTGTTTAGAGTGTAGGTTGTTTCTACTCATACATATATTTATGCACTCTTGCCTCTCAGGAATATATATGGGAAATGTGTTTCAAAACTGAATAGAATTCTATTTCAATATATTTTAATTCAATGTTTGTCTTTTTTTAAGATATAAAATGAACTCTTAATCCACTCTTTATTCAAAACCAAACTTGTCATATATAATCTATAACTTTTATTAGTCTTGGCACATGTTATAAAACTCATTATTTCTTTTCATGATTAAAATTAAGTATTGTTCATTTACAACTAGCAAAGGTTTTCACACTGAATTTTTATTCAAAACTGATCTATCAGTAACACTGGTTTTATTGATTGTGCCACAATCTAGAACAGTTCTTCTTTGCAGACTTAATTGTCTGTGTGGCATATCACAATAGATCAAAACATTTGCTGACTGACTTGAATGATAGGTAACCATGAACAAGATTGCAAGAAGCTTTGTCTGTAATCTCACTGGATGTGGTTGGTGCTAAACAAGATCTGTAGATCAAGGCATGATGTCAGTCTTAGAGACAATTTGCTGGATGATTCATCCAGTATGTTATAGTAACTGCTACATGAATTTACATGAAACCTTTCCAATATACACACATTTTTGCATAGTTTTTAATGTTTATTCCTGCCAATGATTCTTGGATATTTTGATACTTGGTTCACTGGAACATTTCCAGTATAGGTACATTTTGCTAGATAATAGAGATTTCCTGCAGGTTTTAAAAAATATATTTCTTCATGCAATTGATTACTGGGTAGCTTGATATGAGGATGCATCATACCTTTCTAATATATGTACATTTTACTAGATAATAAAGATCTCTTGTTGGATTTAAAAAAATATATATGTTTCTTCATATTTCTTCATGCATTTGATTGTTGGATATTTTAATATGAGGATGCATTAGATTTTTTCAGTATATATACATACATATTATATGACAATAAAAATTTGGTTTTGGTTTTAAAAAAAATTTGTCCCTGCAATTAATTGTTGGATATTTTAATAACAGGCTAAGTAAAAACTTTTCCAGTATACATACCTTTTACTTAATAATAAAACATTTTTCAATATACATAAATTTGACATGATAATGAAAATTTACTGCTATTCTGTTGGGTTTTTAAAAATGTTTGTTTCTGCCATTTATTCTTGAGTATTCTGATAAGAAGCTGCATGAATCTTCTCCTGAAGTTTGCTTGATAATGAAAATTTTCTGTTCATTTTAAAAACAAAATTTGTGTTCCTGCCATTGATTCTCGAACTTTCTGACATGACATGAAAACTATTCCAGTGTACATACATTTCACATAATAAAGGAATTTATTTTGTTGTTTTTCTAAAATATTCATTTCTTTCATTGATTCTTGGATAATTTGATATGAGTGTACATAAAACTTTTTCAATATACATGAATTTGTTATGATAATGAAGGTTTACTAAAGTTTCTTTGGGTTTTTAAAAATATTTGTTCCTGCAACAGATTATTCTGTAATATGAAACTGAATGCAAACATTTCAAAATATGTACATTTGCATGATAAAGAAGAATTTCTGCAGATTGTTTTAATTGTTTTGGGGTTTTTTGGTCAATACTTTTTTGTGCCTTTGATTATTGGATATTTTGAAATTCAAATAGAGGCTACAAAAAACTTTAAAAAAAACATATATTTTGTATGATATGGCAGGTTTTCTTTGCATTTCTTTTTAAAATATTTGTTCATGCCACTGATTGTCTGAGACATGTATCTTGTTCTGTGGCTTAAATATAATTAACGTGTATGGTTTTTTCGTAAAGGACAGAATTTTATAATTATTATGCAGAAAGACAGACTCAGTGTGGCAGAGACTTGGAAGTATGATTAAAATAGCATCTGGATTCATTTTTACTTATGTGAATGTAAATTAATATCACATTGTGCAATGAAGATGAAATATTTGGAGGTAATGTAATTTCAACATTCAAAAAGCTGTTGCTAATTTAGGGTGAATTTAGCACATTCATGTCTGCAAGGAACATCAGGATGTACAATGAGTACAGTGTGTATTGCATTATGATGAGAAGTTTTATAATGTCAAAGTGCTATGTTACGATGTGACTGCAGATTTTAAAAAGAAAGAAAGAAAAAAGTCTCCATAGGAAATGTGAGGTCAGAATTTGTGGTTACACTGGTGATTGTTTCTTGATGATGATGTCGTTGTTGTATTTTCTAATGATGTTGATGTTACTATGCTTTCATAGTATATCATGCATATCATGTAGGAGGAAGGTAAGTGAATACTCACTGCTGGCAAACTAAGATGTTTTATTTCATTATGAAAAATAAAACATTTTAAATATGTTTTGAAAGTTACTTATTTTTCCATGATATTGTTATCTACTTTTTAATGTTAAAGCGATCCATCTACTATCATTTCTTGCTCTTTTTTTATTATTATTATTTTTTTAATGTTTTTATTTTTTTATTTATTAAGAAAAGATAAAAATAGTGCATGCATGTTTGGGGGTATATAAAGTGAAAATATTATGTTATATATTTGTATATTATATGTTTGTTACAATTGAATACAACTGTTTTTCAGTTTTTAAATCTGATTGAATTTATGTATTGTTTGTGTCTTTACTTATATTAAAAATGTATACTTAGATTTACTGGGATAAAATATTATTTTGTCATAGAATAAAAATAAACAAATAATTGATGAAGTTAAATCTTACATTGACATTAACAACTTGTAAATAAACAAAACTTCAAAAACAAAAAAATCTAAAAATAAAATTGTATTAAAACCTTTCTACAAATGAAAATTCAACAAAAAAATAAATATTCTATAGGGAAAAAAGAAACCCTCTGTAAACTGTTAAATCTTAAATCAAACATCAATAATCTGCAGATTAACAGGAAATTCCTTCATTCAGTCAGAAAAATCTCCAAATATTAGTCACCCTTGTCTTTTCTTGTTTAAAAATGAATCCAAGTTGAAAAGAACATATTCACATTAGTTTTAATGTTTTAATAGCTTTGTATTTGTTGGCCATGTCTATGCATAATCAATGTTGTTGGGTGCTTTTTTTTATTTTTGTTCTGCAACTTTGCAAAATGGACTTTAACACTGAAGGCCACTTAAAAACATTTTCACAGAAATTTGTTTTCTCATCAAGCAGAAAAGCAACTCACTCATTCATGGTGTTTTATCAAATTCATGACCATTCTGCCATCACAAATGTTTGCTTTTTATTTTCTCTTTCTCCCTCTCTCTTTCCAGTCTGATGTTTCTGTGTGAAGTAATTCTTGGAAATATTCTTAATATTGTAGAGGGAGAAATAATGGTTTTGGCAGTTTAGTAATAGGACAGTATTTCAAACATATAATCTACAAATAAATATGAACACATATATACATACATACATATACATACATGCATGTATACAAGTAAAAATACAATATGGCAAACATCAGCAATGATATATAGTCTTTGGCAAAGGTAACATTGTATTAAGCTTTAATTAACTTGCAACGTGAACAATATTTTTAATTCTTTAAATAAAGAAAAGAACCAAATATCAGTTTAACTGTTTACTTCCCTTGATGTGTTCACAAGCTTCCCTTTCTTCAGACCAAAAATAGTTTGTAAAATGATCTTACTTTCTTTATCAATAATAAAATTATAATTTGGCACAAATTCTTTTGACCATGGATATATTTACTACAAATCATTATAACTATTTTACTATTGTATTTATCAAGAAATTAAGATTTGTAAAATGTAACCTATGTGCCGATATTAGTCAGAAAAATGTAAATATGACAGAAATCACAAAAATGGATCATGATAGACCACTAGATGCAATCAGCTTCATTGAATTTATTCTGGTCATTTTTGTATGTTCAGATAATTCTTTATACTTTATTACAAATCATTCATTTAACACACTCATCATTATAATGATTATCATTATCTGAAACCATTGAAAGTTGACCTCTGCTGTACAGTTTGTCTTGAATTGCTAATAATCACATTGATTTTTGTTGAGTTTTGGTCAGAAAGGTGGCTAAAGATTTTTGTGGTATTTAGTCGTAAACTTGGTTTGGGTATGAAAATTATTCACACTGAATGTATGATTAATCTCTTCATCAGCCATGCATTGATATTTCATTATCCATAATTTAACATCTTCAATGATCAAATAGTTTATGCTTTGGCATCTTTAAATACTTTTTAATTAATTAATTTATTTATTTAATAACAGGACAAAAAGTAAAAAAAAAGAAATAAAAAAAGAAGAAACTGATGTTTATGTATTGGTACATCATATTAGCGTTTGATAAACCGGCCAGTTTTATGTTATTTATTAAATAACTGTATTAAGCAAATAGCATCATTAGTAACCTGCAAAAGTTTTTATATAACAGTGTATCATTATACTGTTGATTGTTAGGTAAAGGTATTACACAGTACATATTTGTATTGGTGTATTGATCACTGGAGACAAATTTTATTAGATAGTTAACAAAGATTATTATTAATTAATGTTACTATACAAAAGAAAAACTATTTGACCTTTGTGGCATCCTTTTTTATGGATTGTCAATATCAATAAAATCATTCTGCTAATTAAGACACACTGGTGTGCAACTGACTGTTCGAGATACAGAATGTAGAAGGTTTCATCCAGTATGGTTATTTAGAATTCTGCAGAACTAATTTTCATAACTATATATTGGTTTTTAACAGATATAATTATACATATATATGTACTTGTCAATAATCAGTTAATCAACTAGTCATACTTATATTAGTTGTTTAGGAATCCTGATCTGTATTAGTGTTACTGTATTAGTATTATTGTGTTGGAGGGTTGGTTAGAGAAAAGAGACTGCTTATGGCCTTCCTTTTCTCTGGGGATGAGACCACACTGTCAGTCAAATACCTTAGTTTGTTAGAAAGAGGTAACAACATAGATTATGCTTCCAAGACAGTGTTAGTGTTTGTATATTAGACAGTTAGTTACAGAAAACAGAAGGTGTAATAGTTTTTGAGTAATAGCTGGAGCCAAGTTATAACCCGAGAGCTAACCCATTGTGGGGCCATTAGCTTAACCTTGGTGCTAGTCAGGCTGGTTACATATAATCAAGTATAACAAGAGGCATATGGAACTAGATACATTTATAAGGCTACATCATTACCAATGCTGATACCAAGACAGTTGTTGAATGTTATATGACCAAATACAAACTTAACATGCAATGAATTCACAAGTAAAAATCAGAACAGCATAAAATTAATAGGACATAATTTAAAATGTCTAAACACCTTATAAAAGCTTCACTTGGTGTGTTAAAAAGCAACAGTTGTCACAACAAGTGTATCTTTTCTTCATAATAAGCTGAAGATAATGAGATGAACATGGGAGGTGATTTCATTAGTGTCACACAGTGGGACGGAAAATGGTAAAGATGTCTGAAAATGATGTACCAGATTCTGTCCGAGGAGTGTACAAGCTTATTAGTTCTATCAGTTACAACTGATGTATTTTAATGTACACCACTATCCTTTCCATGCCATTATATTGGTACATCTTCTACAGCTGGATATAAAAAATCATCTTGTGAAATTCACCAGTGCTGGAGTAATGAACAGTAATATGAAGCTGATGTGCTTTTTTTTACTTCATGTATATACATGCAGTGTTGATCACCATTTCTGTGCTGGTTTGAGGAAAGCAATTAACTGATGTCAGTGATGGTTATTAAATGTTGAAAATGATGTTAATGTGTTGAAGGTGTTGAAGAATTGAATGTCCATCTTCATGAAATGGAATTGGTCATCATAGAATATTAGACTAGTTGGTCACTTTCTTCATAAAACTGTGTAGATTTTACTACTGAATTGCACTTACAATATGATGTTATGTATATGGTGCATCTATAGCTTGGATTTTTACTTTTGTTTTAAGAATAGTTGAGATGTATGATATTATATTTTGACTTGTTGAGAAATAGTAAACAATGAAATGGATGTGAAAATTACTAACTGGTAAAGTTGTTCATATTATAAGCTGGTATCAAAATTTTATTAAATCAGTTTTAAAACATCTTGAAATTTGAGATAAAACTCTAAATGTCTTCACTGGAAAAAGGTCAAATGCCATAACCTGACTACAAATTATCAATTATAAATACTGGTTGTGATCAATGACAACCAAAATAACAGTGACAATAATCTGTTTATGAAAATTCCATTCTGTTTAAATTTACAAAAATGGAATCTATCATGTTCAGATGGAAATTCACCAGTATCTTTGGTGTATGAGCATTTATATATAAAAAAAACATTTATTATTTTACAGTTTAATAATAACAAAAATGTTAATGGATGTAAAATATTTTATTTGTAAAAATGAAATAAAAAATTAACTGATGGTAAATATGAAATCACTGACAGTTCATATTATTATTATTTTTACAGACTTCCATCACCATTTAAACAGTCAAGCAAACACTCCAGTGTAAGCAACACCACTACCTCGAAGGACGCTGCTAATGCAAACACCACTTCACGCAGCAGGACCGTCCACGGGGCCAACTCTACCTCCAACGACAAGGTTCGATCTCATCTAAACCAGCAGAACAACAACAACAACAACATCCAATCAACTCAAGGTAATCTTTTATTCAATTTTTTTGTTTTATTATAATTGTTTAAATAATTTACATTGCCTATGGTTTACTGTTTGTAGTGCAGATGGTTCAATATTTTTGTATTATACAATAGTTACATATTATACTCTGGATGGTTTTAGTACTGTAGTTGCTATGATTGTATTATATATAGTTTCCTATTTATTATGGCAGAAGGTTTACCGTTATATATTGCAAAAGGTTAACCATTTTGTATTGTAGACTGAATACTAGAATATACTACAGACAGTTTCCAATTTAGTATTGTAGATGCTTTAACATTTTATACTGTAAAGCTTTACCATTTAGTACTGTAGAATAAATTCCATGTACTGTAGACAGTTCCCATTTAGTATTGTAGAATGTTTAACATTTTATATTGTAGATAGTTTACTGTTTTGTGTTGTAGAAGGTTTTCATTTATGTATTTTAGAGTATTTACTATTTTGTTTTATAGACGTTTATTATTTTATTCCAGTTAACCATCATTAATTCAGTTTACTTTGTTTGCGGCATCCAACATTAAGCTGACATGGCAGTTTATTAAACAAAATAATTTTGTATTAATGAATTTTTTTCTCCTTTGTCTGTGAATATAATTTTCTTTTCTGGTGATGACATTGTAATTGTGTGTGATGATTTCTCACTGTGTTTCAAAGAAAAAATATTTTTGTTTTTAAATCTAAATTAGTTATTAACATTTATGTCAAAGTACTTATATAAGACTTTAATTTTTATTATTAAAATATATAATGTTAATCATAATTTAAATTAATTATTAAAATTAGGTTATTTTGGGGGGTTTTGTTACTAAAATATATAATGCTAATTTAGTAATAAAAATGTATTATCTTAATTTGATTATTAAAATTTGTTATTAATCAATTCAACAAACTTCATCTCAAACTTAAAATATTCCACATCAGATATCTTTTTTTCTTCTTTTTTTCACTTCTTGTTACAATTTCTGCATACAAAAAATACATGTCACTTGATACCATAATTACAGCCTTGAATAGATCAAGCTTAACTATTTATAAATGACACATAATTTATTATATAAGGACAAGTATAGCTCTTGACTGCTACACACTTTGTCACTTACAATGGTGTAAAGTGACATTCAAAACAAACCATGCTACTGCATCCCTTCACTGAAACACAGTGATAAAACACTTTTTGAGTGGCAGAAACTTTCATGATTATTTTCAGTACAAAAAAAGAATTCCCTGAATATCTATTGTGTTTTAACTTGATAAATGTGACCACATAACTAACAAAATAATAATTTAAAAAATTCATGTAATTTATAAGATTTTATATATATATATATATATACACATACACACACACACACACACACACACATATAATACATGAAAGATATTTGAAAGCTTGAAGCATCCATATACTTTACGATTTATTTAATCAATATTAATTTATAGTTCTGTCCATCCATCTGTTTATCTGTACAGAAACACACATACACCCACACTCAGTATAAATGTAAAAATTGTTATATTATTAACTAAGACATTTTTATGTAGATAAGAATTTGAAAGTATGAGATGAATTATCTAACTCTAAAACAGAGCAAAATGAAGTCCATTTTACTATATATCTTACATTAATGTTATATTTAATGTTATTACTTTCCCTATCATAACCTTATACAGTTGTGTGACTGGTTATGGTAATCATTGTGTAATATTAGATAACTGAGGTGGAATATAAAATCTAGAGTGCAGAACTATGAATTAAGTGGTTCTCTTTATGTATTAAGCTTTGACAGAGTTCTGTATCACACTTAATGAGGTCTGTGGCAGTTTGGCAGAAATTTGTAGCACTTTGACAGAGATCCGTAAAACTTTGATAGTGTCCTACAGAATTTTAATAGTTCTGTAGCACTTTGACATAAACATATAACATTCTTATAGAAACTTATAGTACTTTGAAGGTGTATAACACTTTGAGTAAGACTTATATAGCACTGTGATCAGATCTATATATCATTTTGACTAAGACTGTATAACACTCAACTAAGTTCTGTATAGCACTTTGATAGATATCTATATAGCACTTTGACAGAAACCTAACAGCACTTTAATAAAGACCTAAAGGACTTCAGCAGTAACCTGCATCACCTTTGATTGAGTCCAACAGCATTTTGGTAGGGATCAACATAGTATTTGCTACAGTTCTATAGCACTTTGACATATACTCATAGCACTTCAGAAGATACTTACAGTAGTATGATTATATCTGCAACATATGACAGTGTCTAGTTGTAAAACAATAAAGACATATAGTATTCAGTGATCTACATCATACTGACTGACACACATATTAACAGAAACTACTTTTTTTTTTAAGACCTCTAGCATTATAATAAAGACTTGAAATATTTGTATAGCACTAAATATTGTAAAAGCAATTTTTTAACTGTTCTTCTTTTTTCAAAATAATTAAAATTGCTGTTCCTAAATTGTTAGAACTTTTCTAATGAACATAGCTTATAATAATATGCCTTTAAAAGCACCAGTTTTACTCTCTTATGGTACAGATAATTATTAAGTATGTATTAACAATAAAAATAAATTAATTTTCCAGGATGTCAGATTGGATATTTGGATTTGACAAGTAATGCCAGTGTGAATACTAATATACTTACAATCAGACAGAAGTCTTGTACACAGCTTAATGTCAAGCATTTTGTACATTATCTGAATAACAAAAGAAATGAGAACAGTTTATTAATGGATTTAGCTATCAGAAACAGACTGGATAATAATTAAAAAATTAAAAAATATTTAAACTGAGACTTTACCTTAATAATTTCTGTGATAATGATAAATATCTGACAAAAAAACAAACAAATAAAAAATAAAAATATATATATACCCACCAGTTTTAAAACTTTCTGGAAGGTCTCCTATGAGTATTTAAACATTACATTTCATTGAAGGTGACAGGATAATTTCCACTCCTTGATGGCTGTTGTAAACTGTTTGCTTTTATATCACAATGGACTGATCACCTCAGACAAGATGTATACATCTAGGGATTACTGTTAACCTATCTTCATCTGATATTGAGAAAAATATATGTGTGTGAATTCTAAGGTCATCAGTTAAAGAAGAATGAGTGAATATTTTGTCCGGGGAAAACTTTTATTTTGAAGACAACAATAAATCATAAATTTTGACAGCACAGAAGCATTTCATACTATGTATTTTGGGAACATAAATAAATATTCCTGTAACATGAATGAATTGCTAAACAAAATGAATGAATAACTCACTGTTTGTTTAGAACATCTCTACACTTTTTAACATCTGTTGTTGTTAGGTTTCATTCAGACATTTCTTGTGAAATATCACACAAGCAAAGAAACTAATTAAACCCACAACATCTGTAGGATGATGTCAGAAATCACCAGCACAACTAACCATGTGACTGAGGATATTATTCTAATTAAAACAATTAGGTGAACATTAATAGCTACTGCTGTATCTGAACAACCTTGTAACTTTCATCTGGAGTTCAGTGATGGTACCACACTTTAATTTAAATTTTAATGGGGTAAATTAAAGAAGACAAATATTTTGTACATAAATTTTTTGTTATTTTTGAATTGTTGCTGCTCCATGATATTTAAAAGCTTCAAACAGTTCAATCTCAGACAGTGTTGAACTATTTGAGGGTTTCTGTTCATTATTCTGCTAATTCAGGCTTGAGAAATCATCTGTAGCAATACCTAATTTTGTTTTAATGATTGTGCTTACAATTAGAAGACAGGAATCTTTTATAAGCATTCTTCCATGTACAGAAAAATATATACCAGAGCAATTGATATACTAGTACTGAAGTATTAAAATATTCTAAAGCTGTCCTGGCTACTCTCTTGTAACAGTGTTACAAACATTTATTTTAAAGTTCTTGAGCATAATTTTGGTGCAAGAGAAGTAACAACAATTGTCACCTTAATCCCAAACAGCAAATGTTTTTAACTAACATATTATTATAAAAATAGCAATTATCATTAGATGAAATGATTGATAACCATATTGTTTTGAAATAATTTGTTACCATAATAATAAACTAACACATTGCTTTTTGAAAAGTCAATATAGAAACATTCTGTTTTAAATAACTATTAAATTGATGAAACCAAAGGTTTAATATCATTTTATATATCTTTTAAAAACATCCAGATTTACGCATAGAAATATTGATTTCATCAGTCAAATGGAGCCTCACTGGCTTTATCTCCATAGACTTGTAACGCACCAAGTAATGGATGGCTAGAACCAAGCCAAACAGTTGCTATAATGAACTTTGACTTATTTTCTGAGCATCAGCTAACAGTTTACCACTTAGAATGGAACTAAGCCTAACCAAAGTGGCTGAACTGCATTAATTAATATTAGTAAGGGTGTATAATAATGTTTGATGTTATACATACAGTTTTTATATATGATTACAGTTAATTCATTTATTTCACACCAGGGATCTTCTTATATTGGTTTCACTTTGGCTAATTTATCACCATTAGAGCATCTTACAAATGAATTATGCTGTATGAATGACTCCTGACTTTCTCCCTTCTCCCTCTCTCTACACTTTTTATTTGTATGCCATATTTGTTAATTTCACTTTTGAATATCCATGTGTATTTCTTTCACTACCTTCATGTTTTTTTTATCATTTTATATTTTTTTTGTTCAGTTCATGATATATATATATATGAAATAACCATTTCTTCCCTAGGTTAAAAAAAACAAAATCAAAACCTTATTACAAATTCTTCAACCCATATGTGGACAGGAGTATCATTTAACATTAGCAGTTGTCAGCAGCCACACATTTGTTGTGAGACAATTTGAATTCCAGGTGTTAGTGAACACTGGATGACATTCAGATTTTTACTTCTTAGCCTTTAACTTTGTAATATCTTACAGACTGGCAGAAAATGTACATAATTCAAAACACTTGTTTTTCTTACATGACAGATTCTCTTTTTGTTTTATTTTATTTTTAAGTTAATGTTATTTTACTTTAATTATGTATTTGTGATTTTTAAATCTTGCTCATTTTTGTAATACTAGAAATTATATTTAACATTTAAACTAAATAATCAATAGGCCTATTTATCTTTATATTTATCTTTTAAGCCTAGACTATGGATACTTTTTTTTTTTTTCTTTTGCTTTTAAACCTAAATCATTGATATTTATTTTCTTAACATTCAACCTAGATCATGAACATTCTTCTTCATTATCTTCTCCTTTTGTTAGGTGCATTTCATTTCTTTTCCCCACCCTCTTTTATCTACAAGTCTATTTAAGTTAGAAATAATAGAGCTGTAACTGCAATGTGTACCATCTAATCTGTACTTGCCTGAATGCACTTGATCAGACCAAGAGCAGAATGGTTTTACTTTTTATATCTTTACTTGTAACATCAAGAATAAATATGTAAACATTTCCTTGTGTAAGCATGCCTCAGGGATTCTGCCAGAGAACATGAAGACATTAGGAAAATGCTGATTGCCGGTATTTCTTGAACACAATGGAATGCCAGAATCTAAAATTTGCATGTAATCTTTAACAGAATACCTGTAATCTGAAGAAAAATTCCTGAGATATCAAAGCCATCAACACCTATTCCAATCAGCTCAGTTTATGTAACAGATAACCAGGGACATTTTGGTGAAGGTGATTTAAACAAAAGAAAAAAGAAAAGGGTATGGGAAATTGTTCAAGAATTGTAGCTTAATATATAATTAGGTTGAGAAAAAGTAGAATGTGTATTGAAAGGAAAGAATTTTCATTTACATGATAACATATATTGATATAACTTAATTTAAAATTCAAAATTTCAACAAAAAAAAAAAAAAAAAACAATTGGACATTGTGAACACAAAAGAAAATTCAAAATTACCTTATTCATTCTTTTTTTTTTTTTTTTTTTTTTTTTTTATATTTTTTATACTGTGGCACATTCCTCAGATAGCAAGATATACACTGTGTGGTGTTTTGCACTTTTCTCTAAAAGAAAACTGCATTTTCCTGTAATCATGAGCTATCCCATACCTATCATCTGTAAAGGAATTAAGAACATATTATCGTTAATGATTGTCTTCAAATAAACAGATGTCTATTCTTAAAAACATGAAGTATATCCATATAGACATACTCTCAATTACATCTGTACTAACTTTCAAACATACATGAATATATTAATACATACATAAATACATAAGTACATACATGCACACATGCATACATACATACATACATATATACATGTACACATTAGAAACATTTATTATATACATATATACACTTGTACATATATTAGAAGCTTGCATACATGTGCATATACATACATATCCATCCATCAGACCATCCATTCATTATTCATTCTTCATCCATACCTTCATAAAGAAAACATATAAATATGTACTTACACACACATAATGAGCACTTCTTACAGTGTAACAGTACAAAACATAAAATACATGTTATAATTAGTGTCCCTCTTATCTACTCCTTCTCCATTTAATTACATGTATTTAAACATAGATATTTTTCTTTACAGTATTCTTGCATAAAGGAAGTATTCTTGCAGTATATACTGGCCTGATGTTTATCTCCTTTCATAACAATTGTACCCACTTGGTTCATCTGGTTTCTCTAAAATACATATACTTATTTAACACCGTGGGAAATAGGTTGACATCTCTGTTTCCCATTTTCTTCTTTATTACGTGTATAACAATTGTAATTTGAACTGGTTTTAATTACTTACACATTGCAGATCAGATAAATTCCTGTGATAATGTAAACACATGTTTGTGAAATATTATTATTATTATTAAAAGGTCTTGTTTCTCAAAATATTTGTTTTATTTTGTTTTCTTCTTCTTCCATTAGGGCGAGCACTGTTGTTTTGTGTTTTTGTTTTTTTGTTTTTTTAGATTATAGTTTAAAAATTAATAATTGCATTCTGTTTTGCATGTTTGTTTATGCATATATATGTTATATCTATGTGTGTGTTTTCTTCATATATATATATATATATATATAAATACGTTAATGAGCTATTAATATTATAAAGACATATAAATATCTAGTATTGGTTTTTTTTGACAAACTATTTTCTTTCTAATACATCATTTCTCAATAGCTTTCTATTTTTCTATCTTTTTGTATCTACCTACCAACTTGTTGGCTGTCTTTCTGTCTGGCTGGCTGTCTACCTACGTGGCAGGATGATATTTTTCAGTTCCTCTGAGATTGTTTGGTGGTGAAATGTGTTAAGATATTATTAAATATTCATTTGTTCTGAACAGACAATTTTATTTCTCCAGTAAACCCTGTTTTATAACTTTAAAAATATAGTTAGATGTTTTGGTGAAATCTAATAATCATGATGTTAAACATTAAATTTTGATGATAAAGTCTTAGTATAATTTTGTCTTGTTAATTTAATAAACTTTGTTACCCAAAAAAAAAAAAACAACCTTGTAAATGAACAGATTGCTACTGCTAATGGGAAAGTGTCAAACTGCCACATCACAAAGGACTGATCCTATGACCCATCAAGTTTTAGGGCAGCATTCTATCCACTGAGCTACATCCCTTTGTATGTATTGACCAGCACTGGTAAGATTGGGAAATAATCACATTTCAGACAAACACTCCAATTACAAAGCCATATGCCTGTATCACTTGGAGTGGATCATGGTTGAAGACTAGGAAACAGCATTTGATAAACAGATTGTTTGGGCTGATAGCTCTGTATATTTCAAGTGGATATATGTAATGAAAAAGCTACAAACCAGAGGCTACTGATTGTCTCTGTTTGTTTGGTGTTAGACTGACCAGTGGCCTTGAGATATAACAGTTTGTAATCAGGCTTTTATATTCCCCTGACCACCAAACACATTGAGAGTTTCTGGGGGTATTGAGCAAAGTGATCTCTTGATTAACACCGTATGATTGTAGTTGTCAAGAGATTAGTGCCAGCTGACACTGCCCACTGTTTGTACTACAGTATGTCACAGGTGATTCTATGCACTTTACTCAATGACTTGAGGTCAAAATAATAATAAAATAAATAAAAGATCAATACAGAACAACTGATTGACTCGAGTGAACTAAGGCCTATAGATATCTAGTTATTATTAAAGCCTCTTAGTAAAATTTTATTTCCAGGTAATGCAATGAAGAAGATAGGAACTTTTTTATTTCTCTATTTTCTTTTTTTAGGTAATTGTTTTATTTTTTCAGGTAATAATTATATTAATATAGTATGTACATTTCTCCAGATATTATAATACCAGAAGTAAAAATATTTTTACATATATTATAATAAACAAAGCAGGTACAAGTATTTTTACATATAATAAACACAGTAAGTTATGAGACTTTTTCCCAGTTAATAACATTAATAGAGTATGTAAATTTTTACAGGGACAATTATAACAAACACAATAGGTAAAAAAAATTCTAAGGTTAAATAACTAATGCAGTAAGTAAACTGTGGTAGGTAAATCTTTTTTTTTCCAAGTAATATAATATATACATCAGATAAAGATTGTTTTTCCAGGTAATATGATATACAGAGTAGGAGAAAATATCTGATACAGGTGTAATTAAAAGAAGTAGAGATAATGTTCTTAACAGACAAGGATGGCTTTTACAGGTAGTATGATATACAGAATAGGTAAAAGTTTCTGATCAGGATGTAATTAAAATAGAGATAACATTCTTATCTATATTTCATATTAAATAAACCAGCTTTGGCACTGTATTTATTTTGTCATATCATTAGCCTTATCTAAGTATTACATTCATGCAGACTGTTCACGATTTTTATTCAGTTAATTAATTATAATAGAAATTAATACTTAACATAATAGAAAAGGAATCAAAGGATGTAAAAAAAGAAATTGTTTTCAAAAATATTATTAATCAAATTCTGTGTACAATTTTTTTTTTTTTTTTAATCATTCTAATATATTATTAACTAAGCATGTTTGTGATTGCTTATTTTTTTCTGTCCAGGTATCATTTTAATTAAAGTTTGTAGGTAATGTTTTTGTGTTCAGGTATGATGTTAATTAAAATCAGCAGGTATTAAGTTCCCAGTGAAATATCACCATTGTAATCTCCACATTTGTTGAATCTGTTAACAAACACAGTTATCATAGCACAGTTGTTACCTTCATGTAAATTTATTTTCAACCATCTAACTATTCTGAAATGTAAATAAATATATCAAGCTTTAAATTTAAAATATTATAACAGTACTATTATTGCTACTATTACCACCAATACAGATACTATTACTCATCTGTAACTACTACTACCACATCTACTACCATTACAGCTACCAAAAATAATAATAATGATAAAATGTTTTAATTATTTTAAAAAATTAAATTTTCTCCACCACCTACACATTTGAATTAAAAAATATCTTTACCAAATTTCTAAATAAAATTCAGAATTGATGAAACTATGTTTGTCAGTTCAGAGAAAGTAAATTGAGTTCTGTTTTTTGAAAAAGAGAGGATATGAATTTTATTTTCATTAATTCCTACACCTTGCAACAGAATTTTAAAGAGAAAAAAAGAAGAAAAGATTTGGTCATAATCATTGTCTAAATGTAAAAGAAAGATCTTAATGCTTTCTTCATTGATCAGTCAATTCTGATCTCATTAGCAATATTGAATTTTTTTAATGAGAATTTTCTGACAGAAAGAGCAGAAATACTTTATGTCCTGTTGATGAAAAGTAAATGCAAGTGTTTTGCTTTTTGTTTTGTAAAATCAATCAGTGGTAAGCTATATGTTATCAGATCAGGAAGACAGATGCAGCAGACTAAACAGTGACTTGGGTTGAAATTAAATAACATTTCTGATAACCATAACATATTATTCCACTAATGAATTGAGATATTTTTCTGCTGGGAATTGATTTTTGTCAGAAGAAATGAATCTTTTTCTTTTTGCTTCATGATTTATTTCATTATTTTATGGGTCATATGCTGAAATATTTACTATACACAAGCATCTCATCTTTAACCCTATGATTATAGAGGAGATTATAGATATTTAAACTGATCTTTATTACCACAATATCATTTTCACATGACTATTTGTGCCAAGCAGATCAGTGAACAGTATTTCTGATTCTGTACTTGAAAACACAGAAAGTAATCAACCATGTTGACATTCTTCTTTCATTTTACTTTTTTTCCATGCAGTTCCCTGACTTGCAGACTACAGTCAGCCTTGTAAGTGAAACTTTCTGCTTCATTTACTGTTACTGAAGCAGAGCCAAAGGCTTCAAACTTGAAAAAAAAAAAAAAAGAGCTAAAAATAAAACAGGGGAAATACAGTGAGAAATAACAAACTCTTTGTGACACAGTGATTTCTCTTCTAGAACTCTCCTTTGTCTTCAATTGATTTTGTGCTGTATTGTAGTAGCAGACGCTTTAGAAGCAGACATGAAGCAAAGCTGCTGCTGCTGTTTCAGTGTAAAGTGACAAATATCAGCTCAAACTGAGTCTTTCATCTCTGGCATCGTGTTGTTGTCACTGGAGTAATTTCAAAATGGGGCAGGACAAAGTTAACCAGACCCATATTTTGGGAATTAAGTGTTGCCTAATGGCATGAAATTAGCTGCTATGAGCATCTTCATGTTCGTGTTACACTGTACTGCACTGTGAGTAACAAGACTGGAAGATTTTTCTAGACTTGGTAACCAGTGTTCAGCTTGTTTTGTCTGAACACAACATATATATACATACGTACAAGTGGTCAGGGAAAAGCAGATTGGTCAGTGGGGATTATCTAGTGGTCAAGCTTTGTCTAAATACTAATGGCTACTTTCTGGACTTTGATGGATGTTTAGTGGTGCTGATCTGAATTTTATCTTCAGCTGCTGAGTTACTGAGTGCAGAGTTGTATGTTCCACTGAAAGGGATTTATGTATTTTTCATCAAAGTTAAAATTAGGAGATAGCTTAGAAACCTTTTGTTTGAAAAGTGTTGCACTTTGTTTCTTCACAGTATTCAAACTGTTCACTCAGTATACTAACTTGTGGACTGAGGTAGGTAAAATATAATTATATTTTACTGAAATACAATAAATTACAGCATATATTATTATATATATATATATATAAACACACATATAAGAGTGTGTGTTTGTGTCTGCATGTATAAATGTATATTTGTTTTATTACACAGAGTAATATATAAATAAGAGAGACATTTTTCATAAACCCATTGTATTATATATTATTTATTTGAAAGAAAAATCTATAAATGATGCTCATTTTATGTTTTTATATTTTTTTATCTTTTGTTAAATTATTTCAGACATTTTTGTGCTGTTTTATTTGCATGATTCCGAATCATTTGTTTGCTCTGAAAATAAACATTGTATATCATTGATATTACAATTAATCTTTTTCATTTCCTAATCAATGTCTGGATAATATATATATATTTATCTTTATCATGAAATGTTGTTAAATTTTAATTTTGTTTTTAATTTTAAAATCACTTCTCCTTTGCATTATACAGAATATTCCAAGTTAATTCATTATCCATGATACACTTAATATGAACAGCTGTCAGAAAATGAGATTAGAGTTTGTAAACAAGTCAAATTAAAATTAAAAAAAATAGGTATACCAATTTTTTCATCATTAATGACCTCTTTCTGCAGATACACTTGTAAATTAGACCAATGATTTTGTTAAGTGGAAAAATATTTGCTTAGTAGGTCTTTTGAATTCACAGTTTGCACAACTGGTTTGCCAATAAAATGTAGAGAATGCTCAAAATGATAAAAATATAAAATCAATTAAGTTTAGATTTTTTTTTTTTTTAAAGATCTCTCTTTCTGATCTCTTCATTCTTCTTTCATCTTTTGTCTATTTCTCTTCTATATTTTTCTCTTTTTTTATTGTTTTTATTTTTCTCTTTCTATCATACTACTGCATTCTCTCTGTCAGTCTTTATGTGTCTCTATCTTTTTCTACCATTCTTAGTATCTTCATCTTTCTATCTCTCTGTCAGTTATTCTTTTTATTCATTTTTTTTATTTATTTTTAATTTTTATAAAGACTATAAATATCACTGACAGTTGATTATTAATCAGTGACAATAATAAAATCAATACTATAATACTGTTAAATTTTCCAGTTCACCACTCTTACAA
Source organism: Chrysomallon squamiferum (assembly GCA_012295275.1). NCBI lineage: Eukaryota > Metazoa > Mollusca > Gastropoda > Neomphalida > Peltospiridae > Chrysomallon > Chrysomallon squamiferum. The sequence goes on along the minus strand of CM022665.1, from coordinate 31,920,834 downwards.
AATAGATGCAGTTCACTGGCGGAAAATGGACCTTAAGATGAAAAAATAAATAAAAAAATAAAATAGGTCATAAGATCAATTTTCTTCAGTAGATACATACTGGTTTATTTTGTTTTAATACTATACTATATTGATGATTTGTGTAGATAGAAATTTCAGTACAGGGGTGGATGTTTAAAAATGGATTGTTAAGTAAATCAGTAACTAAAAATAATGACAAATTCTAACAAAAATAATATTATGTCTACACTGATAATAATAAAAATTATTATTATTAACAACAACAAAAGCATAATATTCATAAGAAGAAAACACAAAAGAAAATAAATTAATTTAATGCTATTTAAAGTTAGTAGTTATAATAATGTAAAGAATGTTTACTCATCCAGTAGCTGATATATTTTTTTTGTGCTAGGGTATCATTAAACATTCATTCATTCAGAACGTTTATGTTTCAGAAGATGAACCAAGCTTTGCAATATAAAAAATATTGCTATCAAACAAAAATGATATACCATTAAATATAAAATTTCCTTTGTTTTAATTATGTGTTAATCATATGTTACATTTACTTTTCAAACTTGTTTATGATGTAAATATATAATATTTTGCATAATAAATATTTTATATGTATCATACATATCTTTAGAAGAATGGTTGACTTTTGTTAATCCAAGAAATTATATATCAGAAAACAATATGAAAACTGATGAAATTAAACTCAAAGGAAACTACATATACTTGTATGTAACTATAGTTAAACACAATAGCATGTAAATAACTAAATTAATGGGGTTTTTTTTTTTTGGTTTTTGCTTTTTTTTTACTAGCTATCAGTTGTTGAATATTATATATTACATACATCATACAAACTATTTTGTTGGGGTTTTTTTTTTTTTTTTTTGACTGGCCACTGAAAGAGAAAACCTTTCTCTGCTGTTAAATAACATTGGATATTTAATAACATCTGATATGAATTATTGTGATTCTGTCATCAGTTTGAAGATTTTATGACAAGTTCACTAAAATTTGTCTTTGGGCTAAACAATTATTTCTACAGACTCAGCCTGTATTGATTTTCTTTATACAAACTCATCACCAATTTGATACAGATGTCACCCAGAACCAGGACTACATTTATTTATTAAACTTTAAATTTTACACATTAGCCTTTTTTAAAAAAAAAAAAAATATTATATTTATTTATTATGCTCTCTGTTGTAAATGCTTTAACTTGAAGCAGAGTTTATAAAGAATTTAGTGGATAAATTAATTTTGGTTATATTTTGCTCTAATTCAACAAGGTTTGTTACAGATGTTGGATGGAAATTAGACAATATTTATTTATCAAACTTTAAATTATACAAATTAACCTTTGTAAATCTTTTTATTTATTTATTACATTTTCTGCTGTAAATATTTTAAACTAAATCAGATTCAGTAATATAAAAAACATGGTTGATAAATTGCTTTTAGTTGTATTCACAATTTCTGATGTAGGTGTCAGATGGTGTTTCAACATAATTTATGTATTAAACCTTAAATTTTATACATCAGCCATTTCAGAAGAAAAAAAAATTCATTTCTTCTAGGCTGTATATGTCTGCTTTAATTTGAGGCAGTGTTTGAAAAAAAGTAGTGTTTAAATTGGTTTGGTTTTTGTTTTGTTACGGTTCACAAGATTTATGTGGGAAGTTTATTAAACTTCATACAAATTCTGCTGTCATATCATATGTTTTACATGATCTTAATACTCTTTTTTATGCTGAAGAATAATTAAAGCAAAAACAATTTAGCTTAATGCTTTAATTTTGTTCAGATTTATTATTATTATTTTTTAAAGAAAAGGAAGAGAAAAAAAGAGAAGTGAGCTTAAGTAAAATGGTTTTTTTTAAAGTTTCAAACACAAGAATTCATTATAATAAAGGATGACACATTATGTATCAGATGATGGCTGTTTCCCATACTATACAGTGTCCAACAACTGCTTTGTTAAACACCTGATATGTAATTTCTTTTCTATGAAAAACTGTTATATGAGACTCCTTCCCCTGATAACTGAAAAATAATCTCTAATTGTATGTCAGCAGTTGGTTTCATTCCACAGTTCAAAACCATGGATATGACAGGCACAAACACACTCACACACACACACACACAAATCTAAGAGATGTTAACTTTAAAATTCTCAGAGACCAGTATTCTTATTTTAATATATTTAGATAAGAAAAATAAGTTAATTAGATGATAAGATGAAATGAAAAAACAACTTTTCTCCTACAACTCTATGCAAACAGTTTTCTTCAATCTACAGTTTTAATTATCTCGGTTACAGTACCAAAACCTATTCAACCTACTTTATTTTCATTTTTTTATAAAAAAATTGGAGAAAAACAAATTTCTTCTTTATCTTAAACAGCTATATCATAATCTAGATCCTGATCTACTTTCTTCTGTTTGTTGTTCTTTCTACCATTTTCATACAGAGCATCTGCTGAGTTTGAATCACAAAGTAATACAATAGTGGTTCTAGTTAAACAAAATAAATGTTGTGACTGTGGAATGGAGTGTTAATCATGATGTCTGATCCATTAAGTTTTAGTTTCTACAGTGATGTTTACATAAATCATGGCAGCTGTCAGTCTTGTTAGCCAGTGTTGAAAACAAACAAACAAAAAAACTTACCCAGCTGATTTATAAGGAATTCCTTACTAATGTACAAAGAGAAAAAAAATGGGAAAGAGGTCAGATCTACTGTTTTCTTTGTTTATAGAAAAGTATATTTTGACACCATTTTTTTTTTCTTTTTCTAAAGTTTGTTTATATAAATGTGATTATATGTATTGAAGCATGAATATAAACAAAAATATTTGGTATTAAAATAAGATAATGTTAATAAAGATAAAAATTTTATGTACAACATATATATTTTAATTTCTTTTACTTATAAACATTTTTTATAATTATTATTTTGTGTGTATGTGTGTATAAAATGAATATTATAAATCATTTTAATTATAATGAAATGTAGTTAAAAAAAAAAGAAAGATTGAAAGAAAAAAGGAAATTTAATTAAAAAATATCAAATAAAAGTATTAAAACAGAACAATAAATTTAGACATAAAAAGCTTTTTCCCCCCATATAGTTGTTATTATTATTATTTTGTAATACATTTATGGGACACAGTTCAAATAATTATTATAGATTCATTCATACATATCTGACTTTACTATACTATGACTCATCACAAAATTAATTAAAGGTATATTAAAAAAAAAAAAAAAAAAGAAAAATATAACATAACCTAACTATAAATTATATCTGTCATCAAGTGCCTAGAGTTACATCAAGTTCAAATGTAAAAATCTTCATTATGTTCATCCTATAATTGCTAGTCTTAAGTGGGCCAATAAATAGTGTCATTTCTTTTCTTTCTTTCTTTTTTATACAAACAACAACTGTGCTAGATATATCACTGGTATTTGTGATGGGTCACTGTAGTACAAACATGTACATGATAAACAAGGGATTATAATGAAATTTAGTGAAGCATGCTCAGCCTTTGTTGTTATGTGATTCACATGACTGACTAATTGACAGGCATTAGGCATAAATCTGTCCATCTAATTTAGACTGTATCAGTTGATGATGTGTATTGCATGATTAGAGAACTAATGGTAAAGTCCACTTGTTGCTTTTTAAAATAATTTTTTCAAAAAGAGTTTGTTGTTGCTTTTCAATTCTGTGACAGAAATATTGGATATTTTTGAGAGGAAGAAAGGATTGTTTTTAGTAAGTAAATGGATTTAAATTTTTGAAAAGTATTTTAATAACTCTAATGAATTATAATTTACATTTCTTGTTTGTATGTCTGTATGTGTTAGTTATTTGGGTTAATTTTAATGTTAACATCTTTCAGATTTGTGTTAATTTTGTGTGTGTGTGTGTGTGTGTGTGTGTGTGTGTGTGTGACTGAATTAAGGAAATGAAAAATGTATTAATCTAGTAGGAGATAGATATTATTATTATTATTATTACAGCAACTGCTGCTGCTGCTGCTACTGCTTCTACTACTACTACCACACTGTATTTATGATACATGAATTATATTACAAATGATGCTGAGTAATAATTTCCTGATTTTAATTATTTTATAAATTTATCTATACACACATACACATACCCATCACATATATACACACACACATACACATACACATACACATATACATACACATACACATTACATATATACACACACATACAAATACACATATATACATTTGCACAAACAGACATACACACATATTCATTCAATATCCACACAAATACATACAGTCACACACATACACACAATCCAAAAAGAAAGAAATAAAATAAAATATATATATTTTAAGCTGCTTCTGTGCATTGTATTATTAGTACTGATCATTATAAGTTGTTTTGTATGATACCATAAAACTATTATTACACAGCATGATACCATATAAAGTATTAGTAGATATATTATACTGAATGATACCATATAAACATTTAGTAGATAATAATGCAATATCTATAGCTTCCGTGTGAACCGGTCATCTGTATGTTATCTCCTGCTTCCATTAGTGACCACAATGTGATAATTATTCCACTGGATTTACCTCCTTCATGACAGGTTATCACCAGAATTAATCTTTTTTTCAATTAAATCTGAAATAATCCTGACACATTAGTGTCCACTAATTCTGAAGGTCGAACAGAAGAAGACAAATTGTTGTTCAGTTTTCTTTTCTTAAAAGAATACTCTGAACAAATAAATATGATATGTGTATGTTAAAAGGATGAATTAGTATCTTGTTTAACTCAGGATTTGAAAAAGACAGTAATAATAAAATAATTTAAAAATAAATTTAAAGAATATTAAAATGAAAGATTTATGTGTAAGAAAATTCATGCATGTCATACAGTTATAAATTATGTATATTTTATAACAATTAATAGAAAAATACACACACATACAAAAATATTCATTTTCATATTAAACCATAATATACACTTAATGGCAGCATAGCATCAGTATAGTAGTTCAGGTATTTGGCCAGAATGTTTCTTTAAATGTCTATAAAAGTAATCAACTAAAATGGCATTTTTCACAACTAGCTGCTTTAGGTTTTGAAAAGAAGCCAAATACAAGAGTGATACTCTCTATAAATAAATGACTGCATTATCTTTCGGTAAGATTAAAAGTTGGATTGAAGAATACATCTTTTACAATTTCTTGACAGTTTTTTGGCCTTTATTTTTAACTGCCTACTTCCATTGTCAGTAACCATGTTTCAAAATGAATAAATAGCAGTTATTTCCTTTGTATTGAACAACATTTATTTTGTCTTCTTTTTTGTAATGGTGGGATTGGTCAAAAGGTAGAAACCTATATTAGGACCTTTACCTTTAAATATATTGCTCAGAGCATAATAGGTTTGGTTACTTTTTTTCCTGTTTATCAGTAAACTTTGAAATTTCTTTTGTAGAGTTATTTTGTAACTGTTGAAAAAATATTCCAGCAATGCCACAAATATGTTTTATTATTTTTATATTGATGATGATTTAAAAGAAGAAACTTGTTTCCATCACATAGGCTATCATCATCATTAGCAACAAATTATCTTTTACAAGCACTTTTTTTATAGAACAGGTTCAAGCACTCACTTCAAGTTTGTGATAAAGTAGTATTAGGACACAAGCAGATGATGAGTTTTTCCCACAAATGAAGACCAAAGAAACTATCAATTAAAATATTATTTCCTGGTTCACTGACCACATAGCAGACAGGAATTATCAGGTTATCTCACATTGAGCAACTGCATCATGTAGGTTGAATAACATCACATCACCATGTTATCAGCAGATTTCAAAGCATTGCCTGGCTTTCATAACAACACAGCTTCACTTGTGTGTGGTCCTGTTGAACACTTGCATGTAGTTGATTTGATTTGAGCCCAGGACCAGGATCTATATATCTTGTGTCAAAGAGGATGAATGGGGTTATATGTGCCTGTATTTTAGTGATATACAGGAAAGATCATAATCTCATTTATGTCTGAACACACTTATTCATATATAATATATACGTGCACATACATACACCCACATATAGGTCTACATCTAAATTCCTGTGAACATTTATATGCATATATATTTACATACTCACACATGCACACATACATATGCATATATGTATACGTGTGTACATAAACACACATACACATGCATGCATGACTACATGTACATACACACTGGGACCTTAAGACATGCACTAATCACTAACACATATACAAATTTTCTAACTGATGCATAACGATTACAGTACTGTTACATTTATTTTAACCAAAACAAAAATCTTCACTTCATCTAGATCAACATTTTAAGGTGTTCAAAAATGTATCTCATAATATTTAACATAATGAAAAACCATTACAGGCTGTCATTATATCATGTTTATTGACATTGATGTTTTTGGCATTTTACTGTGGCACTTGTGACATGCTAATTTATAAGAGGGCAATTAAATATTTTAATGGCTGCTACAGTCCTGGCAGTCACAATGTTTAACTTGCCCCTGTCAGAGATATAAATCTGTCTGCTTTGAAATAAAAACCTCTTTCACCTTTTTTGGCAGTTAGGACAGAAATTGCTTGATTGTGGATGTTTATGCACACACTTTTGGACTTCTGCATCACTTAAACCAGAGACTTTTTACCCCTCATATTTTATTTTTATCTTGAATATTTGTACTTGGAACTTTGCTATATGGAAAAAGTTGAAAATATTGACTGGAATTTAAGCTTATAGACTGCATGGTAAATTGCTATGAAATTAACAAAGAGTAGACTAGCATACAGAATGTCCTTTTTCTTTCTTTTTTTAAATAGATATCTAAATATGTTGAGAAAGCAATTACATTTACCTATTTTGCTCAGTGGGGAAGCTTTTTGTTAAAGTTTTGTTACTGGCTTTGGTTGATTGAATTTGTAAACATTTGTTTGATAAAGTGTGAGTTTTAGTCATCTTTTTATCGGTGTTAATACAGTCACAGCTGAACAACCATTATCTCTGTTTATACTTCATGGTTCACTGATCTCTGTTGATGATTAAAATTTGTTATCAGTGTTTACAAGATTTTTCTATAAGGCAGGAGATGATATGACATCTTTACAGGAAGATGGTGACAAGATGGGTGAGAGAAACATAATTGTTTTGTAACCCTGTTTTTAATGATAATTTGGTTACTGGGTTATTGAAATATTATGAAACACTTTTTAAAGTGTCTGATGAAACATCCTATTTCTTAAAAGATTGTGAAGTTTAATTGTTTTCTTGTTATAATCACTGGAGATACAGAAATATCTGTCACTTTATAATTTAGAGGTAAAGTTTTAGGCGACTGAATTTTTATTCTAAAATTTGGTGAAATTTAATTCTCATGTGAAAACTTTTCTTGTAATAATGTGATCATTAAAATATTTATTCATTTTTATTTAAAAGTAAATTTTAGACTATTTAATTATAAAACTTAAAATGGATTCTTTTATGACACTATTTTTGAATAATTTTCTTAGTGAATTATTGAAATTTCAATCATAAAAAATGTTAGAGGTAAATGTTATATAACATTATGACACTTGCTATTTATTTCTTTTTCTTTTTTCTTTATGTTACACTTTTTTGATAATAAATCAGTCACAGGTAATAAAATACCTGTTATTTATATTTTAAAGTAAAATTGTGGGCCCTCTTGTATTACATTATTATGTAAGTTAATTGGTTGTATATATATATTTTTTAACTGTATTTATGTAGAACCATCTGATAACAAGATAACTGAAACTTTGCAATAATATTATTAGGCAAAAAATTGTGAAACTTAAATTATTTTATAAATCTTTTTTTTGGTAACAATTTATTCACCATGTTACTATCATTCTGAACATTAGAGATAAAACTTCAGACCTTATTATACAAGATTATAAAACTTAATTATTTTCTGACCCCTTTCTTTATAACAATTTGGTCATCAGCTTCTTAAAATATCAATCAATTTAAAGGTCAGATGAATTTTTTTTTATCTTTTTATCTTTTTTGTGTAAAAAAAATGGGGTGCAGGAGTTAATTGTTTTTGACCTTTTTTTTAAATAGCAGTTTGGTTACTGGGTTATTAAAGTGTCTATCATTTCTGAGATCAGAGGCAAGCTTCAGATTACTATGTGACATGTAATGTATCTGTTTGAAGATTTCCATCTAAAAGTGCTGAGTTATTTTTCATTGTAAATATGGGTGATACAACTGAGATGATCTGTAATGGTAAGTTAGTATCAGTTAATTGTCCAATGAAAACATAATATGATACACCAGTTAATCTATTATATATCAGTGCATTGTGACTTACAAAATGATCCTTTAATGTAGTTAAAGAGGCTAATTTCATTTGAAAAATACTCTGGGCATCTCACTTCACATAGAAGAATTATTTCAGATAAAGAGTACCCACAATAAGAAATAACTTGTTCTTCTTTTGTTAGAATCAATGAATTCTACTTCATTTTTCTCCATGATAACCAGATGGTCTGAACATTTAGCATGAAACTTGTAAATATTATTTTCCTTTTCATCCAGTGTCACTGATATATCATGGTTTAACAAATGGATATATATATTTTTTTCAATGTGATTCTCTTATACATAACATATGTTTATGTATTTATACACTCTTTCTGTCTGTCTATCTATCTATCTATCTATCTATCTGTATACATCATTTTCCTCCTCACCACCTGTTAAGAATTGACCCACAAATGAATAACAAAAAACATGATTACAAACTAATATAAAAAATATTGGAATCTTTATAAAATATATAAAAAAAGAAAACATCTTGTGAATTATTTCTGTTCCGATATAGATTGTTCTAATTTTCAAAGTTTCTTCTTCATCTTGTAATATGTAATAAATTACAATTATGTCCATTACATGAAATATATATTAAAGTTTTATATATCTGCAAACTAAATAATAAATCTAAAGTAGATAAAACTTCATTAACCAAAAACTATTTTAAAATTCCCCATGAATGAATGAATGAAAACAATTAACGTGCTAATCAGAGCAAGCTGTTGTGAAGCACGTCTACGACAGACATGCTTTCTGACAAGTCAGCGGGCGTGTCTGTTGCAAAATTCCCCAAGAAGTAAACAGTTTTTATTTTATTTGTATGTGACAATGAGGTTGTAATCAATATTAGTAAAAATTATTTGTATCAACAAACACTTTTTAAATAGCTTCAATTAAACATGAAAGTCTGTATGATCATGGAAAACCAATTAGATTGGAAAATAATGCTAAAAACCTGTTCTACCTCAGTTTAGAGTTCTACCAATTAGTTACAGCCTTTTAACTGTATGAATAAAAAATTAGTTTCAAGCACAGAACTAAATAACAACAGTTTTTGCTTGCTACAAATCTCTTTCTTTTAAAAGCTATTTTTTTTCACTAGTCTTCCCAGGCTGCCTTAAAACTGTGCATTAACTGTGCCTCAAGAACAAGACCAGTGCGTAGAAAATATCTTTCCAGACTATTTAGGAACATTTAGCCAAGGAAAAAACATTCTTGCATTTAACTGTTTCTCTTACCAGACTTGTTGTTAAAAGCCATTAATTACTATCAGACAACTTAGTGCAATCAATCTCCTATACATTCAGACTAATTTCTTGGCATTTATCCCAAAATAGGCCACACTCTTACAAAGTACAGAATTCAACAGACAATTTATTGTATTTTTATTTATATCTTTTTGAATATAAAATTGATTAATTGTTCCTCATAAACTGGAGAATGAAAAAAGTTATTAGTATTATCTGAGGTTTTTTATTTTATATATATATATTTTATTTTATTTTTTCTCATTTGATTGGATAAGTTTCTGAAAAGAAAAGAAAGACAGACTAATCATGGATTCTTAAGTCCTGTAAGAATAAGAGTATTACTATAAATGTTACAGAAAAAAGAAGAAAGTTTTTTTTAGAAGAAAGTCTCTTTTTTTTCATCTTTAAAACAGATCACTGAATAATTTATATAAATTCTTTTGTAATTTATGATTTCTTGCACTTTAAAAAAGAAAATTTATAATGCTAATAAAAGTTCGTGCAAATTGCTTTTCAGACAACCTTTGACAGTTAGACTATTTTGAGAGATAAATGATGGTTGCAAAATTGAAATAACAAAACGACACTTTATTGCATTAAGTGTAAAATAGCAAATATTTTGATAAAGGCTCATGAGAGATATTACAGTTTGATGCTGGGTTGTCTTTTCTTCATGTTTGGTGATTATGATGTCTAAGCCACACAAGAGTTAAATAGACTTGGCTGTTATGGACTGTTCTGTGTATAGAGCTGAGTATAGACTGTCTGGGGAACATCTACTGAGAGCTTTTAGAGGATTTTCTCAAAACTTGATGTATTACAGATTAAGCTTAATGGAATTAAGACTTTATATTTGATACATACATGCATGCATGCATACAGACACACACACACACACACATACATACATACACACACATATATACATACACACATACACATACACATCCACATACACATACACATACACATCCACACACAAACATACATAAATACATATATACATACATACACATGGCTATAAACATTTTAAAGTAAAAACTGTTGCTGTTTTATACAACAGCATATATAAATATTTTAAAATAACCCTTTATTTTATATAGTAGCATATACTTATTAGCTTATTTATTAAATCAGTATATAACTATATTTCTTTCATATGTTTTACTAATTTAAAATGTAATACTTACATTCATATAAATATACTTCAGAAAAGGAAAGAATAAAAACATTTAAATTTTAAATTAACAATCCAGCAAGGGAAAACATCAAATTCAGGGTGACAACAAAATGGTGACGCATAATGAATATTTTATAATACAGAACAAATCTAACGCATTCAGTTCTTAAATAAAGTTCATTATCTGATATTTATCAGTATATGATAATGATTTTTGAAAACCCTCACCAAACAATACTATATGTGAATATAATGATGTAATCAATATAGGTAAAAACACCTTGGTGTCAACTTGGTGTAAAAGATAGATAATAAATACATTACAGTTGATCTTCACAAAATTGTTCTTTGAAATGCTTTGTTATCATTCTTATCTGTGTGAACTGCAAAACAAATCTATCATCCACCAGATGATTTCAATGAGAATCATTAAATCCCCTTGCCATCACACACACACACACACACACACACACACACACACACACACACACACAAAAAAAAAAAAAAGAGGTAGCTAAGAAATAAACAGAGGTGTGATAATCATTTACAACAGATGAAAGAGTTTTTTTCTTTTTCTAATCTGAGGTACGTCCTACAGGTAGATACAGGTAAAGAATCCCCCCACCATGAAAGAATAGAAGTAAACAATAGTTAGGTGTTTTGAATTACAAGATAAATCATTGGTGATGGAGAGGGGATAGTGGACAATAAACAGTGACTGTTTGCAGATTTAGGGCTAATGTTGGGCAAAGATATTTAGTATCGGTCATTTGTGGGTTAAAGATGATTGTATCATAAGCTGTGTTGTTTTTGGATATACCTGAACTGGCAAAGCATTAAAAAATATATATGAAATTTAATATCTGGGAGGGGGAAATGAGATCTGGGAAATAAGATCTTGGAAGTTTACTTTAAATTGTTCTTTTGGCTGGGTGAATTTTATTTCATATTGTAAGTTGTAAATTATGGAAGTTCCTACAGAAAATGTTACTGATATTATTTATCAGAGAGGACCAGAGGTGAGAAAAATCCTATCACCTGTAGACAACACAGGCGTTAGGAAGTCAACTAGATCCAGATTGCACACAGGTATTTATTATATTTTTTAAATTATTATTATTATTATTATTATTACAAACCATTCATTGATTGAATAACAAAAGAAATCTTTAGTCCAAAAGAATAAATATTCCATGGTTTGAAAGTTTCCAGTTGATATAGATTTTATAGTTTGCATAGATTTATTATCCAGTTTTCAATAATGTGTATTTCATCTTTTCTTAATTATATGAAAGCAATGTAGTTTCTAAATGAAACCAGCAACATATAAATTGCAATTTCTTTTAAATAATTTTTATAGTAATCATAAGTAAAATAATCACTTTATAAAGAATTGTGTTTTTACTTAGCATTTAAAACAGTATTTCTGCAGTCAAGCACACAACAAATAAAAAAGAGTGTATGTGTAGGTATTGTATTCATCCTTTAACATTAATTATTTTCCTTTAACTGTTTATCTTAACTATGCTGCTGTTTTGTCCAGTTTCAATTTAACTCATCCCAGCAGTCTATGAGAGGGGGAAAAAAATGGATAAAGAGAATTCTTTAAATAGATGAACAGTTCAAAACAAACTATAATAAATTATAAAGTGTCTGTAATTATTGTACCCAAAAAGGATTTTTGTTTAGCCTGGAAATATATAAAAAAAATATCTGTCCATCCCAAATAGATTTTCCTCTGAAAAGATAATTACACTAAGCTAAACAGGTTTATTGCATGAGTACTTTACACAGAGTTCATGTAGCTGCATTTAAATATAATAATCTCTCAGGATCTGTTATATACAGTAGAGATATATAACAAACAAAAACAGTCCAGTCAGTTTTTATCAGATAATTGTTAGGTTCACTTCTTTCTTGGGGATAATTGAGAAATCCATAAATTAAACAAAACAAGTATATTGTATACAGGTTACTGAAAGAATGCAGCTTAGATGCACATTTTCACTCAAACTTACTGGCTTGTGGCTTGGACTTTTAAAAACATAAAGTTGTATGCAGGTGAGAAAGTCAGGAAAGCTACACATGAAATTTTGAAAGGTATACCTTCAACTGACAACAATCAGTACAGGTGTGTAGAAAGGTATGAGGTATACACACTTTCTAAAAGATGTCTGGTTCTGATAGTAGATGGGAGATTGACCTCAGATAAGCTGTTTTGTATTTCTCTTTGATAGTCATCAGTTATGTGAAGTAAGAAAAATACTGCAGGTAAAGGTATTCACCACTATACATTAAAAGAATAGTGATCTGTTTTACATCCAGGTAAAATTCTGTTTTGTTTAATATATTAAAAATAACTGTTGTTTGTTTATATAAATCAGATGTGAATGAAATAATATTTTATTTAGATTAATGGGTATGCTTTCAAGTTCATAAAGTGGTGAACAGAAAGTTATTAAAACAAAACAAAAAACAAAGTACTGGAATTTACAGCAACATAAATACAATATTCTTTGGAAATTTTTCTTTATGATATTTTATTATTGATATATTTATATGGTGTTTCATATTAAATGCACTTTATTTGGCTTATGTTACTATTGCTGATCTGGAACATTTCAAAATACTAACAATTTATACAATATTTAAAATATTTTGTATTTATTTGGTTTGGGATATGTTATTTTTGTATTATTGTAAAGATTAATATATTTATGCAAAATTTAAATATTATGTGTGTATTTTGATTTAATTATGTTGCTATTGTTTATCTGGAATAACTCTAAACACTAATTTATTTACAGTATATTAAAATGCAATCTCCATTGTTTATCTGATAAATTTTAAAATTTAATATATTATACAAAATTTAAATGTTTCAGTTTTATTTGGGCTAAGGTACTATTGCCTGTTTGGTATTATTCCAAAGACAAAAATATTTATTCAATATTTAAATATTTCAATTTTGTTAGGGCCAATTACTGTTGTCTATTTAATATTCTAAAGATTAAAATATTTACACAAAATTTAAATACGTATTAGTTTTAGCTAACTAACATTGTCCATCTTTTTTTCTACTGTTTAATATATTTATACAATATTAAAATAATGTGTTTATTACACAGTACTTAATATGATTGTGTCTACTTTTTGGGGGCTGTGTTTCTAAGATACTAAAAGTTGTATGTTATATCTGTGTCTGCATGAGTGGCAGGAAGTGTGTTTGGCTGTCAAGCTGTGTACATGTTATGTGCAACAAACATCAAAGGTAACAGGTAGGCTGTGAGATCCAAGTCAAAGATAGCAGTTTAACAGCTGTGTCTACAGTTTACTGATCAGACAGAAATATCTCATGTAAAATATCTTTGGAAAAATAAACTTGTCAGAACTGTAAATATGTTTAAATTTTTTGCTTATATATATTCTTTTTTTTTGTACTTGAAACTATTCATTATTTTTACTTTGTCCTCAAAATGGAACTCTACAACATAGTTTTCTCATTTTTTGCTCTATAGTTATAATATAAACATTATGACATACAAATATCTTTAAACAATTCAAAATATACAATTATAAACAATTCATCATAATTGTATTATTATTCAAAAACAATTTAGATTGTAATTCTTTACAATAATTCATAATATTCATTAATTTATAACCCATTTGTTTTTCTATATAAAGCAATTACAATATTGCATTTAATATGCATGGCCAAAGCATCAATATAATTTTTTTTTTTCACTTCATGAACTTCATGCAATCTGCCCACACACAATTTACCAGTTTTCTCCAAGCCATTATTACCTGTCAGAGAATATTCTGTTTGAAGTTGAAAATAATTGTGATTTTCCCTGTAAAAAACCCAGACACAGTTATAATCACCCTGAGGAAATTTAAATGTCAGCTACCTTATTGTTTTTTTGTTTGTTGTTTTTTTATCAGTTTAAAATGTACTGAACTTGTTAACTGTACTGAAGTGTGTGCTTTTACTTAGCTGTTATGTGAAATGTTGTAATAGTGGATGAGTGTGTTGAGTTACATTACTGAATGTTTGACCTCTTCAGTACTGATGTGTGGATATTGACATATGAACTGGGGCTTAAGTAGGTGATGACCAGGCATCAAACTGGTTTGATGAAAACATGACACTATATATAAGAGATTCTGTTTAATGTTACCATTAACATGGGCACTACAGGTACAGAGAAAATAATAATAATAATTATAATAATAGTTGTAGTTGTATTAATAGTAATAATAAATAAAAAAATATATAGCAATAAGTAAAGGTCCTGAAGAGTTAAACAGTATCTTAATATACTATGTGATTACCAGGTATCATATATGATGATGATCATCATCATAATGATTATTATAAGCCAGTGCTGCCATTCCATAAGTTTCTATTATTTGATATCAGGGGTTCTTTTACATGCACAAACATTGTCTTTTACATAAACAGGGAAACACATACCACAGTCTTCTACAAAATTTTAGTTAACAAGATATGGTACACTTAACATAAAGGGGAATTGATCCTACCACCTCCCATGCTTCAGGGCATTGCTCAGACAACTGAGCTAAATTGAGTTATAATTAAATAACCCTTGTACAAGTAATTAATTTACACTTTATAACATGGGACTCAGTCTGTAAAGATTTAAAGGAAATATACTTTGTAGTTTTAATTTTGAAGTTTATATAAAGTTATTTTCTTTTCTTATTTAAATGAAGTAATAATAATAATAAAGAAGTGCAAAATATAACAAACTAAATGATATAACTGATGCAAAAGTCAAAGGTAATTGTAAATGTGTAATTGTTATTGTAAATAAAGGAAAATGTAAGGAAATAATATATTGCTTTAAAATTCAAAAATTTTTATATTTTGTTTACGATTGCCTTTTTTTGACACAATTCCAGATTTTTTTTTTTTTTTTTGACACCAACACCAAAAAAAAAAAAAAAAAAAAAAAAAAAATGACTTAGATTTCTTTAATCTACATGTAAATATATCAAACACTGATGGGGCCCATCACAAAGGTTTTCCCCAAGTAGGACAAGATTTTTCATTTTCATATATACTAGGTAATGGCTGATACTGAGGAAATAATGGTTTATTTGAGGTAGAATTCTGTGTTTTCAGTCAGACTGATGTCTTGAATTTTCCTTTTTCTTCCCAGTGGGGGTCCTCCATAACTAGGCAGGCCAAATTAACTGTGTCTTCTTCCTTGTAATGGAATAATGTTATCTATCAGAGTCTCAGCTGGGGCCTGCCAGATGTTCCAGATTCAGGTATAAGAAAAAAAGAGTAACTTCTCTGAGTTTTTAAAAATAATTTGTTTAATTTATGACTAAAAAAAAACAAAACAACAACAAAAACAAAAACAATCTATAGTAGATAAGATAGGAACAAAGGAATTGTTTTAATAATTGATTTTACAAATGTTGTACACATAATTATATCAAAATAGGTTTATAATTTTTATGCCTAGCTTGAATAATTTGCCATAAAAATAACAGAAGCCATGTTTATAGTCTTTGAGATCTATTGTGTGTGTGTGTGTGTGTGTGTGTGTGTGTGTGTTTAGAATATTATGTTTTGTTTCAGAATATATGAAAGGGATTATATCAGTTACAAAACTGATTAAACATGATATTTTTATTTGCATATGAAAGTTTTATATGTGGAATGATAAGACTATTGTTAGGCTATTTGCTAAAGCCTGTTGTCCAATCCAAAGTTCATTACTTTGACGTGCAGTATAATTTCCATTTGTACATTCGTACCTGTGCAGAATAACTGATCTCACAAAAGGCTCTGCTTAGATAGATATATTAAATTAGTAAATTAGCTAATTAAGGCAACACACACACACTTTACAAGCACATAAAATGCACACACACAAACTCATACACTTCCTGTATTTTTACATTTTGTAAATATGAAATAAATGTAAACAAAAGAATACTCAAATATCATAAGTTGTTTTTATCTCTCACTTACTAGGGTTTTATTTGCCATTCAGTTGAAGTTAATCTTTTTATTTTCCATCACCTATCTCTTCAGGTATTTTGATTTGTGTTAACAGATCTTGATGTTGTTATTTTTCCTCTCTTTTCTCAGACACTTTTATTGATGTTGATTCAGATTCTGATGTTTTTCATTCAGTTTTTCTGATATTTTTATTGTTGTTAACAGATTTTCATATTTCTTCATTCTGTTCCTCTCATAGTTTGATAAAGATATCATTATCCAAGCCTAGACATGCTTCTCATTAACATATGAAAAGCAAGCAGTAAAAGTTATATTGGAATATCTGCCATTAACTAAACAGTTTCTTGTTTCTATAGTGAAGATCTCCTGTGATGTTCTGTCAGGTATTGATTGCATTCAGGTTCATGTCTTAACTACAGACAAAACTTGTATATGGTGTATCTCTAATGATGGATTTTTACCTGTGTATAATGCAGCAAAAGTTTAATTTATTAGTTACATCTTTAACATTGTTACTTGCAGAATATTACCTGTAAATATATATATATATATATTTTTTTTTTTTTACCAGTTACATCTTCCATTTGTAAGTGATTTCAGTTGGGAGTATTTTTCTTTGTATAATATATTTATTTATTTTATGGATTGTCATTGTTTCGAATGCCAGAAGTTATTATTTTAAATTTTCATTGATTAAAGTTTTCAGGATTTTACTGTTAATAAATTGCATCTTTTCAAAATGTTTTTACTGACCTGATTTGTATATTTATTTATTAGTTTTATATTTCAAATCATCACAGATCTTCACTGTTAGAATTTTATCTGAAAATATATTTATTAATAAGTTTTCTTTCAAAGAGCCATTGATCTGATTTTCTAGAATATATATATATTGCCAGCTATTTCACCAGTGTAATACTTACCTACACCTTTTAAACTGTCACTGATCAGAAAATCCAGAACTTTACCTAATTATATAGATATCTGAGATTTTTGTCACATTTTCATTGGTCTGGTTTGCTAGTCATATCCTATAATTATTTCAGTTTGAAGTCTGGCTCAACCTGAGTTGATTATTGTGAGATGGCAGTTAGTTAATCTGTTGGCTGTGTTTTGCATTAACTTCTTCTTGTATCTGCAGCATGATCTTCTGCTTCAGGGAATGGAACTGTGTGGGAATATGTTTCTCATGCATTAACAATGTTCTGCACCAAAGGCACCCATTTATAAGGCAGTATATATACATATATTCTGTACTTTTTCATTATGGCTACATTTTCTGTAAATATTTAATGACTGCAGATCGAAGTTTGTGATTTGATAAAATTGATTTTGTTTGGTTCTTGTATTATTTTGTACTGACTAATTTAGTTTGAACATCATGGATTTATAGAATTTTTTTTCCATATTTTTTAAAAACATGTCAAAGTATTAACATTATAGTCATTAGTGTTTGAATTGTATTAGAAATTAAGCTCAAAACCCTCTTAAAAATATATTAAATTCTGTTTTGTGTATCATTTATCAGTGCATTTTCTTTAAGAAAAGCAAAGAAAAATATTCCCAAAACCTGAAGAAATTCCACAGACTCGTACTATTATCCTATAACCAGTTTGTTTTTAATTTCAGCTTTGATAACTTCAAAGAACTGTAACTGCAATACATGCCTGTAAATCTATTTGCAGTAAACTGTTAAATGTGTTTTGCTTCTAAAAATAAATAAATAATCTTCCATTAGGTTTTAAGAATAATTTAATTTATATTATATTTTCCAGGTTCAACTCCAGTAGGTTCTAAGAATAGCACCAATTCTGCCTTGCTGCGGGCTACATCACCCAGCAGTACCACACACTCTGGGATCCCCACTCCAGGTGGGAGAGTTCTTTCAGGACCAAGGATTCCCACAGCTGCTGAAAAACAGTCCAACAGAACAAGTGCAAGTTCTACAAGCTCTACTTCATCTTCTAAAAGCACAGGTAACCCAGCTAAGCCTACCAGCAACAAGAACTCTATGTTGGACAAATTCAAATTTTTTAATTCAAAGGAAAAGGACAAGAATAAAAGTGTTAGCAAGAGTGCTTCAAAAACTGCTTCTTCAAAGACTAGTTCAAGTAGTACGACCCCAGGTTCAAGGTTATCTAGTGATACTGATTCTGGAAGAGATACCAAGTCATCTAGCTGCAGAAGTTCTAGTTCAACTGATGCTGGTGCTAGTAGTAGCAGCACCACTACCAATGGGTCTTCAAGCCCAAAGCTGCCTGCTAAATCAGGAAAGAAATCGCTGGCTCATTCGTTCAGCTCAAAGAGAGAAACTGGTAATACTTTAACTCCAGACAATGTAGCTAAGCGCAACACACCTTCCCCTTCTTCTCAAAATAGAACCTCCCCTAGTGTGTCTGCTCGTAATTCTCCTGTGCCTGGACGCAAAAGTGGTACAAAGGAAAAAGGTGAGTCTCGAGGAGCTCAGTCAAGTCCAACTCCTTCTAAAAAGAGTTCTTCCAACTCTAAAATTGGCAGCTTGATTCCAAAATCAGCCTCGTCTTCAGGAAAATCAGGGTCTCAGATTCCTGCACCAAGTACTGGCATTCCAAAACCATCCTCAGGTAAATCAAGTAAAGACGATAAAATCAAAAATGTACCTGCTGTGCCCAGCCACAAAAAGGCTTTGTTTGCCTCTCTGCCTGGGATGAATGCCCACAAGACATTGTCTTCCAGTTCTTCAAAGAGTTCTCTTCAACAAACAACCAGCCCTGCTGGAACGCCTGTAGGACCTGTTAGTCAGTCCAGCTCTTTTCATTCAAGCATGAGTCAGTCACATTCTAAGTCACAAAACATGTCATCTGCAGCTGAAAATCAACAACAGCTACAGCAACAACAACATGCTAGAGTAAATGTACAGGAGCAACAAAGAATAAAAGATAGTTTCCCTCGTGTGAATCTTCAGGAGCAACACAGAGTGACTGAAAATAGTTCTTCTAGTATTTCTGTGACCAAAGCAACAGCCCATGTGATGGCAGACATTACAATTCCTCCCAAGTCAACAACAAGTCAGATGGGACAAGTGGCAGGAGTTCCTAGTGGCAGAGCTGCTCCTGGGTTGTCAAGGACTCAAGTTGTCAGTCCTACACCAAATACTTATGGCAGTGTCACATTTTCCCAGACTGTTAATGTAGTAAAGCCTCAATGTTCTGTAGCTTCTCAGTCAAGCAAGCCCTCAGTGTCAAAAGCAGATGGCAATACTCAGACAAATTTATCAGTATTACAGAAAACAATCACTCCTACAAAATACTTGACAGACCCCAAAACAGGATCAACTTTCCGACCTGCAAGTCCAAGAGTTGAAACTCCTGGAAAATCAAGATCAAATACACCTTCCAGTATCAGTGTTCCATCTTCTAGTGTGAACAGCCCTTATCCTCTTGAAAACATTATTATCAGGTCTGTGGCTGGTGATGTGATCTGTCAGGACAGATCAACTACAAATTCACCTAAACTTGGTGTCAAGATGTTGAATTCACATTTGGGAAAACCTGCAAACAATGTTGCCATTGTACAGCCACGATCTGGAGAAAAGATAGAGACAACATTTGACACTGAAGTCAGGACAGAAAAAGTGAACAAAAGTGATGGTGGAAAGGAGACAACATTTTCTGAAAAGGGAACAACATTTGTTGATGACTCTGGTGAAACAATGGACATAAAACCCATGCCTCCCATAATGAGAGCTCTTCCATATGGATATTTCCGTGGATACTCTGGATACTCTGGGTTAAACTCCAACCGCAATTTCCACATACCAGGTATCTCAGTGCCTCAGACAGCCATGTATGCAACCAGCACACCCAGCAGACTTGGTGTTGTCAGCCGTCCACTGTTTGAGCATGGCAAGTATTACTCTGGTCAGATAAAGAGAACTAATTCTAACTGTCCCAACATTGGTGATCCTGACTATGCTTCTGATGTGGACACATATGACTATGTGTCGGGCTACATGTCTGATGGAGATATTCTCAAAAACAACAACAAGGGTGATGACTGGACAAGTGGTTACCTCAGTGAAGGTGGCGCCTCGTTGTATGCACGTCGACTACAGCAGCGGTTCCGAGAGGGCATGCAAGCTGTTAGAGAGTGCATGCAGAAGAGCAGTGCTGTTGTTGATGATGACAGGTAAGATAGTCATTACACTGCATATTTAACAGTATTACTTTTTTCAGATTTTTGAAGTGGTGGTGCTTTGAAATGTTGTCCTTCAAATATTAAACTCTTTATTATTATTTTTATTTTTATTATATTTATTTATTTTATTTTATTTTATTTTATTTTATTTTTTTTTTTTTTTTTTTTTTTTTTTATTATTATTATTATTATTATTATTATTAGATTTTATTTTTCATTTGCTACTATCCTGAAACAAGGAATTGATTATGGTTAATTAATTTATAGCATGCAATCACATAATAATAAAATATTTATTACAACTGAAATGATATATACCTTCAGGCCTAATGAGTATTTTACAAGATATTTTACATTTTTTTGTGATGAATGGACATGTAATAATACACTTTAACAGAAATTTCATATCTTGCTGTTTAATATAAAATATATATATATATATTTTTTTTTTAAATTCCTGGTTTCAATTTGAAAGTAGCATATTTTTGATAGATTTTATTTTCATGAACTCTTTAATATGAAATATGAAATATTGTTTGATTTTCAATATATATCTTAATTCACACCAGTATCACAGTACACTACATTCAGTAGATTTCAATATCACTTCTGATTTCACTATAAAAGTAGCATATTTTTATTTTCAATATGCTTGATATTAATTCATACCAGTATCAAAGTACAATACATTCAATTGATTCAAGTATTAATTCACACTTTAATATAAAAGTAACATATTTTCAATTGAAATCACAGCTGTTAAGGCCAGATGTTAGTCATTTTCAAATTCACTGGTTTACTAACATTTTACATTATCTTTTTGCAAAAGTGTATTGTGGTATGTTAATACTTTGACATTGGTGTATAAGTGCATAATATTATTTTTTTCATTTTATGTTTTTATATTTACTTATTACCTTCTTAAATGAAGGCTAAACAGTAAATTAAATTCAGTTAATTAACTGTGTAAAGAAAGACGGAAATTTTATATTTATTTATCTTGCATCTTGACTCTGATGGTATACCACATTCACAGTGCAGTTATCTCAAATATAAAAGAAAACATAAAACTATTAAACAGAAATATTCAGTCAAAGAAATGATGGAAAGATTTTGATTCCATCAGGAACCTTTATTACTTTATACATGATACTGACTTTTATTCTCAGTTTGAATTGTTTCTATCTGTGATACTTTAATTTTAGTGCAGTTCATTACACTTTTAATTTTACTATTGAATTTTTATATTAATGTTGAACATTACATTTTGCCTTTATGACAGCTTGACATCCAATAGTTGATGTATATTTAATGCTGAGATGTTATTAAACATTCATTTATTCATTCATTCGTGATCTTTCTCTAGAAATAATTTTTGTAACTAAGTCTTGCAAGACTTTTTACAAATGTATATTTTGATTAAAGAGAAAATAAAACCTCAAAATGAAAACAACTTTTTATTATCATCTATATCAAATCATATATTCTAAGGATATACTTCAGTTTAAATTTGTATTCATTACAGTTTTAAAATTCTGATTTATTTATTGTTAATATTACTATGATTAAATAATTTTAAACTTTCAACATTTAAATAAGGTGTGTGTTGCTTGTGCAAATGCTTAAGCTGGGAGATAACTCTTGTTACCTTAACATTAAGGGAAATAACTCATTAGTTTAAACAGATAAAATGTATTATAATTATTTCCTTACATTTTCTTCTTTTTTTCTTTTTTTTTAATGTTCTTTTGCAGTATTTCATGACAGTGAAAACAAAAATCAATAAAGGAAACCATATGTTAACTAGTTCTCGTAGAGAACTTATTTTGTTATCTTATTTAATTTTCATGATGGAAAAGAATATGTTAAAGTCTGGTGATTCACTCTCTGATGAATCATATTTTGTCCTGGAATATCTTATAAGCATAAAACCTGCAGTGAGAGGCAGACAAGTGTATGAAAGCAAAGTATGACTATAGTACTATTTTTAACTATGGTTAAAAAACCTTTTGTTTTACTAAATAGTATTAATTTTGGAGGAGTGGTGGTTTTAATATTTTTTAAATAATTATTATTATTATTTATTTATTTACATGTTAGTTCAAAATTTTAATTGCACAACAATTTTTTTAGCTGAAAAAGCACATTTCCTGTTGTTTATTTGTTTGATTTAAAAGAGGAAGAAAATATTTTGGTGTTTTCTTTTTTCACCACACTTCAGCTAAACAGTTTTTTTCCACTATCTTAATTTAATTTTTTATTTTTTTTAAATGTATTACTAAAGTCATTTTGTGGAACAGTTGTTTCCAGTATTGCCTTTTTTTTTTTTAATTCAAAAAATTTAAATTCCATTAACATTTTACTTTAATATTTTTTTGTTATTTTGTTTTCCATTAGAAAATTATTTCCTGAACTGTTTTTCACTTTAATTTTAAATTTATTTCTCACTGTGTATCTTAGTTTAGTTTATAATAAGAAAATCCGTTCAGAAACAGCTACATCATAAAATTCTCTTTTTTTTTTTTTAAATATTAACATCCTTATTTACATTTGTGATTATGTAACAATTTGGAAAGTTGATTAAAATCTAAAATTACTATTATGTTGCCTAGCAACTAATAATATCAAATGCCTGGGTGATGAAAAACATGTACACAGATTTTACTTAAAAGAAGGAAAATGTAAATTAAAAACAAATAAGTTTTCAATAACAGTTTTCAGTAATAACAGAATACTAATTCAAGCATGTTTGTATCTGTGTGTGTGTGTGTGAACTTGTATATAAATATCCAAGATATTTAATAATAATTATCATGATATGTGGGTACATAAACATGTACACACACACACACACACACACACACACAGGATCTCAACAAAAATTTATAATTATCTTGATCTTACCACAATCTTAGAAATAAGTAGCAAAATATTTTCTGTTAAATTCTCCCAATTACTGATATATAAATATATCCAAATTCTTTTTAAATTATTTTTTCACCTCTATTTCAGAAATAATTTCTAATATGACAGTCCCTAATTAATTCTCACTCTCCTATCCATTAATTACAGTTTTTTGATTACAGGTATATATATGTAGCATGTGTTTTGATCATAGTAACATGAGTCAGATATTAATGATAATAACAACAACAATTGTAATAATGATATATATTATAATAGCAGCAGGAACAGAAGTAGTAGTAATAGGAGTATTAATAGTAGTAGCAACAGTGCATTAGTGGTAGAAATTGCAGAAGTAGTTGTAGTAGAAGTAGCAGTAACAGGAGAAATAATACAGTAGTAGTGGAAACAGTAGTAGTAGTAGTAGCTGCAGAAGTAGTAGAAGTAGTAGCAATAGGAGCAGTAATAACAGTAATATCAATGGAAAACAGAAACTAGTAAGGTAGTCATGGAAACATTTCTGATTTGTGTTTTGGATGAACTTTTGTCTGGAATTTGTTTTTCTGCATTTTTTTACCTGGAATTTGTTTTTTCTGCATTTTGACCTCTCTAAGTATATGAAATTGTTAACAAGAGCTGTGCATGTTTTCCTTATGAAGACAGGTGGCAATGACCAGAGCGCACTGACAGTGATGTGAAACGACAGGTGTGTGAAGAGACAGTTTAGAAGGTGGTCCTGTGGCTGGCCAAGGTTAAAAAAACAGACTATCTCTGAGATCTGACTTTGGATGTTTTGTCTTTAAGCTGTTTCACAGATAGTTACTATTTGTATTCATGTTTTTAAAATGTTACAGCATAATCCTCTGAAAAGTCTCACTAAATTTCAAAGTATATTTAAAAGGGTGGTTAAAAATAATAAATTAAGCTGTTTTTGGGGGAGAGGTTTTCCTTTATGATATAATAATTTTAACATCTGTCTTTTGTGTGAAAAGTTTTATTATATTTAAATTTAAACTTTGAAATAATAAACAGTTTTTCTCTTTGCAATAAAATATTTAAACAACTTTTTCCATCATAAAATAATATTATTATTATTTTTTTTTTAAATATCTGTATGTTATAACAAATTAAAAGTTTATAGTATGATCCATTATCAGTTTGTTCCTACCATAAACACTTATGAAATTAGATAATACAAAATCTGTTATCATCATTTCCTTGTACATGACTATATGCTTGTCAGTATACTGATGTAAAAGTTTATTTTATAAAATAAACAGGAAACCCATCTTATCACAGAGGCCGTTTATGTTAAGATATGAAGTTAGTCATAATTGCTTTAGTGTCCTGCATTTTTAAGACTAAAGACCTCATCCTTTCTGTTTCAGTTAATGGATGTTTGTTTTTTGTGACAAATCAGCACATTTAAATATTATTAATTATTAGGTATTCTATGATGAAGATATGAGGAAAGAAACTCATTTCCATCATACTGTTATATTCATCAGTTAGGAGTAAATGGTACATGTATCCATCCTATAGAGTGATAAAAGTATACACTGTGACCTTTTATATACCATTTAAAGAACACTCGCAGGTTTAGGAAATTACAAAAAGAATATGTTGATGAGGATTGACAATGTTTTGACAATGTTTTCTTTCTTTTTTTCCTATTACTTTTTGAAGTGCTACAGGTATGACAGTTACTTTGTTTCTGACTTGCAGCAGTGGAATAACAGCCTATCTTTATGAAGCTGGAGTTAGCACAGCTACACACATAAAACCTGTTTTAATATCTACACATGTAAATGTATCTGATGCACATGTAAAACCACTAGTTTTATTGGTATTAAAGGTAAGCTGTATGAAGTCAGACAGTACTAGTTTAGATTTATAGACCAGAAAACCCTTGACTGCTCAAGTCATAATTAATGTATTGCCAAGCAAACTGGTATGTTAAAATGCATGGTATGTACTGACATTATTTTGATCAGCTGACATAGATAGAAGTCAAAGTTGTTTTATGAGAAAGAACCATATTCAGTCATAGAAAAAAACTAATTTATCATTCACCACAGTTTAGCTGAAGCTTAATATTTGAGTCAGAAATGTATGATTAAACTGAAACTGAAGTACATGGCTGCTTATCAAAACTGCCTTACTAGATCAGAATTTAATATGTAAATGTTTGACAATAGGACCTAAATGTGACAGGCTGGAATTTCAAAACATATAACCCAGCAGTGTGACATCCATGTTGGGTTTTTCAGCAGTGTAAGGGTTTATTTCATGGTTTGTCAATAGCATGGCTATAATCAGAATACACACTATCCATCAGTGACTCATCTTTAGCCAATACTTCATGCTAATTTCCACTGGCTGTGATCTGTAGACAGTCACGATACAAGTATAAGCTCAAATCTTACTATGCTCCATAGATTTATTTGGCAAGTTAAATCACAGCATGATAGTACTGGAGAATATGGGATCAATTCTGGATAAGTGTCCCTGTTGATATTGCTTCATTCTTTTCTCTTCTTTTTTTAAAATTTAAAGTAAACACCTCATAATATCACATTACATGTTCATTTTTCTCTTCATGTATCCATTTTTGTTATTTATAAGATACTAAACTTTGTTTATATAGATAGATAGATAGATAGATAGATAGACAAATAAGAAAGATGATGTTTCCATTGCTGATACCTAAGAAACTGAGGTTTCTTTTGCATATGAATACATTATAGATACTATGATTTCTTTTGCTGATATATTTAAATGTTGAGATTTCTTCTACTGATAGATGAGATATTGAAGTTTCTTCTGCTGATATGTATCAGACACTGAAAATTCTTCTGATATATTTTTTGTTTATATTCTGATATATAGAGAGAGATAAAGTTTCTTTTGCTGTTATAATAATAAGAAAATTTGAGGTGTTTGTGTCTTATATTTATGTGAGATTGAGGTTTCTTAGTTTACATTTAAAATAACTAAAAGGTATGATGATGCAAAAGAGCTATCAGTTGTAACCCCCATTTCTCAATCTAACTACCATCTACACAAAGCTTCATTTTGCATTAGAATTGTTTCTGAAATGCTGATAAGCATCTTTTTGCTTATGAGTACATCAGTGGCTTGGAAGCAATTAGTACAAACAAGTTAATAATTCTGTTGAAAGGCATTTAGTAATACAATTCAGACTACATACACAACATGACACAAATATAAATTCCTCATCCCTAGATTCCCATCTTTCCATGTTGTTATCAGCAAGAACAGACAACCTGCAATACATCTGCTATCAAGATCATATATCTTTGAGCTTGTGCAAGTGTGACTTCCAAGTCTATAAATTGTGAAGTATATTCTCAACTCTTTGATGATCCAAAAAACACCTATAAAATTACAAAGCTAGATCACAGAAAAAGTAAACATTAATTTTTTAAAATATTCTTTTACCCACTGTCTGTTTGTTTGGAAGTGTTGTGGCTGTTACTTTTTCTGAGATTTCTGGCTTATAGTAAATTGGCCAAATTCTAGATTTTTGGGACAGTAAGGATTCTAAAGAGCATCACAGATCTTGTAGGTCAGAGCCCAGGTGAGTTAAATCAGTGAATTTTTTTCTAAGAGATAGGCAAAAAGCCAGTTGTGTCTTGTTTAATAGCAAGACATTGCACTCAGTGCTGAGAAAATGACTGTAAGCATTTATTACTATGAGATTAATTTATAACTCAAAGATTAATTGTTTTCAAAATTAAATAAATTAAATAGCATGTTCATGAATTTCTTCATGCTGTTTAGACCATGCTTGGATTATTATCATGGACTGTTTTTGAGTATGATCATTCTTCTACAAATGTTGTATTTTCTCTCATTTATCCATGCATACAAAGCATACATCCAAAACGTATGTGTGTGCATGCACACGCATGCACACACACACAAACACACACACAAACACACACACACACACATGCACAAATTTTATAATCTCATGCACAGATCTTGCATCATTATATTCTGTGCCCATCAATTTTAATTAATTCTGAAATTATTTCCTTTTAGGTTTCTCTGTTTAGTTTGTTGTTTTTTTCTCTTCCTTCTTTCTTTATCTCTACTTTTTTTTTCTCTTCACCTTTTCACTTTTTTCTTCTTTTCACATTTTTTTTTAGTCCTGTTCATTTTTAATATGACTAGAATTCAAAACAGATTAAACATATTTTTTGCCTGTATTTTATTCTTGTTGTCAGAACTACATTTACAAGAAAATGGTTTTCTTAAATTATGTTTTATAACTCACAGATTATCTTTTGTGCACCAGACATTACATCACATTAATCTAACCTCAAAAATTAGTATCCTTGTTAGACACAAGTATCTGAAATAGGCAGGTGGTTGTTTAAAGCACACTGACCTTTGTGACTCCATTTAATGATTAAAAACTGTAAAAGGACCTATCCCAGTAACCATGGTACCAGACATCACATAATGACACTTTCTATAACATTATTGGAAAACAAATTTCTATAATCATGATAGAACTATTTTTTTATTATTATCACGTTAAAAGCTTTTTTATTTTTTTATTTCACCAAGGGTAAATGGTCATCATAACTGATACGTTTATTTTATAATAATTTTTAGTAAGCACTGATATTTGTAAGTGAAGCAATTTGATGAGAAATTTACTGCTATTAGTTTGTGTATGTTTTATGTACAGTATTGAATGTAGTCTGGCTTTTATAAACATAATTGCTTGAGATGTTTTAACTGTGTATATGTGACTGAATATTATGAAGGGTTTTAAAAGTAACCAAAGGCAATTGCTGCTTGATGCATTAGACATAACTATGGCTAATTATAAGTTATAAAATTTGTGTACTATTCAGAGCTTCTTCAATTATTATTTTTTATGCATTTAAAAACTAGCAAACGTTAAATTCATATAATAGTTTGCTGAAATTTTAATGCTTAGAAAAGAATTATTTAGTTATATTCCAAAATAATCAGTTTTTAAATCTGTCTGTTCTCTTTAATTTTGATGTTAATAATGGTGAGAGAATGTTTGAAATGTGTGTATGTGTATGTGTGTGTTTTTGTTGTTGTTGTCACTGCAGCTGTTGATCTTTTAAAAATTGCACTAATTTATTCATTTTCATTTTCAAATTTGAAGTAGCCTGTCCCATTTACAAGAAAAAGGGAAGTAAGCATCTTTTCTGTGAAATGATTATATATTTTTAATTACGGAAAAGCCCATTAATAATTTTACTAAATGTAATTGAATTTATAATGATTATAGCCTGGTTTATATTTAGCAGAATGTGTGGGTTTGTTTCAGTATTTTTTATTTATTTCACAGATGGCACATATCAGTCTTTTTTTTTAGGACTGATCTTAATTCTGTCATGCTGAGTTTTATGTAGTTGCTTGTACAATATAACTAATAACTGGTGATTATGATGTCATTAAGCAAAACTGTTCAATTATTGAATTTGTTAGAAATTATTTGAAAACACTGCTGTTAATACTTAGATATTGTTTATTTTATTATCAACAATTTTTTTTTTTAAGTTGCACACACACACACACAAGAATCTTTTGTTTGGAGTTAAATATTATTTTTGGCAGTTTCTTTATATATATATATATATTCATTCCTGTAAGCTTACATTCATCCTACTCTATCACTATCTAGCCATTATTATACATTAATATATAATATACAGGCCTACATACAAACACAAACACACACACACACACACACACACACACATGCATGCACACACAAAAAAAGATGCATATATGCACAGATACAACACATGCACACTTAAGAAACACAAATACACAGACATGTATTTATACTTTTTAAAAATAAATCCTATCACAATTACAACACCAGCTTCAAACCACTAAGAACACATATACCAGCTACTACAGTTGTTTTTCCCTTTATATACAACAACAACAATTATAGATTTTTTTTCTCTTTCTCTCTCCTATGTTAAATCCTGTTCATGTTGTTCCACCTCACACTGAAATGGAGGCAGCCAGCCAGCATGGCATGATGGCAGACTTTTAGCATGCATTATTCTTGTGTCTCATTCACAACAAAGAGACCTTTGGCTGCCTTGTTGTGCATGGCACAGTAGCTTCTGGCTTGGATTATAATTGTTTCCACTGTCTGCTATGGCAGTGCTGGGATGAAGTGAAGAACTAAAGACACAATGCTTCCACTTGGTGCTGATAGCAACTGGGACAGGATTACTCACACGTGTGATACAGACTTGTTCTTTTCTTTGAATGATGTGACGACACATTGTGGCTAAAATTTTACTTATTAAACAATGTCAGACATACGGATGTACACCATTCCTGAGAGGGCAGGAGCTGCCAGGTCTAGTAGAATGAGAACAAATGGAGCTTTTTTACGTACATTTGGTTCCAAAAGATATTTAACACAGCAAGGGGTTAAATGTTCTTCAAGGTAGGAATTAAAATGTTTAGGAAATTACAGAAATATTAACTGAGAAAATTATAGAAATGTTAACTAAGGAAATTATAGAAATGTTCGTGTTGATAGGAATTAAATTATTTTTAAAATTAAAAGAATATTAACTCAGGCAAAATGTTTTGCCAAAATATAGAGACTGGAATTAAAATATTTAGGAAATTATAGGAATATTAACTGAGATAAAATTAAAATATTCTGGAAATGATAGGAAAATTAATTGAATTGTAATTAAAATTATTTGGAAATTATGGAAATAACAAGTGAGATGTGAATTAAAATATGTAGGAAATTATAGAAATATTAACACAAATATGAAATAAATTCATAGGAAAATTAACTTAGGAAAAATATTCTTAGAAATTATAATTATATTAATTGAGTTAGTAATCAATGAAATTATGATATTGCAGAAATATTAACTGAAGAATTTATAGAATTTGGAATTGACATTTAAAATATTTAAGAAATTATAGAAATGTTTATTGAGATAGGCAGGTATTGACATATTTAGATATCTACAGAGGAATAAAATATTAGGAAATTTTATAAAGATCACTGAGGTAGTACTTTATTATTAAAATTAAAGGTATACTACAGATAATAGGTAATATGTAGAAATTAAAATATTTGTGAATTTATAGGACTTGTTTCAGTTTTATTTACTATAATTTATCAAATGATAATATTATTGTGATGACAGGAATTAAAATATTAAAAAAATTATATTTATTTTGTACTTTAATATTTATATTTATCTTGGAAGCCTACATATTTCTTATATTTGATTCCATAAAATAATTAACATACAAGCACATACAAGCATATAGTGACACCAAGACACATGTAGACACATACAAAATAGACATACACATGTAAACAAATAAACAAACACACACACACACACACACACACCTAATGCCTCAATACATAGAAAAAACCCATCATAAAAAAGATATAGTAATAGCTAGAAATACCATCATCCAACTTATCCAGATTTGAACTTGGTACCTACTACAGTATATTGAGATTACTTGCCCAAAGTATGTATGTCATGTAAGTAATTTAAATTTAAATAGCACTTGGATCAGTCCAAATTAACGTTTCATCTCTTTCATTAATCTGTTAATAACACCCACAAAAACCCTCACAAAAAATTAATATTTGTAAAGCAGCTATTTGTTTATATAAACCAGTCACTCTCTGCAGTCACCAGCTGATACAGCTGGTATGGCCAGGTCAGTGATAATATTTAATATATTTCATATCTAGCTTCTGTCAGTTTAGAATAGTCTCTCAGAGATTATTATATCCATTTAAAACTGTTACTTATCAGTCTTGAGATACATCTTGCCTTTAAGCGGTATGCTTGATTTACAGTATTTAGACACTGATGTATTTATTGTTTATATATAATACATGTACACATACACATACACATGATTAATATAGACCTGTACACACATTCAAGTTAGTTTTTTCACCATAAAATACATAAGCACTCACACATATGAAGTAAATACAATGTAAGTAAATAAATAAGTAATAATTTTACAAATTCATATCAAAGTACAGGTGCAAATAACTAATTAAATTGTAAGGTTAAAGCACATATGGCATGGACTAGGATCTCATAATATTATAGCCAGTAAACTAAGGACAATGTCATAGGTTATTGTAGTGTTTACATGGGTTTATGAGTGTGAAACAGACTGAAGCATAATTACACAATGTTAATAAATTTTTATATTTCCTATTTATCGTAATCTCTCAGGGCCATTAGCAAACAAAATTCATGTTTTTATTATTACCACATGTTACAGTACACCAGTTAGTCCATTATAAAAATACTATTTCCTACTGTCAATTTCGATTGGATTCTATTTTTAAACTCTTTTTATGCTCATAATCTACAGCTGTCATATTACTGTTTGTTGGGCTTATTGTCGTATTTTTGTGATAAAATTCACACACCATTTGTCTGAACAAAGCCTGAAGAATTTTGAGCACAGATGTGTCTGTGAGATATTTTTAGTTATTAAATGACCAGAAATTGCCCCCAGCTTTTGTTTGTTAGGTCAAATGCATTGGCATTTTTTTGTTATTAATCAGCATCGTTATGTAATATTAATAACATTCTGTACACATTGAACCTTTTAATTCATACACAGTTTCACAAGCAATAAATCACATTTTTCTTTTTTCTTCTTCTATTTTTTAACCCTGGAGTGCCTTAACTAATTTGCATAATGCACATTTAAAGCATGTCCAAACCTAGTTGACATTATGTAATTTGCCAGTTCGTGATGGCAGTAGGCTTGTAATGCTTTTGTGTGAAAGGGAAACCTTTTGTGTTGTCTTGTATAGAAAACTTTCTTGCCGGAAATCAATTCTTATTGTGTTGAAAAATTGGGCTGATTTGCTGTTACGTGAATGACTTGCATCTTCTTACTAATTCCTTTGTAACACATTTTGTTAAATCAATTAAATACGATGTAACAAGAATAGTAACTTGTAACCGCTGCTTGACAATTGATTGGTTTATAATCCTGGCCTGAAAAGCTGTAATATGAATGTCAAGTCATTTTTGTTTATTTGTTTTTGGAAAACAAGAAAAAAAGGCAAAATGAACAAGATAAACATTTGCATTATACATCATAATTAAGTACCCATTCACATTCATACACTCATGCATGCATACATGTATATTTATAAAATTGGGACACGTATCCAAAATGACACAATACTTCTATATAAACATATATTTTTAATATATTAATAATACTAAAAATCATAGTAAAAACAATAAAAATAATTTACAGCATAATATTACATTAGTCTGAAATAAAATGTAATGAAAGTCTGACATTTAAATAGAAATAATTGTTGGTGGTTAACTAGAAGAAAAAATTGTTTAGTTAAAACACTTGTGTTATTTACTCTCTATCTCTCTCTTTTACTTTATTTCAATTTCTCTCTTTCTCTCTCTCTCTGTCTCTCCCTCATCTCTCTGCCTGCTGTCATCCCTTTTAGTTGTTTTTTTTTTACTTCCTATAATCTGATTAATCAGTATTATTTACGTTTCTGAATGGTCTTCATGTGTATGTACATAACTTTAGAAGTTGCTCTTCCATAAGAGTTTAGTTTTTTTGCAGTCATCTGCTTCAAGATTTATTTTATTGATTCTCTAATGCACAAAACGTGGATGAAATGCAAAAGAGAATGAACCAGAGCAGAAAATTTTATAGATTTTTCCTTCATTTGTGACAGTGACAGAAGATTATGTGCAAAGTTTTTAAGAAAAAGGGATAAAAATAAAAAATAAATTCGTGCAATTTTTAGTGAAGCAAACTTTAATGATAGAGAACAGACAAGACTTGAGATTGTAAAAAGGTTAATTTAATGTTTAAATTATTTAATTAATGTGTTGTTTTATACTTTAAGTTTAAAGTTAGTGCCATTTAAACTGCAGAAATGTTCAAAAGTGAAAACTGTTCTTTTTGTGTTGACTAAAATAAAGTTCTTACGAATTGAAACCATTTTCTGCAATTGAAATATGTGGATGAAAATTGTCTTTCTTATTATGATTATGTATTAATTTAGATGCATTTTACTGAACTATTTTATTTTATTTGTGTTAATTATTAATTTTATTTAAAAACATATCCATCATCAGTTACTAATAAATTATATCTCACTGATTTTTATCTCTACTTTTAGTACTGGTATTATTTATTTATTTTTATATTTTGTTAAAAAATAATGTAAGAATAAAATTAAGAAAGCTAAACATTTTTTTAAATTATATCAGTGATATATAACAAATTCTTTTACAGTTGATACTAAATACTAAAACTAAACCATAATATTCTAACCCAGAAAACAGACAAAACCTATTATATATATAATTTAAAGTCTATTAAGATGTAAAATTAAATTCCTTGTACATTTCAATGTTTTTATTTGCATATTTGATTACAAATAGTGACAGAGAAAAATAAATAATCTGGTTATTATTTTTGCATGTAATTTTATCCTTTAACCGTGCTGCAGAAACTCTGACATGCCATTAAATTCTACTTGGAACATAAATGTTTAATTACACAACATGTGAAGACAGACTGAAGTAATTTAAAATTACATGCTGAAAGTTACATATTTTACACAGATATTTTTCATGACATAAATTTCAAAAGAACAGTAACTTATGAAAATAATTTTTTAAATTTGTTTTTAGATATTTTCTTTTAATAATTTTAAAAATATTAAAGTAAAAAAATAATGTAAATTTACAAGTAATCATTTGGAAAATATTTTTTTTTCCCCAGACATCTAATTATTTTCTTTTTAATAAATAAATATGTTATATAGTTTTTATAAATATTTAAGTTATTTAAAAAGTCTCAGATCCAATTTTAATTTCAGAAAATAATTTCTTCTTTTTTTCTTAACCTATATGGATTTTATTGAACTATCTTATTCTTAACAATCTGTAAATGTGAATTCCATCAATTTAAAAATGGTCGAAACTGCAAATCCACAACTATTTTTCTTATATCCAATCTGATGTCTATCACTTAACTCTGTTTCCTAGCCAATATCAAAAGATGAATTTAACAACAGACCCAAACTACAGTTCTGCCTAATTATTTTTTTCTATAAATCTATAAACAAGAAATTCTTCAGAATAACAAAGGGTCAAAACTACAAGAGTTTTTTTAACCCAGACCAATATATAAATAAGGAATTCATCAAATTAACATCAGTTGAGGAAAAACAATACTCTGCAGATTTATTTCGGCCAGTTATAAACAAAGAATTCATCAGATTAACAATGGACAAAAAATTACAATTCTGAAAACAAATATTTTCAGCACATTGTTTTATTCTTCTTGGCCAATGAGAAGAGATTAAGTGAAGACAATTGACTTGCTATTTTGTATTGTCCATTCAATCCCAGTAGAGCTGGGACAGACAGTCTGCTTTAGAGGGAGTGACAGGTTGTAACAATGACAGTCAGTGATCTTATTGTGGTCTAATAAAGTCTCCATTCAGATTTGTCAATACTGATCTCACTTGGTCATCATCTAATAAAGTTGTGTTGCTTGATGATGATAATGATAATGTAGTTAAGTGTGTTACAGCAGTGAATGTTTAGTTAAAGGAAAAAATGTACCTAATTGTTTTCTAAAATGTTTACAGTGTGATTGGAGACAGATGCATGTAATGTGGCATCATCTTTTTCTTCAGTACTGCTTTTTTTCTTCTTTTTTTAACTTTTAATTTAATTTAATTTATTTTAATATGATAAATGGAGAATTAAATGTTATTTTCTAGCTTGGAATAATGAAAAACAGATTACAATGTATAGTGCAATTTTATTATGATATATACAGTTCCAGACAGTTTTGTTTAAAATTGCCTGTTGTTAATTTACTTCACATGTGTACAACATTAATTAGGTTTTTTGTTATATTTACAGATTTAGTCTCTTTAGAGCACTGGATTTCATTTAAAATGAAAAACATAACATTTAGTCATATTTCCCAAATAAAATGTAATTAGTAACTTGTGTTTACAGAAATGTTATCATTTTATTTTAGTCATCTAAAATTTATTCAGCATGTGTATTCAACATGATATTACAAAAGGATCCTGTTTTTATTTGGGTCTAATATATTTTATCAGTTAAAATAGGTCATGACATTATTATTGAATAATAATATAAAAAAAAAGTAAATAAATAAATTTCTAAGAATCAAAGCATTATATTTCTAAAACTATTAAATAAATTTTGATATTATGTATATTCTTTGATATATAAGAATCCAAGCATTACGTTTATATTAAACATTTCTTGTATTACAATTATTTTTTTAAATTTACAAACATCTAAGCTAGATGCTGTAAAATTATATTATTATATAAATTCTGTAATACATATTTTATAACAGAACAAATTTCATTTTCTAACATAGCAAAATACATCTTAATGTTATTTTCATTATAATATTAAATAAATTCTAGTTATTCTTTAACAGAATATTTTTCTGATTCTAAGAATAGACTCTGTTGTGGAGAGAGAACAGTTTCAGTTTATTAAATTAAAGTGTTGTTATCAGCACAGAATAATCTTGTACAACTTCAGAAAGCCTCTCTAGAGGAATGGGAAGTCAAGAAAAACTGTAATTTCTTTACATTAAATGCATATGATTGTAATCATGTGAATACTGATCAAATAAGATGGGACTGACTTATTGCCATTTCTCATTGACAAGTAGCTGTTTCAAGTGAAGAGACAGTATATATTGCACAGCAGAGCATAATTCTGTTTGTCAGTTTTCTAGACATTAATCACGATGTCTCCCAGAGATGCAATATTCTCTTAAGTAGATGAATACTCTGCTGCCAGGGGGAGGTGTTTTGAATTAGTTTGTACCTGCCATCTGAATTTTTCCAATTTCATTCATATTAACATTGCCAAATGCTTGAAGAGCAGGAAATAATATAGATAAGATGCTTGCAAGAAAAAAAAAAAAGAAGAAGAAAAATATTTAACAACATACAACATATTTTTAATCTATAGTTATATGGCATCTCACATATAGTTAAGGATTACATAGATAATGAGAGAAAACTAGCTTCTTTCATGCAATGGGCTGTTTTTTTTTTTTATTAACATTAACTGATCTTTTATATACACCTTTCCATAGACAGTATCTGGTTTATTAATTGGTCATGGTATATGTTTTACTAACTATTGAGGATCAGGATCCATATAAATAACACATATTTTATGATTGTCCCTAATTGTACTGAGAGTCTAATTAATTAAACAAAACATTTCTTTCTTCTTTCTAAAACTCTGGAAATTATAGAAAAGTTTCCAAATGTGTTTACTGTAATTTAGCAAAGGATAATATTAGTGTTGGGACAATATGCAGTTTGTTACCTTTTTTGTTTTAACAATTTGACTGCTTCAGTTAAAATTAATATTCTTTATTTTCCATCATGTCAAAGCTTTTTGAACATTTTTATTAAATTACCCTAAAACACAAAAAAGCAATCATGAAAACACAGTTTATATATGTACATGTTTATGAGGAATGGCATAAAGTAATAAGTTAACTCAAATAATAGTTTTTCACATGTCAAATTATGAATTGTGATACAGTATATAATCTGTGATGTTACTGAAAGCCACCCATTGGAGGAACAATCCTTCATAAAAAGAGACAAGATTTAAATGTTCCATTGGTGGGAACTATCTTCCACAGGGAGAAACAAGATTTGATTTCTTCCATGTTCACTATATCAAATTTACAAACTGTCTTATTTATGAAAAGTATATTTATTGTGACTACACTATAATATGATTCATTTTGCACTGTTTATTCTAGTCTTCTTTTTTTTTTTGGACAGCAAAATGAAATATGTTCATTTCATGATAGCAGTAAAAGGTTTTGATGAATAATATAATAATATAATAAATAATATAACTAATGAAAAAAAGGAATGAAGGAATAATTTTAGCAAAGCACAGAGAGATTTATATTATTGATACTTGAAGTCCAATATGTTGATGTTAAAATACATAAGATGAAGAAGAAAAAAATAATGTATTAAAAAAACACCAAAATCTCATATCAGTAAGAATAATATAATGTGATAAAAATATGAATGCTCAACAATACAAATATTCCCAGTGAACCTAATTCTTGTTTATTTTGTATTTCAAAAGATAGTTTTAATTAAACTGCATTACCAAATTTAAAAATAAAAAAAGACCAAAGTCCAACAAAACACTGACAAACATTCAAATCACAGTAGAAAGCTTTTCTTTGGTGTTTTTTTTTTATATTTAATTTCATGAACTGTTTTAATTATTTCTCAGGGTCATAACCTAAAAGGGTGGGCTTAATTCAATCCCCCTGCCCTAGGGTTTATGTGTGATGAATATGGTTTGTGGCAGGCAGATTTTAAAAATGATGCACTGACTGGAGCTAATATTGTTTTTCCCAAAGGTAATGAGTTTTTCTCTCAGCTGTTTGAACTAATTAAAATGAGAATATTTCCAGTTATTATTCATCACTGTCAAACTGAATTGTTTTCATTGTTTATTATATTTATTTATTTATTTTAATTTTTTAAATATTTAAAATATTTTTCTTCTCTTTCTTGTAAACAAGAATCTCTAGTTATATAATGTTGATTAATTCTGCAACCATGTATTTCAAAAATAAAAGAAAATAAAAGGAAAAGAAGATTTAATAAGATTACATTTGTAACAAATAAAACAGAATCATACAAGCTTAAAAAAACGAGTGGTTTCTCTGTGTAAAAATGTGAATGTGCATGCATGTGTGCACACCTCTGTATGTTATATATCTATGTAATTGTCAGGTGCTTCTGCAATATTAAATTTTTCAAAATTACAGTTTTTTTCTTTTATTAATTGTGCATGTCAGTGTCAGAATATAAATATTGGTCTTTAAGTTTTTTTATTTAGATCTTTACATGTTAATGAAGTCTAAATATATATAAAGGTAAATAATTAAGTCTAAATATATAAAAAGGTAAATAATTAAGTATAAATAAATAAACACACACACACACACATGAAAACACTGAGTCTGGATATACTTTTATGAGACAAAACAAAACTTCCATCAATGTATTAAAATGTTCCAGTGTTATCTATTGAAGTAATTTAGCTCTGAATTATCAGGTATAAAAACTGATGTAGTGTAAGTGTTTGTCAAACAGAAATGTCTGTGAAATTAATGGAAACTTACTGAGCTATAAACATTGTGTTCTGCAGTGTCCTAGTGGAAGGAAATAGTGTAAAAGATGCATTTGCTTAATTAACTTGCTTACAGAAGCCATCAAATGGGTTTAGAGATTTTTCTTAAATAGTTCATCTCTGTAATTTATTTTACAACTGTATACACAGATTAGATAGATATTTTTTCTTACATTATTTTAACATTTTGCAACATTTATCACACACACACACACACACACATTTACATATTTTTGGTTGATTTTTCTACTTTTTTAAAACTTTTTTATCATCCTTTTTTCTTTTCTATTTATTTTGTTGTTCTTTGTTCTTTTTCTTTTTAATATTGCCAATTTTAATCTTTGTAATGCAAACAAAATTAACAGGAAACATTTAATGATTACCCATCAATTTTAAATCCATCAGTTTTACTCCATTTCCTATCTGGTGATAAGCAAGTTTGTGGCTGTTACTTGATAACAAGAAGTGAAACATACTGTGTCTGTTACTTTTATTATCTCTGCTGATGTAACATTGGAAGTTTTTTTTCTACCACTTGTACTGGAAAATTACTTATTCATCTGTTATTGTGATAAAAAAAAAAAAAAAAAAAAAAGATATTCAATAGTCATGACAACATATTTGTTTTTGACCTTGTAAAGTTGATAAC
The DNA here is from genome assembly GCA_012295275.1 of Chrysomallon squamiferum. Classification (NCBI taxonomy): domain Eukaryota; kingdom Metazoa; phylum Mollusca; class Gastropoda; order Neomphalida; family Peltospiridae; genus Chrysomallon; species Chrysomallon squamiferum. Next base: position 31,880,926 of record CM022665.1, on the reverse strand, counting down.
TTACATACTTTGATGTGAAAACTGAAAAGGATTTGTATTTATAGTTATTTGTTATTAGGCCAACAAAAATGAAATGTTGTTCTGCATGAATAATCAGTTCTTGATTCTCAAATTAACTCTTTTTTTTTGGTTAATAAGAAATATCTGAACTTTTTATTCATGTTGTACAACTCAAATAATTTTCTTACTGATTTTTTAAAATGTTTGTAATTTTTTATTTCCTAAAAAAAAAAAAGTTTGTAATAATAAATGAGGGAAAATAGCTCATGCTTTTCAAAAAATTTTGATAAAACTTTCCATTCTAGTGGTTTTAAATATTGTTTTGCTTGTCCCTATTTTGGGGATTACTGTTATTTTATTCTTCATCATAATCATTATTATTATTACATTTATTATTATTAGTCTTACTATTGCTACTACTACTAGTATTCACCTTCATAACCACATCATATAGGTTACAGAAGTAATTAAAAGACAAGAATGAGTATATAATTGTGTTAATTCTGACATGGCTGGCTGGGTCTGGTTTGCAAAGAAACTCTTACATGATCAAAAAGACATGGGGGTTTATTTGACTTGAAACAAGTTAGTCTGTTAAATAATGCACAATTATCAATAAGAAAACTATCCTTACAGCATGCTGATTTGTCATTTATTATTTAGTGTTCTTCTGCATCATACCAAAATCTGGAAATGATTATCTGAATTTTGTAGAAAAAGATAAAAATTAAAATTTCTCCTTGTTTTTGTTTATGAAAAGGGATGTTTGGATGAAGTATGTTGAGCTGTATTCTGAATAATATATTGGAAAACATCATATAATGTTTGGATAAAATACATAAAGTATATCTCTGAGTGTATATATTACAGAAAGGACAGTGCATATCATAATTTGTTTTTCAGTAATGAAGAAATAACACAGCATCAAAGTAAATAAAAATTTAGTCTCTGATAATGACAATGATTCTCTACTGAAAAATTCCTATCCCTGTTTTCAACACTTGTAAGAATATAAAACCAATATTGGAATAACTGAAAGCATGATACTTCCAAGGAGCAAAAAGCAAAGAGATCAATTCCCATAAGAATGTAAGTGTTTTGCTTCAATACACAGCCAGATGATACAAGATTGTATCAAATGGTGAAGTATTTATTACCATATTTATGAGTAATGTCAAATAATCACCTGCTTGGAACACAGAAACACATACTAAACTTTCTTTAAGGCTTATGGTAAAGATTCTTTGATTGCAATTTGTGTTCATTTTCTTTAAGCAAGAAAACAAAGCAAAGTGTCCAGTTAAACAATTGTGTATTGCTTTAAGAGTGATACACATAAAATAATCTGCATCTGTTTACACAGACCTTTTAAATATCTTAGTCATATTAATAAATTAACAACAGATGCATCATTTTGCATTAGTATGTTCAGAAGATGATACGGAATCGAGGTATTATTATGTTGTTAGAAGTTGCTAATCTGAGAAGAAAATAACAAAAGAGAAACAATAGATTCACATATTGATGAATTGTTCAAACAGTGCATGCAGCAAGAGATCAACAATTGAATATCAATAGGTAGGGATCAAAGACATGGCAGAATATGTTTGTGTGTAATGTAGCAGCACTATCTTGAAAGAAAACAAGACTGGATTTTAGTGTAATCAGATAAACAGATTTTAACCTGCATATACTTGTTTTAAGGTAGATATCTCTCTTTCTCTTTTTCTCTTTCTCTAGTCTTTTTTTTCTCATTCTGTTTCTTTTTTGTATCTTTCCTTTTCTTTTTTTATAATACTTTTTTCTTTTAAGTATATATTTGTACTAAACATGATTTTAAAGACATCAAAGACAGATATCCATTGCTTTTGAAAAGTTAATCCCACACCAAGTCATGAATATTAATCATAATTCACAGTATCATACATGAAGTCAGTGAATATGTATCATACCGTCTCAGACATGAAAACATTCTGATATCATCTGATATCTCTTTAAATGTCATGTTTTGTTTATGTATGAAAAAAATTAGATAAAAAATAATAAACATTTAGGAACAAAACTGTTGATAGATCTTTGACAGGTTATATCCTGGATTTCTGGTTTATTTATTATTTTTGATGTTGTAGCTGTGGCTGTTGTTTATTTACCATGAGTAACATCTCAAAGCCATTTATTTATATAAAAACTAATCAGTTAAATTCAAACCCCCCAACCCCCACTTTATTTAATATACTGTGTTTTTTCTGCACTAAATAAAAATATTTTTAAAAATGTGTTCTCTGCATGATTTCTTAATTTTCAACTCACATTCTACATTTTAAGTTCTCATTTAAAAATTCTTTAGTTGTTATTTAAGACATAATTTTTATTTTAAATTTCATCATTCATTGTTTCATCAATTCATTATTCACTTACATAATTCATTATTTAACATTTACTATTGTCAGCAGTAATAGTTTTATTCTTACAAATTTACATTTGTATGTAAAAACTGAAAGTCAAAAACAAAAATATACTTGTATAACATAGCCACTACACCAGTATTTTGTGTGTATAACACAAACATCTAAATACATATATAATAATATAGATGTATACATACACACCTACATATAAATGCACGCATGCACACACACACACACACACACACACACACATAATTTAAAGGTTATTTAATATTTCTTTACATTTGTGATGGTTGTTATTTCTTACATTCACTGTTTACCATCATAAAAACATGAAATTTATCACTAGCAGTACATTTTTTTCTTGATTTTCTCTCCTTTGATGTGACTTCTTTATAATATCAAACTTGTAAATCTTTAACTTTTTTGTTCAGTATATATGAGATGCAAGTTACCATCTTTGATTACATTTGAACTACAGGAAGAGTTTTTAATTATTTATTTATTATTTATGATTATTATTATTATTAGTAGTAGTAATAGTATTTTAAATATCTTACAGTTAGAAGGGATTGAAATAGTCAATATAAATGTGTTTAATATGTAAAAATAGGTCTGGATATCTTTTTTATTCAGTATACATGTCATGAAAGTTAACCTATTTGAACTGCAAAAGGAGAGTTTAAAAAAAAACAAAAAACTGTACATCTTTCAGTCATTAGGGGTTGAAATAATACATATAAATGTATTTAATATGTAAAATCCTTCTGCTGAATATATTTTTAGATTTTTTTTTTTTTTTTTTTTTCAGTAAAAGTGTCATGCAAGTTACCATCATCACAGGTTAAAGTAGAAGTACAAATTTTTTTTTTTTTTTTTTTTTAAATATTGCACTTCTTTCAGTCACAAGGGACTGAAATAATCCATATAAATGGAAATTGTATGTTGTCATACTCTCTTGAGAATAATTCTTTTTTGTCTTGGTTAATAATTTTTTTAAATACTCAGTTTTACAGGCACCTGTGTCTTCAGTAATAGATCATTTACTTTCAGTATTTTTTTCTTTTTGTTTTTGACATGTATAAAATATAATAGTCTTAATAAATATTTGTTGAAGACTTCAAATATATAAAATGACTGAACAGATGAATACTTATTAAATGACACACAAGATCTTTTCAAAAGTACGGTAATGATTTTTTGATGATAGCTTTTGTAGGTGTGTTTTTGTTATGTTTTGTTTTTTGATGGAGTAATTTCAATTTTATTTGTTTTGGGTGATAAATGAGTGACAATGACAGTATAAGAAAAGATGAACAAGTATTGGCTAAAATACAGAGATGTATATAGATTTAAGAAAAAAGAAGTACCTATTTTTATTTACCACAGAATCAATTTACAGGGATGAACATAGTTTTGGGAAAAAAGAAATGACTACTTATTAACTATAGACAGAATCAAGATAGTGACAAACACAGTTTTGAGAAAAGTGAAATGCCTCGTTTTTTAACTACAGACTGAAGATGCAGGTGTGAAAGTTATTGTACAGCTAGAAATAGAAAAGTTTCTTTGTCAGGATTTTTACCTATGGGGTTGTAATAATACACACCCAGGTGATGAAAGATCTTGTTTGACTGACTCTTACTCTGACAAAATGTTACATAAACATTGAATGGAAAAACAAAAGTCTTACAGTTTGAAATGTAACATATTTTTTTGTGACTTTCAACTTGTCATGGTTGGCTGTAGATCAGTAATAATGATGTTTTGAGACCTGATTGGTCATATGATCAATCCTTCTCAGTGCTTCAGCTGGGCTATTACACATCACAGCTTGTGCTCTTTTTCTGGTTTGTATAAAAAGATTTGGTATGTGTCTTTCTTTTTGTTAGATGAAAAAGAGTAATCCTTGACTGATGGTGGAGGGTTTCCTCATTTATTGTCTTGTCTGTATGATCTTTTTAAAGTTATACACTTTTAAAAATATCACAAAACTGTAGATTAAAAAGCAGTGACTGCACATTATATACATAAAAAAAAAAAAAAAATCTTATTCATTTGTGACTTGAAATGCATATTCATTTTTAATTTATTTTTTAGCTGTTTTTGAAGGGCATTTATATTTATTATATTTTACTATGTCTCTAAACATGTTTTTGAAACAATTTTTATTAAAATTTTTATTTTTATTTATTTATTTTTTATTATATATTTTTGTTTCTTTCTGCAAGAAACTTTTTGTACAATTTAATGCAAGTGAACTGAATTTTGTTTTTATTTAACAAAAAAGTTTATTGGTTACAATTATTGGGTTGTAAATTCTTTTTACTTTTTTTTTTTTTTTTTTTTTTTTTTTTTCTCTACAAATGTCAGATTAAACCCACAGGCATAAATAAGTTCACTGTGTAGACTTGTTTTCAAATTAGCAGGTTGCTGGAAGCTGTTTGCCATACATGTATCCCCAAGCAGTGGGAAGTCCATCATTAAATTTGAGGCTCTAGAAGGATGGATGGCATACAGAACTTTACAGATAGATTTTGATTCTTGTAAAATATGTTCAGCAAATTATGAAAATTTGTTTAAGAAAGAATGTCATTTATAATATGCAGTTATTTAAAATATTGCAGGATATATGCAGAAGAAAATAAAAATATATAGAGACAAAGAAGCATACCTATATGGGCACATGCAGAAATATTATATGCTTTAAAAAGGTGTATTTATTTATAGGTGTATGTATGTATGTAATTGTAATAACTGTTTTTGTGTGTGTAGGTGTGTATGTGAATATTAGTATGTATTTATGTATGTATGTATGTATGAATATATGTATGCATGTCTGTACAGGCATGTATGTATATAAGTCTGAGTGTGTGTGTATGTTTGTGTATGTGCCTGTGTATATGAGCATGTATGTGTATGTATATATATATGTATTTATGTATGCATGTAAATATGTATGTATGTACATATGTGCATGTCTGTCTACAGGCATGTATGTATATAACTGCATATGTACATGTATGTATTTATGTATGTGTGAATGTGTATATGTATGTGTAGTGTTTTTTTTATATTTGATAGTTGTTTCTGTTATTATAACAAGTTCTATTAATAACTGTAATAATAACATCAGAAAACTGTGTTATTATCACTAGTACATCTGCTGCAGGTTTCTGGTGTCACCAGATTCTGATGAGCTGTGGTAATGAAAGTATTATTGATTTCCAGGAATCACAGTAACAGCTCATGAAATGTCTTAATCGCAGACAAACTTAAAATGTGTAACTTACAGATTAATACTGCATTATGGCTGCCATATTTGCAGGCTAATGGTGACTGATAACATTTTTAGTAATACTAATTTGATTTTTTCTTTCCTTTTCTGTATATTGAAAAATAATAATCTCATATGGATTTGTTTGTTTTAATATTACTGTGTATATAAATGTTTGGTTTTGTAGGTATATATACATGTATGGTTCAAAATCTAATTCCAAAATTTTGAATATGTATGCATGTTTGTGTGTCCTTGTGTTTGTTTCAAAATATAAAAATAATGATTAGCTTTTTCACAATTTAGATGATAAACTTGCTGTAGGATTTTAGGAGGCATGGGTGTTGTTCTTGGGTGATATTTTATTACTGACAGTATTTTTGTATGGGTGGTGAGGGTTTGTTCTGGGGTTTTAGGGGCTGCTTTTAAGGGGGGTAATTTCTTTGTATATGTTTTCTTTATTTAAAAAATAAAAAAAATTATTTCTTTATCTCTTGACTTAATATCTTGTTTTATCAATAAGTCTACATTAAGAATCACTCACTCTGACTAGCATGGTTTTTTTTTTCTCTCAAAAGATTTCTTTCTTGAGTACATCTGATACGGTCACTCTACAAATTTGTAACTTGAACAGCTGCCAGAAAAATTTATTTATTTATACTTAATTTTGCTTTGAGGATCACTTGGTTATGGAAATAAATAAACTAATTCTCCATGTTTATTTAGTAGCTCACTAGAGACAGCTGCCACCTTCCACCAAGGTTTTGGAATGAATATATCACAATTTTAACAGCACAGGTGGATTTGGTTTGCTTACAATAACCATTACAAAGCTGTATTTTATATGGTAAATGAATATGCATTTCTAACATGAGTGACTCATAACAATAAAGGTTCCTAGAATTTTGCTCTCAGCTCTAGCTGAAATATAACTGGAGGAATATTTTTTTTTCTGTTGTTTTATTTTTTATATTCTGTTATATATATTGTAAGCATTTCATGTGAGTGGGTATGAAAAACTGTTCAAAATATTGTAAGATCACTGCTAATACTGTACAAATATTATTGCAGACTTCTTGAAGGTCACAGTATTAGAAATGCCAGACATAAAGCCATCTGCATCATTTCTGTCTCATTTAATTGTTCTGCTTAATTTAATATTGCAATCTGTTTTTAATGATGAACACATGTTGCAGACATGCATGCTAAAAACAACAAACTTACACACATAGGTTAAATATAGGAAAATAAAGAATATAGCAAGTAGATTTAGGTTACAGCTTTAGTGGACACACTCCTATGTTTTATTTTAATGTTATTATTGGTTTGTTTTTTAAATACTAAAACAAAGGTTTCAGGTGTTGGACTACCAGCAATTGTAATATTTAACTCTACAAAATAAGCCTGAAAATTAAGTTTGAAAGAAAACTCCATAATTGAAGTTTAAAAGAATGTACTGTTGGGAAGATTATATCAGACAAATAGCTTCTTTTATTATCATCATTGTTTTTATTGTTATTATTATTATCATTACCATGATTACTCTTTTTTACCTTTTTTTCTTTGTTTTGTTTTTTTGTTTTTGTTTTTTGTTTTATCATTTTTGAAGTAAATCACCAATAGGATTAAACCAGGTTTTCACAAACCATTATTTTGACATATCTAATGTGTTTGTAAATGACAAGAAGTTATACTTATGTATTTATTATTTAAATTATTTTGGAACTGAAATCTGGTATGTGTTATGAAACACAAATCTTAATATAAACTTAATCCCTTAAACATGTTCTATGGATCTTCTAAAATGAAACAGAACTATGTTTATGTACTGTCACTTTCACTGTCATATATATATATATATATATAGTTTCTAAACTTAAAATCTGATATTTAATGGGAATGTATAAATTTATATGTAAATACATCTGGCTATGATAATTTTATAAGAGTTTTGTGGTTTTGTTAAATACTAAAATTATATTAGATTTTAATAAATTACCAAAGAAAACTGAAAATGAAATGCTTTTTCCTTTGGAAATCAAATTAATTTTATTTTATATTTTTGGAAAATTAGGGCATGTAATTCTTATGAGCTTGAATGATGATAATAATCTATTATTAACAATATTTTGTATCTTTATATTATTATTAATCATCTCAAGTTTGGATAAGTAAAATTCATATATTTAATTTTGAAATATAAGTTTGCATTATTAAGTTAGTAAAGACAATATTCACGCTTTCTCTGTTTTAAACAATTTTCTTTTCTCTCTGCCTTGGTCTTCTAAAATCAAAGCATGCAGACTCAGTCTTATCAGAAGTTGTAATGTGGAAATACACTGACTCATTCTTTGTAGAATTATTGTAAAGCTCTGGTATAATAACAAAAGTCTGAAATGACTGAGTCTTTAAAAAAAAAAAAAAAAAAAAAAAAAAAAAAAAAAAAAAAAAAAAAAAAAAAATGAAATAAATAAAATCATACTAAACAAATTCATAAGCTTCAGAGTAGATGCTTGTATTTCTTATTTATTTTTTAGTTATCCTGTACTGAACTACCAAATAAATTTTGTTTATAATTAAAATTATTCCCATTTGTATTCTTTTAACAAACATATTTTATGTGTGAACAGTTTTTCATTGAATTATTATGATAAAATTCATCAATTTACCACAGGTGAACTGTGATTATTTTAACAAATATATTTTATATATCAGTTTAATTATTATTATTTTTTACATTCTTTTTCAGTTTTGATGACAGTAGCTCTATCAGCAGTGGTGACATTAGTGACACTATCAATGAGATCAGCACTGATGAAAATTTGACAGGGTCATCACAGGGAGCTCTCTCTGATGGAAATCCCTACAATAGCTTGAAACGGGCACCTCGAGAGCTGACCCACGACTTTAGCAGTGGCAGTCAAATCCCTGGAAAAAGAGTTCCTAACTTAGGAACTAGTGCATTTCTTGGAACAGACTATAACAGTGATTCTGGTCACAGTGGATGGAGGAAATACTCCATTCCACAGAACAGTAAATTGTTGAGTAGTGATCCTAGTGACTATGCTTATCCCTATAATAATGGTGTTGATCACTCACAGTGGAGAGGTGGAACTCAGCCAGGATATGGTTCGCTGAGGAAAAGCTCTAACACCAGTCATCCAGATCTAGGATACAGGACTGACAATGTGTCATATGCTGAAAGTGAAAGAGGAACTTCATCAACAAGTCCATCTACAAAACGTGACTGCGAGACAAACACAGACAATTCTCACTTGTTAGAGACTAGCATGAAACGAATGCAAAGTGCAAGAGGAGCTAACTCTAACACTCCCAGCAGTGGAGGATTTGGTTACCGCAGACCTCTGAGCAATGTGAGTAATTCTTCAGTTGGTAGCAACAAGAGTTCCAGCTCAAAGGGATCTTCAACTGTTGGCAGTCGATTAGCTAAACATGGAGTTGATCCCATTCACAGTCCCATTAAAGTTCCTGGTGAGGTGGGAACACAGAGCAATATTCCTAGGCCAAACAGTGGTGGATCTAAAATTGGCATGGGACACAAAGAAATTTCCACTGACATGGGACCAGAAGCCTACAACAGTTCTACTCTAGAACGAAGACGTAAAAATGGAAGTCTGACATCTAGTAAGTCAACAGGAGTTGGTCAGCCTAGCCAAGATTTCCAGTCAAACACTCTAGGTAGGAGGCGGCTATTTGACAGTAAGGGAAGCCTGGTTAGGGCAGCATCACAAGGTGAAAGCAGTAATCTTTGTCCTAGTACTATAATCTCTAACCCACATGCAACTTACGGCAAGACGGACAAACAGACGAGTCATTACGTGAACTTACAGCAGCTTCAGGCAGCACAGCAAGCAGCCGCAGCTTTGCAAGCAGGCGGAGGTAATTATGCAGTTGTGGAGTACTGTAGTCCTAGAAACTCTGGCATTGCTAATGGTTCTTGGCTTAAGTCTAGCAATGGTCATGGGCACAATCCAGTGCCTGAGACTGAGGAATCACTGTCATCTGTCGCTTCGAGCATCCAGGCTCAAATCCAGCAAGCCCGGGCTCTTAGTGGGGCCAGTGCTAGAATATTGGCCCAAACAAGGGAAACTCTGATTGCTGCTGGCAGCATCCAGGGTCTGACCCGATCCTGTAGCATTAAGTCCACTCAGTCAGACTGTCTTCACTCAAGCACCAAACACTCTGGCTCTGAGGAACTCCCTCGCACAAATTCTTTCTCTCAGTTGGCCAATCCCACATCTCAGCACCCTCCGCCTTCTTCTCCAACGCCAAGCAATAGCTCGCACTCTTCTCGCTTCACTTACCCCATGACTTACAACACCAATGGTGTGTTCAGCACAAACATGTCACAGAACATGGTGCGCTCCAACACCCAGAGTAGTCTCCCTTTCTCTGGCCTTGCCCTCACTAAGATGAACAAGTCGGATGAAGATGGGGCCAGTCGTAAGTGCTTTTGCTGTTGGTGTTCTTTTGAATGGTCTGTTGTAGACATCTCCTGTTATTTGTCAGCAGTTACTTTTAATTTAATTTAATTTTTAAATTTATTTTTTAATTATTATTATTATTATTATTATTATTATTATTATTTTTTAAATTGCAGTTGTTTAAATAGTAATTAATACACAATACTTATTTTTCCTTTTTCTTTTTCCTTAGGATTGGATTGGTTAACATTTTTTTCTTTTTTCATTTCATTAACATTATCAATTATCAATAAGATAATAACAATTTCAAATTTCAGTGTAGTTTAATTAATTCTGCTTTTTGGTATTAATATAATAGAAAACTGCTGACAAAAATAGATTTAGCTTAATGTACTAACCAAAAACAGAAATTGCTTAAAGCCACCAACCATTATATAATCCAGTGCCATAATCACTAATCCAGAGGTACATTAAAATTTGTCACAATGCAGATGACAAAACTTCACAAAGTGGTATGCTGCCACTTCTTACTCAGTAATGGATCCAAGGAAAGGTTGTATTATGTGCTTATCCTCCCCATATATTACTGAATAATATTATATAATGACGCTCATTTCATCTTGAAAGTTATATTCACATTAATGATGGATCCTTGCTTTTCTGATATTATTGTGGTCCATCCTTGCTTTGAAATTGCTATTTCCATTCAGAATACTTCTTAAAATAAATTGCTCATTGGTTCTGGGGTTTTTAAGATCATTTCTGTTTTTATCTTTGGACTTGGTTCTGCTTTGCTTCATAGCTTCATGTGCTGTTTTACTAATCTCTTGGAATGCTCTAACACATATTAAGGTGCATTTACAAGGTGTAAGAATGCTTAAATACTAAACCATAAGCTCTGGACCAGTCAGACATGAGTGCTTTATACATTTTTACTAAAAATAAAAGTTACACTTTGTAAATGCACCTTCAGTTTTTACATTATTGTATAATACTGGGTGTTTTTATTACTTTTTGGAATATAAAATAAACTATAAAATTTCTTGATTAGTTTTTAAAACATAGTAATATATCTTATTCTTTTATCTGTATTAAACAATATATTTTTTTTAACAACAATAAAACATTAATATCATTATGAACAGAAAAAAAATCAAAATATATTAAACAACAACAAAAGCTGCATATTTGAAAAAAGGGATTAACCACATTTTGAAAATAAAGATAAAATTATCACAACAAATTTATATAAATTATTTATACTGCAATTCCTTTTTGAAATAAATACATAATATACAGGCATAGGATACATATTCAGTGTGTTTGTGTATTTGTTTATGTTATACTGTAAATGTGTTTTGTATGAAACTGTATATAATATAAATGTTGTTGGTGGTGTGTGTAGTTTGTTACATGTTAGTAAATATGTAATCTAAAAACTGTCTTGCATTTGCCACAGGTCTAACTAAATCTTCAACATTGGATTATGCATATCTAAGTGATTATGCTTATGGTAAGTTACATTTTGTAATGAAATATGTGTATCATTTACCCTTCTGTAGGTAAGGTGAATTTGATTTTACCATTCTTAATCAATAATAGTAATAGTTAATAAGTTATAATAATAATGTCATCATATATATTACTGTTAAATAGTTAAGATGATAAAAAAACTTATTTTTCTCAAATAATAACAAGGCTATAATAATAATAATAATAATATTAACTATATTGCTGTTAATTAGGTAACATGATTAAAATAAATTGATCTAATAATAATTACAGCAATAGCAGTAATAATATTAATAATAATATTATGTGATTTATATTTAATTTTAATAATAATAATGCTGATTGCTGATGCTAATGTTAAACTAAAAATGGTAATATGGGTGGTAATGAAAATAATCAAATCATAAATATTTTCATTTTCTGTACCTTCATTTGACATTCACGTTCATAGAATAATTATTTAATAACTTTTGAAATGCAGTATTCAAATGTCCATTATAAGCAGCCATCATTTCAGTCAATGTCATCAAACTATTTTGCTTTTATTTGTTATATAATGAACTTTATTAATAAATAAATAAATATTTATTATTAGGTAATTCCTGTAAAATTATTTTCATGTGCAGTTTATTGAAAATGGAAATTTTAATTAATTACAATTTTTATAAGTGTAATATTTAAATAAACATACTGATGATCATAAATAAATGGTAGTAGTAGTAGTAATAATAATAATTAATAATAATAAAAGAAATCAGACAAAACCAGAATCTGATAACTGATATAGCAAAATTGTTTCAATAATTTAATATGTAATATAAATTTGTTTATCAACACTGTAAACCATATATATGATTAGTTAATATTATGCTATCAGTATTACTGATGCAAGTTATTTTATATTTTATCTTTAGTTTAAAGAGATGTGTCATGTTTGTGTTTGTTCATGTGTGTTGTTTCATCATTATATGTAATTGTGTATTGTGTAATTATGTGTTTATTTGTTGAGATCTTTAAAAATGTGACAGAATCCTTTATTGATTACAATATTTTCACAAGTAATGATAAATTACATTTGATTATAATAGTATAATGTAATTTTAAGACAAACATCAATATCAGCATCAACAAAATGAATAAATTAATGTTAAAAAAATAGTAATAAAAATATAGGCATAGTTAATAAAAAAACCAAAATGAATAAGTCTGAAATACTAGCTTGCATTTTCAGTATATATTTAGAGTTGTTTCCCTTACATAATTTTTCCCAGTTCTTGAGTTTTCTTAACACTGAATCTGTTTTGTGAAGTTGTCTATTTGTTTTCTTTTAATGCCAGATAACTTAACAATACATTATTTTCAATGTTGTTTTTTTATATATATTTTTATATTTGTTTTAATAATTTTCAGTTCATGGTTCAAATTTGTCTCTTGTATCTACCTCATCTTCCTGCTTCTCATCTGTAAGTATTTTTAGCTTTCTTATTAACTATTTCAAACATTTATAATTACTTTACAAGTTCATTTTTGTCAGATATTTTAATGTTTATTTTTACTTGTTGGGTAATTACTTCTGATTAATTATAAACAAGTGAAATATCAGGAGAATTGCTTGTGCGTTTTAACAAAGACCCGTATAAATAAAAACACACACACCTAAATATATATCATTATATAATTATATATATACTTTGACACACAAAAATCATTTTGGATAAAATTTAGAATATTTTATAAGTATCTCTATATCTATCTGTATCTGTGTGTGTGTGTGTGTTGTTATTATTATTATTATGGTTATATTTATTGTTATTATTTTATTTTACTACTACTCATTATTACTTATTTATTTATTTCACAGGCTGAAGATAAACAGAGTAATGAGGTAAGTTCTTGTGTTGTGTTGTGTTGTGGCTTTTATTGCACTCAGTACCAGCACAAACACAAAAACTCATTTAAAAATCATCTTTTTCATCCTTCATCCTTTTGTTTGTTTCTGTGTTTCCTTCCAGTTACCTCAGAAAAAAAGAAATTATGTAATATAAATGTTATATTACATATGAAAACAGTATCAACAATTATATAGCCAAAATTTATTTTCATTTATTTAATTTTTTTATTAAAAAAAAAAAAAAACCATCTTTGGTTTCATTTAAGATTTTTCAAAAATAATGAAAATTTTAAAACATTTGGTTTAATTTATAATTAAAAAGGAAAGAAGAGAATTAGTTATAAGACAAATTCTGTCATTTATTATTTTTATTTTTTATTTTTTATTTTATTTTATTTTTTTTTCGTTCTGTAAGGTTCGAAAATTACGCCGTGATCTAGAAACTGCGAATGACAAGGTGTTAACCTTATCAACTCAACTCAAAACAAACGTAAGTTTTATTTTGTTTTAACACAAAAAATTTAAAACTAACATTCGGATAGTCTGTTGTTGGTTCTGTTTCTTTTGTTCAGTCATCATTTCATTTTCTTTCTCCACATAACAACAACAACAACAACAACACAGTGATTGTCTCAAACAAAGGCTGGATTCCTTTGCATCATTATTTCAGAATATTTATGCACATTTAATTTGACTGAAGACAAGTTTCTTTTTTTTTTCTTTTCTTTTTTTTAATTAACATTTTGGAATATATATTCCTATAAAATGATTGTTTAGTATTTAGATAATTTTCTTTAGAATTTAAAAGTAATATATCACTTTTGAGAAAAAAAAAGGATGAGAATAATTAATTTGGTGTCATTAATATTGGCAAAATAATTTAAAATTAAAATGAATCACAGCACATTTTTAAAAAATGGCTTGATTAATATAAAAGTATTCTGAAATTTCATTTATGGTATCTGAATTATTTGTTAAGATATCTCAAACTCGAAAATGTTTTTTTTTGTTTTTTGTTGTTGTTTTTTTGACTAAATTTATCCCAGACACATTTCAACATTTCAATTAGCAATAATAAATGATCAATAATTATATTTTAACTATTGATTTTCAATCTTCTAATCAAATAACACAATTATTATTTAAAGTGATATTTAGCCATTGTTTGTGAAGATCAGTTTTAAACACAAATGAATACAAAAATACAGAGTCTCACTCACTACACACACAATAGCTTTTCTTGCAATATGTATGTGAATTCTGTGTGTAAGAGGAGAGAAGAAGAGTGGAAGACTAAATGCATGTGAATCATGCATGTGTGTTTGGTTCTTCAGATGCTTTATGGGACCAAGGCAAAACAGTGCATGACAAACAGATTTACATACATAATTGCTTTGCATTTTTATTGTGTATGCCATGGGGTGGTCTGATTACCTCCAGGATCACCAACATTAAGCATGCTGGGGAAAGAAAGTGAAATTTGTTTCTTTAACTGTATTTTACTGTGTGTGAAAACAAGTGTTTTCATACAGTACCCTTACCATGTGATACAGAAATATTCAGAGATTGTTTATTACATTCAAATGGAACAGTAATTTATAAAAAAAAGTTGAGTGAACTTTTACTGTGTGTCATTGGAATCTCCATATTTGTAAATTTTAATGTCTTATGTCTGTAATTAAAAGTCCTACAAAAGCCATTTAATAATGAGTTTCACAGCTTCAGACCAGTTATATAAAAATATGCCAGCAGTATATTTCTAAAAATGGCCCATAGCAGTCAGTAGTATGGTAAAGCTATATGTATAGCATATGTATTCCCTGCATGCTGAAGGTGGTTACTGAATATTCTTTGCCCATAGTATGTCAGAATCAGGTTAACATTTAACTAAATTCACCAATTAAAATAAATTAGGCTTAAAACATAACAACCATTAATATTAAATGACAAGATCTTATTGAATGATTATACATCCATTCATGTATTTAAACCTGAATTTTTAACTCTAGTTTATATATGCCACAAGGTTATACTTGAACAAACTCTGACAAACATTGCTTTTTAGAAGTTAACAGCAATCACTGATGCTCACATTTTCCATGTTTGTATTCCTGATCTCACAGAGCCAAAATCTTTAGAAATCTGCAAAAGTGTTTACCTTTCCTGGAAAATACATGGCTTGATGTGTTGAGTTTATCAGATCATTTAAATAGACACAGTTTAAATAAGTCTACCAATTGTTTTTATTTTGATAGTGATGTTCTTCTGGCTTTTATCTTTAAAAGTCTTGTTGACAAAACATGGACCCTTCCTGGTGAGGCTGCTCTTTGAAGGCAGTCAGTCAGATAATGTATCTGTAGTTTCAGCTTTGTAGTTTTTTATAGAGCAGCCAGTCTTTATATACAGTTTACATGATGGAGTCTGAAATACCATGGAGAAGAAATAAATGATAGGTTGATGCAATATTTGACAGGCTAGATTAGATTTCTTGCAGATATGTATTGAATTATGCAAATAATAATCCACAAGTTGTTTAGTGATTTTTATGTTTTGATTTAAGTCATGTTGTTGTTGTTCCTTAATTATGATGCAGAGAGTGGGTATTAGTTAAGAAGTAAAAATTGTTAGTGTGTTTATGCTTCTCTTTAACTCTAGTCTTTCTGTCTTGTCTTTGGCACATACATGCACACATGTAAATATGTGTCCATTTGAGAAAGAGAAAAATAAAAAGTATCTATCCTGTTTGTTTTTAATAACATTTAAAAATAATATTTTGTCCAAATTTCTACTTTTTACTGCTTGAAATCAGTATTTTCTTTCACAGAAGACAAAAAGGAAATCTTTTCTCTAAAATATCTGCTTTTCCACCAGTTTCAGTATCATCCTGATAAGCAAACTATTCTGAAAACATCTAAAAGTAGCCACAGAAATGCAGTTTTACCAATTACTAAATTCTTCACATCAAGTCAGCTTCTCTCTTTTCTTCATAATTATCATTTTTAGGAGAGAAAAACATTGATTTCCAAGTGGATTTGAGTTCAAGCAATCTTGTTATCACAAAAATGTAGGCTTCTTTTTCCTGAGTTTACAAACATCCTGGACAGAAATGTCTGCACCCAACCAAGTGCTGCAGATTATTATTTGTTGGTTGTGTAGAGAATATTAGCAAGCACTTCCATGGTTATAGGAATATCACAAATAAGGCATCATAATAGCAGCCATCTCACAAGTGTGTCCGATTAGATTTAATGAAAGAAATCACAACTTAATATTCTTTTAAAACAAATTCATTAATTATAATAATTTGTAATATGTAGAAATGTTAATTTTTGTTTTCTTCACTGGTAATAAGTTGATTTATCTTCTTTATAATAAAAAAGAATGTAATCTGATTTCACACTAACAATATAAATAGACTTTTCATGGCTTTTTTCAAATTAATATAAATTATTGAATGCAATTTAAAGTTTAAAATCTCCATAAAAAATAATGTATTAATGTTTTTGTTACCAAAACAATTACAGAATCTTCTCTTTGTTTAGTTCAAATTAATCTAATTAGTTGTTTAGGAAAGGTGATAATCTTGTTGTTAATAAAAGTGCAGGTATTTTTTCATACTTTAGATGGATTTGCATATACAGGGAAACAATCAGATACTAATGAATGTATTTTATATTGACATATTTGTTAGAAAATAATTTGTTTTAGTTGATATAAGGACCATTAATAAATGGTGATTTAATGACACTATAATAATAGTTTTTACGAAAAACTGAAACACATAGATAGTTCTATTTGTGGTCTTTGTTTGGAGTCTTTATTTTTTCAGGAAAAATAATTTAGTCCTATTATTGATTTATTTTATGTGATGGTAAAATTATATCAAAATCAGTAATGGTAACTCAAATATTTTTACAAATTTATCAGCAAAATTGCTTTAAGCCTTAGGATATAATTTTTGGGTGATTATCTTAAGTCTAGACATTTAATTATTAAAAAATAGCCCCACTTTTGTATGGTCACAAGTGTTCATCCTTGGTTCTAAACTCAACAATTTTTCACGGAAGAATTCCTAAAGTTTGAAGTGGGAGGGCTTGGGGGCAGACTGAAGACAGCTGGAATTTCTATACCTTGTCCAGCTTGGCACCTAACACTTCTCTGCTTTATTGCTTTTACTGTGAACTTGTTCAAGTCATGGCTAAACTACCTATTAGAATGCATATCAGTATGTACAGGTACAATCTGTAGACCTTGGAATTTCTGGGCAATTTCTAATTTTTTTTTTATATATTTTTTTAAACAGAGGAAATTAAGCTTAGTAAATAAACTCTTCCAATATTCATGAGGATAAACATTGTAGAGTAACCATCTTGACTTAATTGAAAAACCATTGTGATGATACCTTGGGGACACTCAGCAATGTATTTATGGATATGGGCTGTTTCAGAGACCTTGTGTATGTCAAGTTTGACTTCTGGCTGCAGCATCTCTAACTAATTTTTGTATACTATTACAAGAATTGTCCCAGCACCAGGAAAAGCAACAACAGCAGGCTTCCAGTAGCAGAATGAGTGTGTCTGTGTTTTCATTATTGCATTCCAGAGAATATTAAAAAAGTAAACTGTTACCATTCTCACATGTGGAATCTCAACTTTTTTTTCAACAGTGGACTCTTGCCAATGGTCTATTATTATGTGAAATAATTTGAACTGGCTGGTTCAAGACAAAAGTTTCTATAATTAACAACTAGCTGTACATCTGAGCTCTTATTAGTTTACACTCAGAAAACTTTAGTGTGGCCAGTTTTAAACCTTTCTTTTCAACAGGTGCTTGTGAAAAGGTATTTACATTCTTTCTGGATACCCATTCTAAAAGATGTTCTCTACAAAATCTAGTATTTCTTTTATATTAAAATTAAAGTTTGGATAAAAAATACAAATAACCATCAGCAAGTCTACAATTTGGGTGTGAAGTTTTTAGAACCCCAACAGATTTGTAGAGGAGAAGAAGCAAGCATGGTATCAATGGACAGATATATTTATACCTATAAGATAGATAACATATCATTCCTGCATTCATGGTTTCAGTCATGATGAGGCAAGTAGATATCCTGTCAGTTTCATTGCTGAACCCCCCAAGAGGATAAAGATTTCTGTTTGTTACTAACTTATATATATATATATATATATATATACATATATATACATACACATACTTGAGAATTACAAGTGTATAGTGGAATTCCATCACTGCATTAATTCCAATCTGTTGATACTGGCAAGTGAATTGTTTTTCAACAAGACTTTTTTTTTTTCTGTCTCTCAACTTATCTTTGATGGATATTGATGGCGTCTTACAAACGACTACAAAGTGAGAAAATGGAGCAGTGGTGCATGGGTCAGAAGAGACGGCCTGAGTGGTATAACCGATATTCTTGTCCTTATTATGACAACACTCAGGCAAGTAACTACAACCAGTATTATGACAACATTAAGGCAAGTAACTAAATCCAGTAATGTAGCAACATTTGTGAAAATAACTATTCAGGCAAGTAATTAATATCAGTATTCATATTCATTCACATGGGCAAGTAATTACAAACAGTATTATGATAACATTAAAGCAAGTAACTAAATCCAGTCTTATGGCAGCATTTATTAAAATAATTACAACTGATATGTCCATTGTCAGGAAAGTAATTAATATCAGTATTCATATCCATTCTTAATCAGTACTTAGTAAGTAACTATGACTGGTATTAAGACAGATAACTAAAGTTAGTAATATGATAATATTTATGAAAGTAATCACAACCAGCATGACCATACTTAGTTAAGTACTTACAAATTGTATTTACATCAAGATAAGTACTTTTAAAACAATACTTCCATCCATCCTATTACAATACTCAGGCAACTAAGAACAGCATATATACTATGATGTCACTGAGATAAATGTTTTTTTCCTTATTAAAATGCAATGACAGGCTGTTTTTTTAACCAGAATTTATTTCCATACAATACTCATGTCCAGGCAATATATAACCTCATTCAAGCAAATAATTATAACAAGCAATGTGTTAAAATAATGGCAATACTTAGGCAGGTTCTTAAAGCCTATATCCATGTCTGTATAATGACATCATTCAAGCAAGTTATTGCAACCAGCAATTACATCCTTCTGATGACATCACTGAGGCAAATTATAAATAGCATTCAGAAACAACATTGCTCAGAAAATAAAATATTATAACAATATTTTAAAACGATCCATAATAACTTCCATACAATCAGTTTATTTAGATATATACAAAAAAACATATATTTTGCAAAACATTTAGCCACTAACTACATGATAGAACTTTACCAATCCACAATAACTTTAACAGAATAAATTTACTTAGATAGATAACCAAGGCTTATATTTTGTCAATATTTAGGCTCTGAGCAATAACAGCTTTACATGTATATACTGCTTAGTTAATGCATAGGCAAGCAGTTACTATCTGTATTCATGACCAGAATGTTAATATACCTTAGCAAATAATTCTGTTAGACATTTCAAGATTCTAAAGTTCTATTTTTATTGGTTAAATCTGTAATGTCGTATCACTTAGCAAAGTCATTTGTTTTCTTTTTTTCTTATGTGAAATTACCAGATACTATACCCTATATTTACTATTACAACATATGTTATGCCTATAATGTGTCAAGGTAAACACTTTTTTATATATTTTAAATGGCAATTTGCCTAGGATTGTAATGTTTAGGTTCACATAGGTATGTATGTTTCTTTAATTATAAAAAATATAAAAAAATGTGAAATAACAAATGCATTAATAGAGTGATAAATATAGAAGTACATACATAAGTAATTTATCACCTTTACAAATTACAACACCATTTGTATGCTCCTTTAAATATAACAGTTGTTATAGTTTGATTTATTGCAGCTTTTTAGATTTCAATTTTATTTCAATTTTATTTCAATTTATTTCTAATCTAAATTATTGTCTTTTCAACAGGAAATATGATATTTTTTTTATCTTGATGTAATGAATTTTTTTTCTTCAAATTTTTCTGATTATGATTATGATTATTTTTTAATTAATTAATTTTTTATTATTATTACCTTTTATGTATACGTTTTTAATATTAGAAATGTTATTAAATTATTTTATAAAATCTTTAATAAAGAAAAAAGAAAAAAAAAATATTTGTATTGTTATTATTATTATTTATTACTACTGCTATCACTACTACTACTAAGGGATACTAATTTCACACATCATTACTTTGCAGACAGACTAGAAAAACAATGAAGAAGAAAAAATGAAAACTAAATCAGTAAACCAAACACTAAGAAAACACTTTAATAACAGATTTCATGTCCAATGTGTCACATCCTGTAATAACTTACCAATGTAAATAATTTGTTTTTTAAAGAAAAAATATCATATCAAAATAAGTCTTGTTTAAAAAAAACAAAAGGAAAAAAGATCTCCATGTCAAGAGTACATAATTTTAATTCTGATGATTTAACTCTGTGTTTTTTTTCACTTTAAATTGAAAGAGAGTGGCAGGTGAATGGTTATAACAACAAATGCCGGTCAGTCAAAAGAATTCTGCCAACTATAAAAGACATTCATATCTTGGGTTATTCTTGTTTTGTTTGTGGCCAGTGTACATTAGTAACCCATCAACATACAAAGATAACATGTTTATTACCTGTACAACCAATTTGTCTTCTTCAGCTTCACACATTACTAAGCTAAATTATTTTCCAAGCTCATGAAAGTATATTTAGATTCTGAAAAAAAAAAAATTTGGTTATATACTTGTGATAGTTTTGTATTTGAAATCAGGTAGCTGTATAGATCTCTAATTCTCAGATTTTGGGTGTTGGTTGCTGGTTGTGTGTATGTACTGATTTGTACTAGTGTGTGTTTGTGTGTGTGTGTATGCTTTTACATACACTGATTATTAGTCAAGTCTCCATGTTTGTTACTTGCTGTATATGTGTGTGTATTTTATATATTTATTTATGGAACAGAGATATTTTTACATTTCATTATTCCTTCTATTATTTACAAGATTTTTCTTCTTTTCTTTTTTTTCTCTCATTCCATTGAAACATCATTTATTTTTATTTTTATCTACAGTCTCATATTTAATATACTGCTTAAAATGCTAAATGTGAGAAAAAAAAAAAAAAAGGTTATATAAAGAAAATAATTATTATTCATTAAAGTAACAAACAGACTGACAAATAACTAAATGCCCATAAGACAATTTGTTATTCTGTAACACATGTTTTTTGTCAGTTTTGAAAGCTAAACAGACTATTAATGTAATGTCAATGCAACATCATGGAAAAAAAGGATTCTTTATTGATATATATATATATTCATGAATTCACATCAGCACATGATAATCTTATCATCATGTACACACAAAAATTGCTATTCATAAACATGGATATGTTCTCAGTTTCTCATAAAGAAAAAAATTTCCAGAGTATTTTTTCTTTTCTGTTTTCTTTTTTTTTTTTTGCATATTTTTTTTGTAAATGTAAATAGATTTATCAGTGTGTTTGTCATCCCCCTGTAAATGTCAGTGTTGGATTGAGAAACATGTGATGATGTTTAGAAAGAGAAGAATTGGTCTAAAATTTAGAGGATGAGTTTCTGTGCTTTATTATCAGTATATATTGTGGTTTGTACTGTCATGCTGGTTTATAATTATTATGTAGAAGATACAACCAGCAAATAAATGAATAAAAGAAAGGATTAAATCATATAGAATCAGAGTGAAAAAGAGTGAGATAGAGAAGAGGAAAGATAGAGAGAAAGAGTGAATGAATGAGTGAAAATTATTATTTAGGGACTGTTTCAATGTCTACCAGAATGCGAGTTAAAAAAAAATCATTTCTATAGAGAATTTATCAAAATGCATACTTATACCTTAGTGATTTTATAATATTAAAAGAAATAAGCTGGAAAATGACAAAAACTCTATCTTAAAAGAATTAAATAACAAAAATGAATATCTTATTCTGTATCTGTTACCACTAATCAGTTGTGTTTAAAGTATTACATATTACTATAACAGGAAATCAGGAGTAAAAGAAATAGATAAAAATAATGTCTGTATATCAGGTCAAAAACATATATAAAGTTATCTTTTTGGCATGTAATGAAACGGACATTTTTAGTTATCATTTTATTCTGCATGGAACATACAGCAAATTTGTATCTTACACATGTAACAAGGTCACACAATCTGCTCACATTGCTCACTCCTTTTTGATGTTGACTGATGTATTTGTTAAAAATAGCAACACACTACACTCCCTCAAGTTTTAATCACAGGGTATGATGATTTGACTGCAGGAAATATACTCCCATCTTCTATCTTTCAGTGTCAGCTAAACAGAACTTTGAAATAACCAACATGGCTTCCAGTATCACAGGCATAAACAGTTTCAACACTGATACACTTTGTTTTTATCAAGTTGCATCTTTTTTTTTTCCTTTCAGTTTAAAAAACAACAACAAAAAATGTACTCTGATTAGTTAATATAAATGTGGAATGGGTTTGTGTTGAAAGTTTCAGATAGATAAAGCTATTTTTGTATTTTATGACTTCACTCTGTATGATCCAAACTTTATGTGCTTTTCTTTATGTCATATTGCAGAGAAAAGTTTTAAATGTTTTGGTATGTTTATGCTTATCTTTTATTTAAAAACATTCTATTTTTCATAATCTTTCTTTTTTCAACTTCTTTCTTCAACTCTTTCTGGCCATATCTATCCATCTGTCCTTCATTTTTCACTTCATTTACTACTATATCTATAGTTAAGTATGTGTATGGGTCTGTATGTATGTATGTTTGTGTATTTATGAATTGTTTTGTATGTATGTGTGTATCTAATATATCTGTGTGTATGTGTATTTCTCTTGTATTTGTATCAGTCAGTCTTCAGTGGTAGACTACACTTTATTTTATGAGAAACAAATGGTGTTAAAATATTTTACACACTAATTACTATTTTCCAAGAACCAGTTATCTATGTATTACTATTAGGTAACACTGTTATATTCATCACAGTGCTGAAATGCATGAAAATCTTGTACACATTTTTAGTCTGTGACTTATTTACTGTTAATGAACATGGACAAAAAAACACATGCATACCTGAACATGCATTTCACAGATGTATTTATCATTATGCCAACAGAAAAAGCAAACAAAAAAATGTATTCTTAATCACCCATGTAAAAACTAGACTTTTTTGAAAAAATGTGGTATGTATGTATTTCTCACATATTTATATATATATATTTGAATATTCAGGTTATTATGACATGTTAAATTTGTAAAATTATGAAACTAAAATATATTTAGCTTCTTCACTCTGTTAGATTTTAAAGCAATAATGTCTAACAAAAGTAACCAAAAAAAACAACTAAACAGATCAGTTGCTGGTTTACACAGGGTGTGAAAATAATCATTTGTAATTCTAGAGAGAAGACATGTACATAGATAATTTTGTCCATCTATGTACGTGTGTGTGCATATATATGTTTGTGTGTATAAATCTGTGTGTGTACTTGTGCACAAATGTAACCTGTATGCATGATCATACTAATTAAATTCTGGCATCAAAATTCTTTTTTTGTTTTAAGTGTGTTGTACATAAAGGTATTGTGCCATGAAGAAATTTACAAATATCTTGAAAACAATACAAGAATTTATCACAACCTGTCCATTAGTATAATAGATGATATACATTGCTTCATTCATGTTTTCCTGACATTGGGAAAGATTACCAAAACAATATTTCACACTTGGTTTATACAGATAATTTAACAGCGTGTAACAAACTCTAACAGTTGTGTTAATAACAATCACAAGGCCTGGTTTGTAATTTTCAAAATTACAAGATACTAACTCTTACATGGTATCTTGACAAAATAATTAAGAATTTTGATCAACATTATCTAGTGTGTAAAATTCCACTAATAAACTGAATTTATATCCAAAGTACAAAAAATATATATATAGGCCTATATATATATATCAAAGAATGGATCTTGCTGTAAAATAAAGAGCAATGGTTTGCTTATTTCTCATTTAAACACAAGCATTCAAATTTTAAAATATTTCTTATAATTATACAACATTTTAAAAACCTGTCTAAACTCCTCTTGATGAAATACTAACTCATTTCTCAAGACAAATAATGTTTTAAATTTTTAGCTTAACAGTTAGTCCATTTTAAGAATCTGTATATTCTTCCATTTATTTTAACTTCCTTCAGTATCGATATAACTTGTATTCTTTTTTCACAATACTGATAATATTTCACTATTATTTGTTTATTATATATATTGATATTGATACTGATATTTCAGTATTATCTTCCAAGAGTATCTCTTTTTGGTACTCTGAATTTCTTTCCAAATTTCATTGAAAAGTAATTTTATCAAATTAAAATGGACATAAATCAGTGTAATGTTTAAAACACTAAGCTGAGGCAATCAAGTATTTAAGGAATTTGTTTCACATTTATTTCCTATCAGCCATCGTAGCAAGTGTGTATTTAAGATTATTTTTCTTCAGAGCAGCAGAAATCAGGCTTCTTGCAGGGTTTCCAAGCAACAAAATAATTCTATTGGCCCATCATAACTGTTTTTATAAGCAGGTGCCACTCCCTGATTGTGTGTGTATGTGTTAGATATATCTTCAGATCAAGAACAAGCCATAACTTGTGCTTTTGTTCAAGCCATAAATGGTGTTTTTAGCATCAATGTCAAACTGTATCCAATGGTTTTAATCAGATTCTTTACTAAATATTATGATTTTATCATCATCTGATGTCTATTTCCATAGCTATGGACTAATCATGACTGGTACTTTTATCATTAAGCCCAAACTGTTTGAGTGCAAATATCATCTTCTTTACCAAATCCTATTTTGTGCTTCATTCTCCTGGACTAACCTTAACTGGTAGTTTTATCATCATTTTGGCCAAACTATAACTGGTTGCTTTTATAGTCATTTTAGCTATTCTATAACTTATGTCATTTATCATCATCTTGGCAAAGCCACAAATGTTGTTTTTTTTTATTATTATTATTCTTTTATTATCATCTTGACCAGATTCTTACTGATTCCTTCTATCCATCATTTGGCAATACTGGAACTTTTATCATCATTTTGGCTAAACTCTATCTGTACTCTCTCAAAATTATATCAGGAACTATGTTCTTATGAAACAGGTTATTACAAAATGAATCCTGATGTTAGATTACTTTGCTCATGTTATACTATTTTTTGTAAGCATTTCTTTCCCACTATCTTATCCAGCTTTTCAAAACCATTACATTAAAAATAACATGTCTCGTTCTGACTAGACAAAATTTGATGTATTTTATAATTAATTACATAAAAAAAGAAAAAAATACTTGTGAAAAATCAAAAGATAATGGCAAGTTTAGTCATTTCTTCATTTACTTATCACTGCTTAGAAAGGCACACATTTTTACAAATCTACACTGTACATAAAGACAAATCCATTTATTTACTAAGATATATTTTTTTATATTGTATAATAAAGAGAGGTAAGAAAAACATGCTGGTTTTGAATTATGATGGTAAAGTTACTTCTGTTTTCATAGAATTAGGCTTGTTTGTATTTAGAAACAAACTGGTATAAAGTTTACCATGTTCACTTAATGTTATTGCTTATACTTCTAGTATTTCCTGTAAGAGGCCATCTAGTCCAAAGTCTTAGTTGCTATGGTTGTTCTTTATATATATATATATATATTATATGTTTGTTTGTGTGTATGTACTGACCATATGTTTTGGTTGTTCAACATTTGGAAAAGTAATGTTGTGTTCTGGTTTAGAGATTGCTCTGGTTATGGTATGAATTTTTCCTTCAAGATGATTCTTGTTTCAGTGAACTGGTTACATACTGATATCAGTGTTTATATAAGGATTGATTTTCATAGTGTTAAAAATATAATTTTAAACATACCAGATATACATTTATGGGTCTTTGTTGTGTTAGTAATAGATGTAGTTGTAGTAGTAGTAGTAATAGTTGTAGTGGTAATATTAATAATAATAATAAAATGAATTATATTATCATAATTTTAAATATATCACTTAATAAATATTTAGTAAAATAATAACACTAATAAACTAATATAAATTTTTTAGGTTCCTTATATTGCATATATAATTAGGGTTTCAGGTATTCCAAACCTGGCTGATTCTTAATATTAACTAAATAACTTTTTTTTTTTTTTTTTCTTAAAGCACAAATGTGATATTTGATAAACAAGTTGTAAAAGTCTGCAGGCTGAATGGGATATATTGCATTAGGTACACTTAAGAGGATTGATCTTGTTACCTATATTATGCTACTAACCACTGAGTCTCAACCTACTTCCAATCTTTGTGGCTGGTTATAAATCAGTTATATAAGACAGCCAGGTATTGCAACTTCTGTGGCCTCCTCTCTGATTCTGTCAGAAGTCTGAGAAATTTCAGATCAGTTTCTTTATGAGGTGTTACTCTTAGAATGATGTAATGACCTAGCAAACAGTTGTCATCAATCTTCTAACTGAATAAAGGTGTCACTTTTATTGGAACTTCTGCAGTCTCAAACACTAGTGTTTATGGCACTCAAATTAAGCACTCAGTTCTTTTTTCTGTCAGTTGTAATGTCAACAGTAGAATAAATAATGAAAGAGGCTTTAACAGTACTGATTAACCAAAAAAATGGTTGCAATACAATTATCAAAGAAAACTTTAAAAAAATGAGGGAAAAAATACCTCTTTTTTTCAGTTATTTCTAAAAAAAATGTTATAAAAGGTCTGCGATAATATATTTTGAACAAATTACATAGTAATTTTTGTAGCTTGTGAAGCATAGAAAACACTTGTTCTAGATTTATCATATTTTTTTTAAAGTTACATATTAATGAGAATGGCATGATAATTCTACACAGTTCTTGTAGACTGTTTCAGGGTTTATTTTTGTGTGTGTGTTTGTATTTGTATGTTTTTTAATCTGCAACTGAAAATATATTTTATTAGTACAGTTGTAAAAAAGTTATGTAAATAAAAATATTTCATTACTATTTAATTTTTACTGTTACTATTTTTAATTTGTCTCAAGACATAATTTTTAATTGATGTATAATTATTTTCTGTAAATTATGTAAAATTAAAATCAACAATATCATTATTTTATTTTTTCAAAACTATACCGATGATGATTACAAATTTGTGAAAATTCAAAGATTAATTTTAGTCACTGGAAAAACTAATTCTTAATAAACATTTTAATAACTATGATACTATTCATAATTTTTCAGTCATTTCAACTCTTGTATAATTTAAATCCTTTAATCTAACAATTTAAAAAAACCCCATTAGTTTGAGTGATAAATTATTGTTTTCCAAGAATTAAAAAATATAAGATACATAATACAAATCAATGACTTAATGGATAAATGTTTAACATTTTTAAAAACTCCTCTATTACATACATGATAATAAAATCAGAGGTGTGGTTATATTAAAATTTCCAAATCATCCATCACTTTACACAGATAACTCTCCATGACTTGTCAACAAATTCATCTTGCTATCAGGCTATATTTTACTTCTTGTGATATTCCATATCATAAACAGATGGCTAAGCCAATTTGACTGATCAAATGATAACATTCTGCAGTGTTCAGTAACATTATAAAAACAGGTCTGCAAGGAAATTGGGCAGGATTTGTGTGTTAAACCTGTCACCAAGTTGTAAGATGTGTTATTGATATAGCTAAAGATATGGTTTTAGAATGCATGGAAATATTTCTGTGATGATTTGGAATCTCTTGAAGAATGGGTGGTCATTTGCAAAGGATGTTCTTTTAGTTTTCAGACAATTTCTGTTTTTGAACAACAGAACTGAAATAGAATTATTATTTGTATAAAGAAATAAGTTGTGCTGTATAAAATTCCTGAGGAGAAAATTTTTAATGTTTTTTTTTATATTATTGTTGTTGTTGTTAAGGAAGAATTTCTCTTGTTATTTTAAATACTGATCATTCCTTTTTAAACTGCACAGGCTTTATTCTTGTTTGAATTTAACTGGCTTATGATTTTTTTCCTCATTCCAACCACTGCCTATGAATTGTTTATGATGGACTGAGGTATAAACTTTCTTCTTCATTGAAATTTTCTTCATTAAAAGAACTCTTGCTGCTAATCAGTAAAAGCATCATCAGCTTGATCATAACATAGTCTTCACAGTTTGAAGCTTTTTTTAACATTTTATATGGTTTTTCATTATTCAACAGGTGGCAAATAACAGAAGCAAAACTTTGTACTAAGTGGCACACAAAGGTGGATGTTAATAGTAAATGTGTAACATGGATTCAGTGCCAAGAATCCCTGACCGATTCCCCTGAATAGATATTTTGTAATCAACCCTAGTGGCCTATCTCTTATCGTGCTACCCATCAAATGAGATCTGTCTTCACAAGATGAATTACATAGTTAATCTGGCTATCTGCTTTATCTATCCACCCTAAAGTGATTTTCCTTTCAGCAGTACCTGTTACCAAGTGAAAACTTCTTTCACCTGCATATCTTTTTCTACCAGTTTTATCTCACCTATGATATTGTTTGTCAGCCAAAATAGAAGCTTTTATCAATTTTATATTTTCCTTTGTTGAGAAGAATGCTTTTCTTTTTCTCTCTTTTTTTTAAGACTAACATTTTATTCTGTAGGTAATACAGTTAAGGCGATCAGATTTTGGCAACAGTTTTTATATATTATAGTGAATAAAATAAAAAAATTTAATTTCTTTCTTTTTTTGTTCTCATCTTAAAGGTTAGTTATTAGTATTCATGTTAATATGTTTGTTCAGTTTTCATGACCTCTTAATATATGCCTTCATAATATATTTACTTGAGCTACATTTTCAGAAGAATAGATATACATCTTTTTTTCTTCTTTTTTTTTAATTGGGAATAATTCTTGTAGAAATATAAACAAGTCCTAATGTTTGAGTTTTAGAATTGTAATGCACATAATACTTTGTTGTTGTTTTTGGTTTTTGTCAGATTGTTTTGAAAAGTATTTGAAATTATAGAAGACACCAAAGTCACTGGCATAGATTTTTTTATTAATTTATGTACAAAAGATTTACTTCCATTTCTATGAAAAACATTTTAATATTAGTTAATTCCAGTGAGGGAAGAATTTTCAGTATAAATCTTTTATTATTAATAACCTCTCTAGACTGTACATTTTGGTGTGCTGTTTTATATTTTCTATATTACAAAAATTGATTCTGACTTGCAAGCAAGTTTCGATGATCATGGGTGATAAAAATGTAATAAATTTGAAATAATAAAAGTGATATATGAAGAAATAAAATACCATTACAAGTAATACACTGTATGTTTATAAACACAGCTGTACTATTTCAAACAGCAAAGAAGACAACATATTTGAGATAAAACAGTTAAAGGGAGTCATTCTCTCATAACTTTACTCGATAACCTCATTGTTAAGTTGGTCATTTTACCTAGATAATTATGAGATTTCCCTGTGGATTGCTTCCCCTTAGTAATTCTTTTATATGATAAGAAGTAAGCAGCCATGACAGTTAAAGTGGTGCATTGATAACTAAGGTTAGATTTCTGAGTAATTTCTCATTGTGTGTTCTAGTTGGCCATCTTTATTATTTTAATTTTTTTTTTTTTTTTATTGACTGGTAATAAAATAATCTTTATTGTTTGTTCTGGCACCACAAATACTGAATAATTGTAGGCTTAATACAGTTTATTGATACA
The DNA here is from genome assembly GCA_012295275.1 of Chrysomallon squamiferum. Taxonomy (NCBI): domain Eukaryota; kingdom Metazoa; phylum Mollusca; class Gastropoda; order Neomphalida; family Peltospiridae; genus Chrysomallon; species Chrysomallon squamiferum. The sequence goes on along the minus strand of CM022665.1, from coordinate 31,850,515 downwards.
AACTAACAGGCTGAAATGAATGCATGAATATTAAAGAGTAACCCAACAGGAATACATTGTGAAGGCCAACATTTTTTTATTAATATTATTATTATTTTTTAACAAGTAAAAAGATATCCATGGTAATAAAACAAAGTTACAAAAATATATGCTTTGCATTAATAGTTTTTCTATTTTGAAATTGCTTTTTAAATGTTAGATATACAATTATGCAGATACCGAGGGAAATCATAATCAGCCTCCTCTAATTTTGCAAAAAGATCTTTTTCTTTATATGTAAATATATTTAGTCATGAAAATCATCTACAACAAAAATGAAATCTTTCCTTTTCTGAGATACCCCCCCCCACCATAGCTTCTAATATGCATGGATTACTTTCATAAATAAGAGACTTTTCTAAGTATAGAAGAATTTTAATATATCTGGTTTTAAATATATATATTCGAAAAATATATCCAATGTAAGAGATGTAATACATGTGTTTTAAGTAATTTTATGAAGATGATTACATAAAATGGAATTAACAACAATCTGACAAGCAATAGAAGATGAATTAATGATGAAATAATATAAATTTTATTAATATTTTAATTTTTAATTTTTAAAATTTTTATTAAAAGATTTTTTAACAACAAGAATCAAACATAAAAAAAATTATTAATAAAGAATGTACTTTATATTTATTACATTGTCAAAGTAATTAGGCTTCTGTTATAACTATTACCACTGTTAAACAAATTAAATAATAATAAATGGGTCTTAGGGGACTTGGATATCTGACCTGTTGCACCTGATGAAATCAGCAAGTCATCTCCAGTATGTCACAGCTGGACAAAGTTTTCAGTAATCACTATTGCAGAGTTTTCAACTCTTTTCCAATATACAAGAATTTTCAAATCTTCTTCAGTGTATAACAATTTTTAAGATTCTCCAATATGGTTCAAAACTATTTAAGACTTCTCCAATATGGTTCAAAACTATTTAAGACTTCTCCAATATAGTTCAAAACTATTTAAGACTTCTCCAATATGGTTCAAAACTATTTAAGACTTCTCCAATATGGTTCAAAACTATTTAAGACTTCTCCAATGTAGAAGACTTTTTAGGACTTCTTTAACATAATTAAGTTTTTAAGATTTCTCTAATATATAAGAAATTGTCAGATTTCTATGGTATAGAGGCTTTTGAGACTTCTCCAGTGTAGAGGTTTTTAAGACTTCTCTAATTTATATGAGTTTTTAATTCTTCAATGTATAAGAATTTTTAAGACTTCTCCAATGTAGAAGTTTTTACGGCTTCTCCAGTGTATAAGAATTTTTAAGACTTATCTAATGTATAAGAGTTTACAAGACTTATCTGAGTTTTGCTGACAAAGGCTTGATGAGCCGGCACAGGTTCTCTGTCATGTATGCATGTTCACCCATGGTGGGCCTTGGTAAACATGTTTTTTCAACAAAAAAAATGGTTCATCTTAAAACTTACTCACCCCAGTGTTAGCTGAAGTCTTGTAAGTTCATTATGAGGAGGGATGTGATGGGTTCAGACAGCAGGAGGCCAGCTAACATTGACATGCATCACTCAACTGGAACAGATGAGATTTTTCTTTTTGTCATACATTAAATGAAAACAAAAAATGGAAGCCAAAGATATTTTGGTGTAATTTTTATGTTATTATATAATCTCAGTTGTAATATTAGTCATTCCCAGAATGAAAAACATTCTCTGTTTGTTTAATTTGTATTTGATAAAAAAAAATTAACAAATATAATCATATTTTTCTTCTGATTGTGTAATTTTATACTCTATTACTTTTTCCTCAGCAACTAAATTTGTACATTTGGCAATTTTACAGAAAGAGAACAAAAATAATACATGATAAGTTATAATTTTTGACATCTTTTTTTAAGATGAAGAATAAAAACAACTTTTGTTAACTTACAGTAATTTAATTATTTTTACTTTATATATATTCACTTTTATTAATGTGATTAAAGAAATTTTATTTGTCTTGCTTGTCAGTTCTTGAAACAGAACTGATATGTATTCTTAATTTTTAATTAATTTTTTTTATCTTTAATTATCATATTAATTTGTGTTAATATTGATCATTTTTATAAAATGCAAATATCAAATATCTTTGAATTCTTAAGAGATACAGAATAATGTTCTAATAGTATTATTCTCTGTGAGAGGCAAAAATTATATTCCTGTTTCAAATCAACTGCATTTTAAAGGCATACATATTGTTGTTTGTTTTTGGTCGTCAAATTATCATATTCTCCTTCACCTTCAACTGATATTGAAAAACTGGAATACCTATAACAAAACTGAAACTTTTTGGCCATCTTTCATCCTTAGTAACTAAAAAAATAATATTTAATAACTGTTTCTTTATCATACCTTTTTTTAAATATCATCATGTACCTTCAGTGCATAATTACCATACCTTCTTTGTTTGACAGAGATCTAGAATAATTGTTTTTCATTTTCCATGGTGTTACATTTCTTATAATCTCTTTTCCATGATTTAATGTCTTTTGTTACTTACAAAATGAGAGTTTGAGACAGGTGTGAATAGATGTCATCAGAAATTTCACCTGACTGAGGAAAAAACATTTTGGCACCTTTCCTCTTGGATGGGTTATCTGATAGACAGCTTGACAGAAGTCTGGTTATTTTAAAAATATGTTGTGTATATGTGTGTCTAAGAAGGAAGGAACTATTTTATTTAATGACATGCATTTCATTTATGGTTACATGGTAGTGAAGGATTTAATATAGACAACCACAATAATGAGACAGAAAACTCACTGCCACCATTTCATGGGCTACTTTTTTTCAGTTAGCAGCAAGAGATCTTTTATATGTAACATACAACAGGCAAGATGGTACATATCACACTTTTTGTTGTACCAGTTTTTTTGACTAGAATGAAAAATATATTGACGAGTCTGCCAAGAAGGATTGATCAAACAACCCTCTGCATCTTAAGCAGACGTTTTATAATGAAGTTATGCCTTGCTCCATAGCATATGTGTGTTAAGCTTATTATATTAAATTTACAGTCTGTTGAAGAAAAAAAATAAGTAATATTAAGCTGACCTTTTTAATCAACTTAATTACAGTGGCTGAAATTTAAAAATAATTTATAAAATTCAAATTTAAAAAAAATAAAATAAAAAAAATTATAAATTATAAAATAACAGAAAGAAAAAGATTGCTTTCCATGAAAATACATTATAAATATAAAGAAATATCTTAAAAATAACAGAAAAGAATTTTTTTTTTCAAAATAAGATAAAAATGAAAAGAAAGCCAAGCACTATTAAATCTAGCCCAGCCAAATCTTCATATGTGTCTATATTATTAACTCATAAAATAAATATCTCATATTTAATAACAAAATAAATATAAAAAGTCTGTCTCTCTGTCTCACTAAATGTGTCCAGTATGATTTATACTGACACTGGTTAGTCAGGAAGCTAACTTAATCTGTAATGCTGCCCAGTTAAACTGAGTGACCAAAGATTTAATCTTTGTATTAATAATAATGGAATGCTTCTGGGGATTACTTAGATTGACCAGACACACTTAATCATCAAAACATCCCTTGTGTCCAGCCTATTTATTATGTAGATTCTGGACAGCAAAAACAAATATCTTTGCTCATTGCTAGTGTGGACATCATGCTGTGTGATATAGGTGAAGTATCTAGTTAGTGTAACTGATGGTGTAAATGTAATATAAAATAATGTTTAAAAAGATATTAAAACGAAATTATTAAGTGCTCATAAGCAGATGATATGTATTTTTTTATTAAAGTAAATAAATATATTAAGATTTTATTATTATTATTATTATTATTATTATTATTTGTTTTAAGAACATAAATAAGAATATGATAGAAAGAGAGAAATGAGAAATTGAGACTCACAGAGAAACAAGATAGACAAGACAAAGATAAATACATGATAAAGAAAGACCCCTATAGATCTGCCCCAGTTATTATTGCTTTATAACAGCCTTCTAGTTACAATTGCTGAGCAAAAACACTTTTATATAAACCCAAATCAAATAATTTAAAGGGATTTAAGTAAAAATAACCTTTATAAGTATTAACCACTTAGACATGTGTTTTGTAATTTTTCAACAAATTGGTTGGCCGAAGAGTTAGACAATGTCAGCACTTTCACGAAACATCATCCCCAGTTTATGATATGTGATGAATGTGATTGCAAAGAGGCTTTGAAGAATTTTTGAAATACTGTTTTCTTAAATGAACATGACAAGCAGTTAAAAACTGGAATATCTAGAGATAAATATAGCTAGTATCAGCACCAGGAAAAAAACAACTCACATTTCATGAAGGTATCTTTCATCAACTGGCATTCTTAAAGGATGTGCACCTTTATTTTATCTTATTTCTGTTCATTTGAGAAACATACTAAAGGTTTATCTACCTTTTGGACATTACAGAAACATTCCAAAGATGGTTTATCATCCTTGTAATCATTTCAGAATCATCCCAAAGGTTTATCATCTTATTATTCATTACAGAAATATCTTAGAGATTTATCTTTATTTTATTCATTACATAAACATTTCAGAGGTATATCTCTCTTTCAGAGACATTTCTGGAGTTTACTGACCTTTTTTTATAATGAAAATATACAAAAAGTTGGTCTAGTGAGATTGAAAAAAAGAATGTCAAAAGGTGAACTCTTACTTAATATTTATCATATGTTTTTTTAAATTTGAAAACTTTTTTAAGTGGACATGGCTGATGAAATGACAAAATCTTTTAGATAAACTATAATTAGCAGAAACTGATAAAAAAAAAAGAGGTAAAAATGTTCTTTGTCTTTCAAAAGTTATTTTTAATACTTGCTTATTTAACATTTTTCTTTATATTCAGTTTCTCAGTTTTTAAAAAAATCATCAATTTTAAAGAATGTGAAATATTTATGTAAGCTTCTAACTATGATTTAAAATAAAAGAAGTAAAATCGTATTGTTTGATAAAATAATGGAACACCAGCTACATCAAGAAAATAGCTTGGTTTACCACTGAGGAGTGTTGATCCTCAAGTCGTGTTAAACTCAGCACAAGAAATCTGATCTAAAACCTACAGTCACCAGATTTGTTATCTGCACACATAAAATATATGGCTGTACTTACTGGCCATCTCTACCACATGGTAAAAAGAATCTTTTACAAAGTTAATCTTTATTGGGATTTCCAATGGCATTTATGATTCTAAGTGATTGCATGGCAGAATCGTGTATATTGCCAGTATGTGTACTGTTTTACCTGTGAAAATGGTCAGAATGCAACTGAAGCATCAGTTGTTTTGTCTTGCAAATGCTTCATGTACAGGTTTTTGTTAAAAGTATGTGATGGTAAGGTATGTGTGGTCAGTAGGTGATAGCCTCTTGTCATCTTGTCAGTGTCAGATCTTTTTGTGCACCAGAGCAGAATTAATTTATGGTAGACACCTTCAAGGTTTGGTTTGGTATCTTTTACAGTTGTTTGGACAGTTTAAATAAATGTAGTCTGGTTAGGAAAATGTACTGTGTGTATGTGCAGTAACATTTCTGTCAGAAGTGTTACATGACTGTAAATTATATCACAACATTTTTAAAGAATAGAAAAGTGTATTTTCATATTTAAAGAACTGTAATAATAACAGTAATGATAATGATGATGGTGGTAATAATAATAATAATGATGATGATGTTGATGATTATGATGATAATGATTGATCATGTTGATTGTTGGTATCCTATACACACACATCAGAATAACCACAACAAGAAAATTAACTTTACACTTCCTTCATTGCTAATTTTTAAAATTTATATAAAATAAAAAGGAACAAATACTGGCTTGATTGCTAATCAGGATCTTTCAATTTACTTTTTGAGGATATGTAAACATTTTTAGAAACATGTAAATTTTAAACTTTTTTACAAATAGCCAGTGTATATTCTTAATTATCAGCTGTTGATATGTGTCAGTAATGTGTTTGATAGCTCAATGATTGACACCTGTGATTCAGTAGAATCTGCAATCCATTACAGAACAGCTGTTACTAATTATAAAAGTTTTTAATAAATTTGTATGTACATTTGTACTATCCATAATTGGGCCATTTTAATTACATGCATACATACATAAAAATATTGTATGCATTCAAAAAGATACAGATGCATCCACATACATTCAGGCACAAACAGATGAAGAAAACACAAGAACAAAAAAACTGTAACAATAATGCCAACAAATCCATTAATTACTCTTTTAATTAAAAAAATCTGCTTCTGATGTGTTTTTCTTTTTATTTAATAAACTTTCTTTTACTACAAGGTTTAAGCTTCATGTTTTCTTCCCATACATAAAAACAGTTTGAGTTCTGCCAATGGAAAATCAAGGTTGTCTTAAGTAAAGGTTAAAGCAGTTGAAACTCTATCACAAACATGTGTTCACATATTGTGAGATTTTTCTTATTATTGACTCCACATGTATTTATTTATTTTTATTTTTTTATTGCCAATGTTGTGAAACTGCATCACTTTTTATGCACTTGATTTATGGGGGTTTGTCGTTACCATAGACTTTGATTTCTGCTTTATATTCTTTGATAGGACTAACAATTTTTTGTTCCAGGTTTGTTGGAGTGCAGTGTGTTTTGCAGGTGTTTTTAAAAACACTGTTCTTACAGAATGCAGCAGGTGGTGGCCTGCAGTGTAATTAAGCCTCATTAAGTTTGTATTGTCCATAAATGCCTGTAACATTCTGCATTGAGTTGTTTTTTTTACAGCCATTTTAAAATACTTTAAACTTTATTGTTTGTCTGCTGAAAGTTAAATGCACTTTGATTTCCATTTATATATAATCAAGATATGCCATGAACATAACTGGAAAAGTTTATATCTTTTGAAAGAGATATCTTGTTAGTTTTAGAATTTAGATAATGATTAGTTTCATTTGCACTGTTTCTGTTTTAAGGCTAATGGTTGAAAATAGAAATAATCATAATGGATCTCGCTTCAGTTATATGAAGAATAAATTCAGATTAGATTAAATTATAAGATAAAAATTTAAACATTGATTTAAAAAAAAAAAAAAAAGGTATTAGCTGCACTAATGAAAAAAGTAAGTCAAATGATGAATTTCTTAAAACCATTATTTACTGTAGAAAGAACCACTATCTGCTCATGCATAGTCCAGAATTTTGTTTGAGAATATGTTAGTGACTGATTGCCTTTACCAACTAACAATTTAAACAGTATAAAAAGAAATTCCACATCTTTTCAACTGAAAGAACTTGTGATGCTAATGAGACAGAAATCTTTAAGTGCATTATTATTTAGGAAAAATATTTTGTTTTGACAGGAAAAGCTGCCAACATTTCTTCTTCTTTTTTCTTTTTTTTTTTCTGTAAAAAAAAATGAAAATAACTTCCAAAAGTTAAGTAGCTTTCCACATCAGTAACTGTTGTAAATAGCATTTGATTCTGAATGCATGAAGAGATAAGCATTTGCCATTTAATATACTTACACAACATGCATGTATTCAGTATGTGGGTGTGAGCTTTTCATTTCAAAATTGCAGTGATAAATATTTCCAATGGGATTTTGTCAGAGTAGTCTAACACTTGAGGTTATCAATATCCATGCACAGTATCGATCTCAGGCCATCCTCATGGTAATTTTCATTGCCATTCTCATGGATTATGGCCAGTTATTTCATCTCGGTGCATAGGAACTGAGAATATTGTTAATCTGTGTTTGTGTAACTCTTGAGTTACTTTTTGTTGTTGTGATTTGGGAATTGAGTTCTGATGTTTTGTCTTTTCTGTGAGTATTTTATTGTCCTTTGTAGATTCTGTTATGAAATATTCCTCACCAGTAATTTTTATTTTCATTGTTGTTTTTAATATATATATGTGTGTGTGTACATACATACATATATACATATATATATATATATATATCTGAGGCAACAGAAACTTAAGGAATAAGAGAGTATGTGAGAGATAATTGGAGAGAGAGGGAGAAAAAATGATAATGAAACAATTTTGTGTGTGTGTCTATGTGTATAGTCTTAAAGTATTTGAAAGTGGAATTTTTGAAACAGAGAAGTAAATTTGTTTTAAAACCATTATTTATTGAAACTAGTGCAACAGAAATGCACATACACTGCCTGACATTTGTTTTAAAACACTTGAGTGACAAATCCCTTTTCCAGCAGTGGTGTTTGGTTTAATAACAGAGACTATTTTGTTCATATTTTGGGCATATTTATCATGTAATATCTTAATTTCTTTTTTTTTTTTTTTTTTTTTTTTTTTTTTGTCTATGTTTAACATCAGAAGACTGATATCAAAATGATTGTCCAAGAATTTGTTCAACCTTTGGGACTTCTATAACTAATTATCTTAACAAAAAATAACACACAAAAAGCAGAAGAAGAAAAAACAAAACTATTAAAGTACATCTATCCTTTCCTTTTTAATCATACTTGAATCAATTTTTGTTTTGGTTACATCCACTTTTCTATGAGATTAGATCAAAAGCTATGGTATGTGCTGTCTTGGAATACAGATTATTATATAATATACATTATAAGAATGTCTTGCAAAATATTTTTATATTATTCATTATTACTATTATTATTATTATTATTATTATTATTATTATTATTATTATTATTATTATTACTACTACTAGTACTACTACTACTGCTACTACTGCTTCTGCTGCTTCTGCTTCTTTTCCTGACTATGGAAAAGTGCTAATAAAAGATTCTTTGCTGCAGATCAGTAAACTAGTACAGAGATTGCAATCTTTGATTACCTTCTATGTTTGGTACTTAAATATATTAAAATTGTTAGGTTTTGTTAAGGATTAATTAATTAAATTATTATTATTAATAATTTATAATGTGTTTTAAATAAAGGGATCCTTTTTCAACTATGTTACATACCGTTCTATTTAATTCATGCTTTCTATATTTATTGGTGTTTTTTTTTGTTTGTTTTTTTCTTTTCTCACATTCAAGAATTTCATGAATCAGTTGGATATTGTTTAGCTTTTATGGGCAGACCTGGAGCATGGACATACATTTGAATGTTTCCTATTAACATAATCAATAAGGATACTCACATTACTTTTGGTATGCGCCACTTGACTGTGAAATAATTAAATCAGGATTGTAAATATTCTTACTGAAATATTTTATTCATTAAGTCATATAAAAACCACAGAAGTCACACAGCTTTCATTGTGTGAAACAATTGATGCAAAAACACATCCCACACCTCCTTGTGTTACCATTTGTGTGAGAATTTTGCCAAGAATCACTGTTTTATGTTGTATAACACAAACATAATGATTAATCAAAATGATGCTTGCTTGCTGAAATAAATATAACACACCCATTTGTTTTATTTATTCACGGCAGTTCTTTCAGCAATTTAACTTTCTTCTAGTTAAGATCCAGACAGAAAACATTTGTTGAAATGATAAATAATTTGTAGAAGGGTCTTGTAAAAGATGTCACTTTTGTGTTTGGACCAAATCGGATAAGAATTTTAAACTTGAAGGATGTCTAGTTGAACAGATTCTGTGGTAGGTAAAATGCTTTGAGTTTTAACATGCATGGAGGTTTCAAACACTTGCCTTTTTGTTTTCTAAACAACACTTGAGAATTAGAAAATATTTGAAGGGTCAAAAAAAAGAGAGAGAAAGAGAGAGAGGTTTTTGTCAGAGAGACATGTTACAGATTATTTCTGTGGAAAGGATCATTTGCAGGTTGTGTTGGCTTTGAGATTCCACACTTGGCAGGTGCTTTTATATTAGTGGAGGAACTTACAGCAGTAAAGAAATACATTAGTTTTTCTGTAACACAGTTGAGGAATTGACTGTAATTTCTAATGTTTTTTTTCTTCAGTTTTTTCTTTTCATTTGTAAAAATATATTTTTTTTGATGTTAAAAAAGTTGTGAGCAGCTTTATCTGTTACTTTATTGTATCAAAAATAGTTGTTTTCAAATATTATAAAAATGAAATTTAAAAATACCAAGATTTGGACTGGAGCATAGACTTTTTGTGGTTTCTTTTTTCTTTCTTCCAATTTCTTTGGGTTTTTTATGTACCAATATTAATATATTTATTTTATTGTATTCTTTTTTCTTTTTTTTCCCCAATATTGTTGCATTTTTACCTCTTTAAGAATCCAAAATTGAAAATATTAGAATGATAGCTAAATTAAACCACACTTGATCATGTTTATCTTGTATACACACAGGCTCATTGATCTTATACTGATATTTTCATCCAAGGAAAATCCCACAGTCACCCATAATGACGGTTCAACAAAAGCCTACCATGATCCAACATTGAATATGAAATGATAGGCAACAATTACTAGTTTGCCACAGATGACAGAACACACTGAAAAACAATCACTGTGTTTGGGCATTCAGCTACGTTTGGATGGACATGAATATGCATTAAGCTGATATGATTGTTTCATACTCTTGGTTATTCTGTTGTCAATTTTTGTGTGTATTGATTGCTGGGCATGTGTTATGTGATTCTATACAGAGTAATCGTGTGTTACAAGATTTAATATCAGTTGAGGGGAAATGGTATTAATTATGTCCTTACTATCTCTATTAATAAGATTTTTCTTCATTCATCCTTTATCTAATGACTCTTCATACCAATCATAGTCTTCCTTTATCCCTTCATCAGTCTGTTTATTTAAAAAAAATTCTTTCTACACTTGTACGAGTATTTTTCTGAGGCATAAGTGACCATTTGTTTTGACATGTGTTGTGATAATATTTTATTTATTTATTTATTATTATTATTATTATTATATGTATTATGTATTATTTTATTATGCTGTTTTCAAATTCGACTTTAATTTTATACAAAAACAAGATGATTATGGTTCACAATATTATCCAGATGTGACTGACCATAAACTAATTATATTTGATAAAATATATATTTTTTCTATTCAGAATGTTGTGTGACAGATGTCCTTGATCATAACTCTAATAAATCATGAAATGTGTGTATGTGCTTGCTCCAGGCTTTTCTGGTTGACAGTTTTAATGTACAAGTTGTTGACACTGATCTTTAAATATTTGTGATAGCAGGATTTCAGCAAACAGAATAAAAAATATTTTATTTAATCATTTAAAAAAAAAAAATATTTTACACAAAGTTTATGACATGTGTTCTTCATATGGAATACAGTGCCTCCCAGTAATATCTGACAGAAAGACCCATGCTAACCTTTGAGTGGGATTGATAGGATTGTGTTCTAGTATTGCATTGCTGGAAGACATTGGTTTGGCATTTTGATCCTTGATGGTTTGGAATATCTGGAAGTGGCCAAAGTGTCAAGAATTCAGCTTCAGGACCTTTTCTAATTGATTAAGCTTATAAAAATCCATAATCTTCTGTGCTTGAAAGAGTTGTTGGTATTGTAAATGTAAGAGGAAGGGTAAGCTGTTAATGTTTGTGTTAAAATCTGATCAATAGATGATACTAAGTGTATGAACTCTGAAAAGCATGTGGTCAAAACACTTGTGATATTGTTGATGTTATCATTCAAGTGCTTAACCACAAAATAAACTTGTAAACAAGCAGTCATAAAAACTTTTAATCAGATTATTATTATTTTTTATGAACAGTCATTTGCAATAAAGAAGAGGAACATTTTGAATTTAAATGCATAAACTTTTCTGCTTATCTGTCATGTTAAAGTGAAGTGTGTCTGGTTAAAGACAGATATTTTCTTATCCTTGTGAGATCTCTAGGAATATTGAGAGAAACACAGAAACTGTGAAGAAATGGGATTTAATTTCAAAACATTTTCACATGACTGCTGTTTGTTCAACAAGGCTTGACTTAAAGTATTGACAGAGAGGATCATATGACAAATCTTCACGTAAAACTTTAAGTCCTCTTGAGTAAAATTTTGAAAACCCCCAGAAAGAAGTGAAAGAAAAAGAAAACAAAGAAAACATTTTCTTTATACATACTTTTTTTTAGTTGAAAGTTAAAAGAAATGAATCATGTAAAATACCTGCATACATTTCTTCAAATAATCAAAAGACACAATTTATCATTTAATAAGTCTAGCTAAAGCTGCAGAGTAAACTACGATGTTTATCAGTTATTGTCAGTATTTTTGACTAACACAGAGAAGCTGTTTAGCCACTTTTGTGAAAAATTATCACTAATACATTTAATCACACTTGTAACCTTTTGATAACATCAATGAGAATGCAGCACATGGAAGATATTTGACAGATTTCAAATAATGTGTTTGACATTCGCTACATTATTACCTGGCAGAGCAAATCGCCAGGGACCAGGCATCTTGTCTCTTTTTTTTTACCCCAAAAGATAAGACTTATACTTGCACTAAATACAGCTGTTTGCAGGTGTAACAACACATTTGGAGCAATAAAAGAGAAAAAGCCCCAGTTATGAAACTGGATAGGTTTTCTTGCTGAAGACAAAAAAGACAGGGATCCACATTTAGGCTGACAGATGTTGTGTTGCTGCAAATGTTGTTGAAGTTGTTTACAAAATTACATCTGTACCTGTAATCCACATTGATGAAGTTTGCTGATTCAGTGGCAAATTTGTTCCTGCTGTGACTAATTCTTGTTAAAATTTTTACTAAGTGATCTTCACATGAAGGAACACAGAAAACATTTTTATTTCATTTACAGATTTACTGGCTTTACATTATATAGATTTATTTAACTGAGGTGAGAGAAAAACAACAAGTACCAAGTAAACTGGAAAGGTTCCAAACGTGATTTAAAAAATAAAAAAAATAAATGGAACTGTGAAGCACTTAATCATAGGCAAAGTTGTAAGAGTTTTTTTCTTTTATTCTTTGTGGGTTTTTTTATCAGTTTGGAAAAAAAAACATAGTTCTTTTTTTTAAAGTTTTTTTTTTTATTTTTATTGTAAGTGTAACTGCTTAAAAAAACACACCAAACTCCCCCAAAATCAGCTATATTGATAAGAATGCTATCAACACACTTTCATTAGTATCTGGCAGTAGTAAATCTTCAACCACAGAATCATGTTCAATCTATCTTATAAAGAAGAAGAAAAAAAATGAACGAAAACCAAAGACACCTCAATGAGTTGAATTGAATTCCAACTGATGTTTTTCCACAATCTGATGTAAGATAAAGTCTGCTTGGTTTACTTCTGATGGTTTTGAAGAGACTCAGATAAAGCATAAATATTTTGTTTGGACAGCAACTATTTGCATCAGTTAATTTCAAAGTGTTTTGTACCAGTACCTTATACAACAAGTTGTGTGGACAAACCAATTACTGTTTTTTTTAATCATCCGAGATTGACATCATAATAGTCACTATGTTTTTGAAATTATCACTGATGATTTATGTCTGGTAAAACAAAATTGGATATTTGTTCTAGCTTAGTTTATTTGCATCTTAAAAGGATTTAAATTATAAAAGTTGATGTGTTTATTTGTAAATTTCAAAATATGACATAGATCACTGAATGAGAAGAATATGTATTTGTAATTTAAAAACAAGGAAGAAAAGGAAAAAGTACAGCAAAAGAAGTAGAAAAATTACAAAAAGTGTTGATTGGTTTATACGAAGTTCTTGTGTTTTAGAGGATGGGAAATGAAATGTACTTATTGTCTTGAAGAGAGATAAATAAAAAGCATACAAAAATCCATCTGACACTCTCCAGTCTATGAGATAAGAAAGTTGTGTCAAAAAGTTATCTTTGATGATAAGCTGATTTGCCAGGTGCATAGGATAGCATTATCTAAATGTTGAAGTTTTTGTTGAAAGAAGAGATGAGCAAAGTGAAAAATTAACACTATACAGTCAGCTCACGATATATTTTCAAAAAATAAAGTGAAAGAAAAAAAGAACTGATTAAAGAAGTGAGAGATTTTTAGTTGATGTGTTTATATCTGTTATGAGTGAATGTTATTCTTGATGAGTCCTATCTCATGACAGACTGCTTTGTGTTATCACCACAATATCTTAACGAAGGGAATGATAATGGGCAAAGTACTCAATCAAACCTGTGCGGCTCATTGCACTTTCAGCATTGCCTGATATCACAGTCTTCTTTGTTGCCATCTGTGTAAGACTATCAGGAGATTCAGTCTCTAACCAGAACCCCCTTCTGTTAAAGGGTCTCACAGAGATTTTTTTTCACTTTCTTCCACAGCCTGTATTAAACAGAATTCTTCTACATGATCAACTGTTTTCATGAGCTTATGTTTTTGCAACACCATTGAGTCAATATCCATACCAAGACATAAACCAAAAGGAACTGAGGCATTATATTGTGTGGATGTGTATGTCTGGCTGTGGTGAGAACATGCATCTTTCACTCCAAGCTCTCTTTGAGTTCATAAATATGATTTTCTAATGTAGACATCTGCCAGAGTTGTTCTCCCCTGTATAGCTCTTCTCTGTGGGTGCCATCTGTGTGTCAGATATGCAGACCAATTTCATTCCATATCACTATAGGTCAGACATACATCTCTGAGTGAGCTTATTGCATTTTTGGGGATTATTTTTCAACTCATCATATTTTGAGGCTTCTGTATACAGGTTTTTATCTGAATAGATTATATACAGAACAGAACTGAACACCTTTTCTGCTGCATTTTGGAACTGTATTTTATGCTTCATTTTTTAAAACTTCTGTCAGATTTCAAAGGAGTTATTTCCTTACTATTATAGAACCTTGTTCAAGATCTCTAGTTTTTTTCTTTGTGTTTGATAAACGGAACAGATGAATACATGAAAAAGGATTGATAATGGAGGACAAGTGAAATATTTACAAGATTTTTACATGGCTTTTTAAGGGTTTTATGATCTTTTTTTTTTTATCAGTTGGTTTAACTGTAACAGAACAAAATGTGTGAAAAAGCTGATTTTGAGCTGCTTTACGATTATTCATTCTCAGAGTGGAAGGAAAATTACTTGGTTTGTATATTTTTGCTTTTTGTGTGATGTCAGTGAGCTAGATGGTTGGAAGTGTTTGTATTGTATAGTGTATCTATAGCTTTGTCTGTGTGTTTGTATGTCTGTGTGCTCATATTATGATGGGACTCCAGTCTCAGTACTTATTTTTATAACTTTTATAACTCATTTAAAATTTAATCTCCTTGTTTCTTTTTACTTTGAGATGTCTTTGTAATATCAGTTAATATCTAAAATTTATAATAAGTCAGCTACTTTATAAAAGACACAACCTGCAGATAAGATATTATTATTACTAATACTTCTGTTATTGTATTTGTAATTATTATTATTATCAAAAATCCACATTTGTACTTAGTTGTTTTATAAAGTGAAAGCATGGAAATTTGGATAAAAAATATTTAATACATATGTTAAAAAGAAGCTTTGGAAATGATTAACAGCAGTTTATTACATTTCTTCAACAACATATAAAAACTAGTCTGTACATGTACATAGAATTTTCCTGAAACAGATTTGGTGACCTTTTGACATTGCATTAACATACTTGTACTAGATATCTAAAAATCCCACAGGGATTCACTGTTGGGAATTGATCCTCTAGCCCACTGTGTATGTGGCTGTTTCAAAATGTACAGATCTCATATCTCTCCTCTCATCTGTGACAGAAAGCTCTAAGTGGATTATTTTTATCTAGCTTATTCTCTGAACTTAAGATGCCCCCAGATAATAGCATTACATGATGGTGGACTAAATTTCATGTAACAGTTTAGAGATAGGACAATCAGCTTATTACTCTCTCTAAATGTGGAGATGAAGAATTCCCAAAGACACCTGGTTCTTACTGATGTTGGTAATATTAAACATCAAACATCATGCCTTGTGTACTAAAATAAAGCACTGAGGTTGTAAAACTGACTGATAGAAATCTTTTAAAGTTGAGAAGTTCATTCTGACACTGAAATATTTATTTCAGTCTTGAAAAGATTAGGAGAAAGTCCTGTGTTGAAGTAATAATTATGACTTCTGTATGGTTTATGACAGAATTAACAGTTAACTAAATGTTTATTAACACTCAGATATATTATCAGTGTGTGTGTGTGTGTGTGTGTGTGTGTGATGAATGAATGTTTGTTTAATGACAACTTGTTATATTATTAATAGTTTTTAGGTAAGGGATATATGATTTTTTTTATATAATGATTATATGAAAGAGAAAATTTGAACTCTCTGGCTAGTCTTATCAATTAGCATGTTCTTGTAGATAGGAAAACCTTTGATAAACCATTCACATGCTGTATAAAGAAGGATGATCATTTGGTCAACAAAACCTCAGACCTCTTCACTAATTATCAAGCTATAGCCATCTGTGTATGTGTATGTATGTGCATTTGTGAGTGTATGTGCATGTGTGTGTTTGCATGCATGCATAAATGTCTGTACAAATGCATTTTTATGTATGTATATGTGTGTGCATGTGTGTATATGTATGTATATGCCTATTTGTGTGTGTGTGTGTGTGTGTGTGTGTGTGTGTGTGTGTGAATATATCTGTATTTGTATAATGCTTAAAGAAACTGAATGAACATATGATGGTGACTGATATTATTCCTGTCAGGTGGAATTGTAGCAAAACAAATAGTATACAAGTGAATACATATTTTACCAGAAGACATTAATTCTCTATTCATTGTCTTCATTATTTCCTTTTCTTCCTGTTCTGAACTTCCATTACCAGAAAAAGTTATTTTGATCTGTACTGTGTGAATAACATTTCTTTTTATTATGCTTTCTGATTCTCAAGACTGGAATCTTTAAGTTTTATTGACAAAGGTTCTGTAATAGTTAATCTTATAAAGTCAAAGCAAGGAATCATACTTAATCATATGAATTGATTGCTAAATACATGAAGGTGTTACATGGAATAAAAATTCTGTACACTGGGCATTAATTTTAACAACAATAATCTTCTAAAACAGTTACTAAGTAAAGTAATTGGTTAACTGGTAACACCTAGATTACAACTGAAATTATCATACAAAATGTATTACAGTAGGATCAATTGACATTAAAAGAAATTATTAAAATATTTGATATTCTTTGAAAAAAGAAATCAGTAAAAATCATGATATAATAAGAAATTTTAGTTATCTATCTTTTGGCAGCTATTTATATGACTCTAGGTATTCCAGTTCTCTGTTTCAGTTCAGAATATTTCTCCACTTTTATGCTGTCTGAAACCACAGCTGACCAGATGCTTTAACAAATAGCCTGGTCTTTAACCCTAAATGGGTTAATCGCTCCCAGGTGATGGGAGCCATTTTGGCCAGTTAATCAAAGACAATGGCATGCTGCTTTGGGTTATGACTGCCATTGTGTTCCAAAACAGGTGTAGCTTGTCATAATGGCTGTGATTATTTACACACAATATGATTTGTTTTTCATTGCTGACAGGTCTTCAGATCTTGTTATTTTCAACATGACAGGCTGAGTCTTTAGTATTTCACACACGTCCATTCTGCAAATAGTTTTTCCATTTCAGTTCCATGGCTTTAATGATCCTTAGGAATTGCTTTCATGTTTTCAAAGCTTCCTCTGTTTTCAATCATGTTCCTGGTGTCTGAAACCTTTTGGGTTATTCCTTGAACAGTTATATTTCATTTACACTCACAATGATTATTTTTATATTTTTATTTTTATTTTTTTTAAATTGCTGTTTGCAGACTAATTATGAATAATTTTTTATGGTTTAAACATTGTTCTGAAATTTGTCCATTTTATCTTTTGGTATTTTTCATAACAGCTTGCTAGCTCTATTTGAACATTGTAATGAAATCTGGCCATTTTATCTTTTGAGATTTTTTCATAACATTTAGCAAGATAACCAAATTAGGATGCAATAAAATGTATCAGATTATTTTTTTTCTACTGATTTATACAGAAGATAACCATGTAAGAAGATGTGCATATTGTCACATTAACTAGAAATAAATAAGTATTTTAGTAACTGTTTTTAAAAATGTCAAGATATTAGCTATAGAAATTATATAGCCTATAAGCAGTGTTGTTTCTGAGTTATGTGTGTTTTAGGGTTATTATTATTATTATTTTGTCTCTGTCTCTTTTGTGTCACCTAATATAATCAAGGGTGGGCATTATAAAGAACAATGGCAAACAAAAAATAAAAAATGAGCCTGTTATATCTGTATATACCTACTGTACTCTGGCTCGCATATTCATTATGTAAAAACTAATAATAATTCTAATCTTTCATTTCACTGGTTTCAAAATATTCATTTTTTGAGGGTGAACAAGAAACCTACAGTTTTAAAAGTATGCTCCTCTGCCTTTTAAAAGTGTACATTTGTAATTTTAAGTAATTCATGTAAGGATATTTTTTTTTTTATCTGTGTTCTACACAAGGCTTCTGAAGTTTCAGACAGCATGGTCCTGTGATTGTCATCACAGCAGACTGTGATCTGTTTATATTTTTTTCTGTAGTCTTGTAAAAACCAGAACATTTCCATGTACCTTCTAGTTGAAAATACATTAAGACTGTTTCAGATAATTCTGATGTGTTTTGTATAAACACTCCCAGAGTGGTTAAAAAAATACAGTATCAGGTAGAAAGATATATATTTTAGTAAAATTACCATCTGAAAAAACACTGGTTCTGTTGATATTAAGAATTTTATTTTTAATGTTTTACTGGTTATGTAATCAAGAGTGGAAAAACAGATATGTTCTTAGTTCAAATCTTGGCACAAGTTCTTTGGAATCTGAAATATTAGAAAGTATTCATATGTTAATATTCATTTGATAATTGTAATTCTTTCTTTTTTTCTCTTTCAATTTGTTTTTGTTCTTTGTTTCCTTTATTAGTTGAAGATAAGAGAAAATTAATTAATGTAAATAATAAATTTGATAAATATAACAATAAATTAAATTAGATGAATATAAGAGAAAATTAATAAGTGCAAATAATAAATCTGATAAATGTAGCAGCAAATTAATTACTGCAATAAATAAATCAATTGTAGAATGTAAGGTTAAAAATGTGTGAAACTAGCAGACTGCAGATAAATATTATAATGATAAAAATGAGTAAATGCAATAAATAAATAAATTGTAGAATGTAAGGTTGACAATGTGTGAATTTAACAGACCTCGTGC
This sequence comes from Chrysomallon squamiferum, assembly GCA_012295275.1. Classification (NCBI taxonomy): domain Eukaryota; kingdom Metazoa; phylum Mollusca; class Gastropoda; order Neomphalida; family Peltospiridae; genus Chrysomallon; species Chrysomallon squamiferum. Next base: position 31,831,311 of record CM022665.1, on the reverse strand, counting down.
AAATATTATAATGAAACAAATTGGTGACTGCAATAAAAAAGTAATTAATGCAATATGTATTGATTAGAAAATGGTCAGAATTTTTTTTTAAAAAAGAAGAAGACAGTCAGCTGTCATCAAATAATGATTCACACCTGCAGGGTATCAGCAACAGAGGTGAGAATGTTAGCTGTTATGACTCACTGTATTGTTACACAGTGTGCTGTTGATTCATACTAAGTGATAAAAAAATAAAAAAAAATATTTGTTTAAAATATAATTTAAATAATTTATACATAGAATGACTTGGAAATGATGCACAACATTGCAAAATAAGGTAAAGAATTATATTGGGTTACATATTTAAGTCACTTCATGTTTTATAAGTAAATAAATGACTTAACTTGAAACTGTAAAAATGCTGCAACATTTCTTTTTTCAATTACTATACTGGTAAAGTAATAATGAAAACTGGATTAAAAAAATAATATTTTTTTTTTATAGTTACTGAAATTGCATGAGAGTTTGAATACAGAATTTAAATCAGTGTTGATAAGAATTTTCTGTAGTGTTTGGAATGTATTATTTTCAGTGGAAATGATTGGAGTAAAGTAAACTGTTTATTAAATAAAATAGTAATGTGAAATGGTTTCTGAATATAGTCTTCTGAGAATTGTTCCTTAACAAGACAGGATCTTTTTTTAATGTTTAAAAATGCATTCAGAGTGAATGGTAAATGGACTTTATTAATGTTGACCTGCCTGACAATATGGAATCCATTCTTCAGGATAATAGGAAGGAATTTAGTTTGGTTGGTTGAAATACTGTTATAATAAAATAAAATAATTAACACTGGTTAAATAATTAATTTTTGATTATTTATTCATTCATTCATTTATTTTATTTTATTTTATTTTATTTTATTTTATCTTATTTTATTTTATTTTATTTATTTATATATTTTATTTTATTATTAAAAAAAAGAAGTGATTTTATATTAAATAAATTTAATCGACACTGGTTAGATAGACTGATCCAAAATTTTAATCATTCTGTCATTTATTAAGTGTTTTTCCCTTTGTGTTTTCATACATCATGATGTGTATGTCTTATATGCATTACGTTTCCTTGAATGTGTGTATTTATGTATGTGTCTGTATGTATTTGTGTATCCTAATACCTAGACTTAAAAGTTATATTTATTAATTGTTCATGTCCCAATATAAGTTCAGCTACAAAATTATTACATTATCTTTAACACACTTGTTTTTTCAAATACAAAATCATAATTATGATGAAAGTAATGTAACTTAATACCTTAAGAGTTTTTGTTTCAAGATATCTCCACTAACTTCAGAATGTTTTGGGAAAGCACCATCTGATAACTGCACCTTAACCTGGCCATAAATGATATCTTATCTCAAAGTTTATTTAGCTTAACATGAGTTACTTCTTTTGAAGTTTACAAATAGATATTGACAGCCTCTTTGTGTTTCATACTTTCAATTCCATCTGCATACATTTTTTTTTTCTGGCATGAAGCTACTATTTATATGTATGTTTTATTCGTATGTAAATCAACTGATATTTGAGATATTTGTGTGTGTGTGTGTATACATGTGTGTATGCATGAGTGTGTGCAAAAATTATATTTTTTATTTCTGGTATTAAGCTACTACAATGTTTTTTAATTGTTTCATTTTGTTTGTTGATTGTTTTTTATTTTGTTTGTTTTTTTTTTTTTTTTTTTAGCTTCTATAGAGATAAAAATGTTTTATTTATTAAAATGTTTATGTATATCATGTTCAGTTTAATTTATTTGCTTTTTGATTTTTGAAAGATAATTGTAAAACATTAAATAATATTTATTTATTTATAATATAAAGCTATTTTTAATACTTTCTACACAAATAAAAGATGTTTTTGTTACTCCTTTTTCTTCTTTTTTTTAACATGTATCTTGTGTACAGTTTTATTTATTTGCAATTTCTCTAATCTTTGAAAGAAAATTGTGTAAATTTGAAAGAAAATTGTGTAAATTTAAATAAACTTTCATCATGACCTCATATTTTGTTTTCAAAAGTGCCATTAAATGATTAATCTTTTATTTAATTTTTAATTTTAAAGTTTGACATTCCTTTATTTTCTCAAAAAAACATGTTCGCTATCAAAATTACATTACACTATAAAGTTGTCATCAAAAATGTTTCATTTGAGAAAACATATCATGTTCTTTTCTTTCTTTCTTTTTAAAGTTTTCTTTATATGTGTACCTGAAATTCTTTAGATGAAAATGTACTTCTGAAATATTTTTAGAAAAAAATGCAACACTGAGTTAAAACATAACTGTTAAAACTGATTTGCTATATTCATAAGAAAGAAAAATGCAACACTCAAAATCTTACACTGCTGAATTTGTAACACAGAAATTTATATGAATTTGAAAAAAAAAAAAAAAAAAAAAAATTTAATTGAATTTGTATTAAAAAAATCAAATTACTTCATTTTAGGCAAACAGAAATGTAATATTGAAAACATTTTCCAAAATGAATTTGTAACAAAGAAAAATGTGTTACTGAAAAATCTTTTTTAAACTTAAAGATGGATATTAGGTTTCTTTGAAAACGTGCATGAACACTTATGAGGATATGTCTTTCTTTGAAGCACATTTGGTGACAACATCTGTAGCAATTTGTGGTTTCATCTGTTCACAGCTTGTGTTTGAAATTTATTTTATGCTTGTTAAGACATAACAAAGAAGAATTTTTTGATAGCTTACTTTTTTTCTCTCTTATTTTTTTTTCATTTTTCAACTTGAAATTTTTATGTTTGTTATGTTGACAAAAAAAAATGTTTATGGTTCTAGTTTTTTTTTTCCTTGAATTTTATTTTTTATTATTATTATTTTTTTAAACAAATTTTGCAAGAGGATAGCTTTATTTGACATTTGTGGTATTGGTGATCATGTAAAACAAAAACAGATGGAGTAGAAAGGGGTTATGTTTATTTTTAACCTTTGTTTCCATTGGTGTAAAGATTTGCAAAGACTTTCTAACCTTATTTGTCATTGGTTGGAGTTTTAACATTTAAACCAGAGTTTTTTGTTTTCTTAAGTATTTCATTATTTTATTTTTTATTAGGAATGACAGATAAAATATGTGTTTGGTAATTGAAAATACTTGCTGAAAAATGATCACACAAAGAAATTATGTGTGATCTGGGAAACAAAATCTGTAATAATTTAACATAAGTCATATACAAAACACATATAGTACTCAGACAAGCACTTGAGCATTATCTTTTAATTTATTTAAGTTACAAAATACAATAATGAAATAAAAGTAAATACATATGAATATACTGTTCATATCATTTTATATCTGCAACTAGCTTAGTGATACAAAATTGCATCATTTTTTAAATTATAATGAATGTAATTTTAATCTTGTTTCAGTCAGATAAATTGTACAGAGATAATAATTACATGTTAGATTCAATATAGCATTTCTGAGCAATCTAAATAATATTGGGAAATCAAAATTTAAAAAAAAAAAAAAAAAAATTAAGAGAAATTGGTATGTTTTCTTAGACATTAAATATTGCAGTTCTTTGAACAGGTCCTGACTGTAGAATTAATCACATAACAGTTGCTAGAAGGGGTGAGGTTGAGACTAACATTATGTAGTGGTTTTTTTTAATATAAACTGAAGCACTTTGCAAGGATTTAAATTTCCAAAATTTTGCCAAGATGGAGCTATTCTAGTTTACTGGAGTGGTTTTATATTCTATTCTTTGCTTCCAAAAACAATTGTGTCTGCAGGGAAACATTTTTTTAAAGGTTATGACCAGTAAAAACAGTGTTGTGCAATAGTTCAGTTTCTTAAGACATTTAAGTATAGGTTCTGAATTAGTGGTTAGAGAAGGCTACTTCAGCTTGCTCTTTATGTATATTAGCATCTTTGGAGTTAGATGTGTCTATATGTATGTGTGTGTTTTGTGAGAGAGAGGATTAGGTTAATAAAATATTATATGAGTTTGTTCAAGTTCTAAGGAAATAATGTATTCTCTGTGGACAAGTTAAAAAATTATTGCATGCATGAATATAAAAATATGAAAAACCTGTATCATTATCAGTAGTTGTGCACTGAAAGAATGGTATTTAGCACTGAAGTTACCCATATTTAAACATATTAAATTTATTAAAACAAGATAACACTAATACTCCAAGACTTAACATTTAAAAATATTTTCTTTTACTAGAGATAATCAGAATAAGCAAGGCACCATGCTTTTACATTCTATAACAGAAATGTACCAAGCCTTCTAAGTGATGCATGTGTGTGTGTGTGTATTTGTATGTCTGTCTTTCTGAATATATGTATGTATGTATGTATATTTGTATGTACATGTTCATGTGTATGTGTATATAACCATACCTATAAGTATCTGTATGTATATACCTGTGTTGGTTTTTTGTATTGTTTTATAAACATTTTGGGGGGGATTTAAAAGAAGTTAAAGCTTCTAAAATATGTGTGGCCTTTTAAGCAAATGATTTGCTTGTTTTCATGAAAGGTTTGTGTTGCTTTCTTTGTATTCCAACACAACCCTTTGCCACTGCAGCCAATTTCTAAGAAATGAAAACATCATTACCAGCAGAAAATATGTCTGTGGAATTTGGTGCTTTGGTGCTGTAACCCCAGTTTGGTGCATTCTTAAATCCATTCTAAGCTGTATGTTCAGAATAAAAGAAACTCATAATTGTTGGTCTAAGCATTGATTAAGTATTTAAAGAGCTAAATGTAACAAGTTGAACAATTTAGTCTTTTAATGTGTTAGCAGTGAAGTAGCTTGATATTTAAACTAAATATGAATATTTTAGTGTATGTGTCTGTATGTTTATTCTACCTGTTTTTAATAACACTGATGTATAGTATTGTAACACACACACACACCCAAAGTGAGATTGAAAAGATGTTTAATCTTGCAAACTACATTAGTTTTATATAATTAAAAACAGCAACATTAATCCTCTATTGGCTATCTGCAGCTTTCATCACCTGTATCTGCAATCAGATGAAAATTACATCAGCAATGTAATCTTAATCAAATCATGTTTACAGAAGAGGCTTCTTTAGCAAGTACTATTTTATGATCAGTTGGCAGCCAGATGTGTGTTTTGATGGTAGATTCATGTTAATTAAATACAGGCTTAGCTTACATTACAAATATTGAACATTATTTTATTTATTTATATACATTTTGTTATAATGGATATTTGTGAAATTTTCTTGGAAATACTTATATTTTGTATAATGGATATTTGAAATTTACTAGGATTCATTTATATTTTCTTTAATGGATATTTCAAATTTTCTAGGATTTATAAACATTTCGTTTAATGGATATTTTATATTAAAAATACTTTAAATGTTCTTGGATTTGCTGACATTTTGTTTATATATCTAATGCACTTGGATTGGCAATATCAAGCATATATGAATACTGATTTAACATTTCTTCTTTTGCTTGTTAAATCAATGTGTTGCAATTCTGTGACCAGTTATTTAATAATGTCTGGATACTTACTGCTGCAAGGTAATGTTATTGAACTGGAATTTTTTTTTTTTTTTTTTGCAGAAGCAATATATATAACTTTTTTATATCACTTACTGCTTCCTCTTTTGCACACTTCTACGATTATAATACAGATATTTTTAAACTTTATTTTATTATTATTGGTATTTATGAATGGGTATAAAGGTTTATGATTGTGTTATAAAGGTTTTACATGCTCAGTCAAAGCCTGATAACCTGTTTCAGACTGTTAATAATAATAATAATAATAATAATAAATAAATAAAATATTGCTGTGACTGGAATATTGATATTTGATTTATTTAGTCTAATGTCATAAAAACAGAATGGAATTTCAGAAGTGAAAGTATAATATAACTACATTAGCTGACTACATAAAGTTTTACACTATTTATTTATTTGTATTTTAAATTTTATTATTATTATTATTATTATTATTATTATTATTTCTATTTTTATTTTGTTTTCTTTTTGTACCTAGCTTAAATTTGTTCCTTAAAAAATTGATACATATTTATTAAACAATATTATCTGTATTATAAATAATGGGCTTTCAGGATCTTGAACCTGAGAGGTTTATAACTTCAGTATTATCACATCTCTACTAATAATTCATCATTCCATGGATTGTTTCCATGGCAATAAGAATTGAGAGGTGAGATTAATCTAGCTAAAAGTATTTTTTTATATATATATATATATGATTTTTTTTTTTTTTTTTTTCCACACTAAATCAGATGCAATCTAAGATTAAGAGATAAATTATTATTTATTACATTAAAACAGCAAGAAGACCATAAAGTGTTCTTTTATCTCAGTTTTCAGTTTTTAAATATAAATTTGTTCTTTATTTTTTGTTTTGAAGGGAATTGCAAAAATGGTGATAGTTTTAGAGAAAAATGTTTCAATATTCTTTATCAAACTATTTAACAGACAATGATTTTCCATCAGATGTGACAATATTTGTCCAAGTTATTGACAGACCTATTTAGATAACAATTTAATTATCAAACCTAAATCACATATTAACTATTGGAAAAACATTTTTTTCTTTCTGTTTAAAAAAATAATTAAATTTTATATATTAATATCTAAATCATATTTAAATACTGGAAAACCATTTTTCCTTCTTATTTTTTATTATTTTTATTTTTTTTACCCAACTCCATTTTATCTTGGTTTCTTGGCCAAAGACCAGGAACTATAAATAATCCATGATGTTAGACTGTCAATATTAGTGCAAATATTTCTTCATTTTCTCCACTTGCTATTAATTTTCTGTTCATTGTTTGACCTTTCATGATGCTCAATTGACTGTTTGTGTAGCTGTCTGTCCTATATCTGATAGGCTTTTGATGAAACTTTTTCCTATTTTTGACCTTCTTGATATCTGCAGGCTTTGAAAAAACATAAAAATAAATAAAAAATAAAAATGGACTGAATGTTTCATAACAGTTTTCATCAAGTGGAAAATGTCTAAATAGCATTTACATCCATCATTATTCAATAGAAATGTTTAAAAATCAAAGTAATGGGAACTGTATTGATTCATTCTAGTTATGTGTAATTAATGAGAAAAAACCATGAAACATATCTTAAAAGTTTTATACTTGGTTGCCATTTTATTATTGCTGTAATCATCATCTTCATCATCATCATGATCATCATTTATTTTTTTTATTTTTTTTTTGCTATTTTTGCTATAGTTGTTATTATTACTATTACTACTACTACTATTTTTTAAAAATTAGAAATTTTTATCCTTTAACTCATCAGTAAAGGGTTCTGGTTATTAAAATATCATCCTTTAGACACAAACAAAATATAGCATTGTTTCTTATCCACTATTTGGAATGGAAAATAACTCAGTGGGACCACCAAGGAGGATTGATCCTCTGTGCAGTTTGTTTTACTGGTGTTGATAGTCAAATGTCAGTCAGTAACATCCATTAGATGTTGTGTAAGACAAACATTTGTCTGCTGACACTGAAAACATTGCTCTGATGTTTCTTGTCATCTGTATCATTACATGAGTCTACTGTCACACACCTGTTTTAAATACAGTGTGAGTTAATGATGATGATGATTGTCTAGGTGATAATGATGATTATAATAGTTATAATGGTGATGAAGATGGTTATAATGGTAATAATAAGTTACATTAGTGTCATAACGGTGATGACGATTTTTATAATGGCAGTGACGATGTTGATGGTGGTTATAACATGATGATGATGGTCATAATGGAGAATATAAAAAAATGATAGTTATATGATGGTAGTTATAATAGTTATGATGATAACTTAGTTGTGATGATGGTAGTATAATGATAATCTGTTTCTGATCAAATCACTTTTCTTATCCATAGATTCTGATATTTCATTTAATCAGTTCTACCATCTATTTATTTATCTCTGTATATTTAAAAATCTTTCAATTTTAATCTATTAGCATAGCACATTAAAGTATACATTCACATAAATATTAAAATTGACCATCAGGAAAATTTCACTCCTTATACACCTGTAAAAGTTCAAAAGAAACTGTCATCCCCTGTAAACAGTTATCACCTTGTCTGCTGGAGGTCTAAAGTTTCTTGACTGTCTATTAATCCAGACTTGCAGTTTGTTTTTCCTACCACTGCAGAAAGACACAGGCACCAGCTGTTCTGAAATTCCAAAACCATTCTTCCTTCAAGGATGACTTTTATCTCAGAGCTGGATAAATATGCTCACTGACACTTCATTTGATGTGGGTGAATCTTTGTGGAAACTGAAGCCTGCTTCTATTCTCTAGTGTCTGTTGAGAACCACCTGGCCCAGTGTTACCTAGCTTTTTTTACCTGTCCAAACAATGTGCAAAGTATTTGTGTAAGATATCTGTGTGTTTTTGTAATCTCTGAAATGGCATTATCAAAATTATATTATTGGTGTGCATGACCAGAAATAAGTATTTCTGTGAATTCTTTTGTAAGAAAATAATACGCTGAATATTTTTGTTGGAAACCTTTGTTCTTTTCCTCTATTTTCTTTTCCTTTTTTTAATTTTTTTAAACATTTTTATTAAGACTGTTTATACCAGGTACATATGTTTCCATTTCGTATATGCCTGTTTGTCTTAATTACACTTTTGTCTAATCTATTTTGTGTGTAATTTTATTTATGTATGTGTGTCTGAAAGAAGAAATATAATATTTTCTTACTCTTTGTTACTGTATTATCAAACCTAATTCTTTTTGTAGAAAATTTTATGACTGAATATAACTCAAGTCTTTCATTAGCTTACTGTCATGACCTAGTCCATGATTTGTATTGTAAAATATTAAATAAATTACAACTTAATACATTTTCCACTAATTGTAATAACATAATCTGTGCATTGCACATAACCAAACTGAATTTGAAGGTGGAATCAAGTATCCAGCAATTAACTATATGAACATGTACACTAAAAAAGACATAGTTTGACTGCAGATATTTGAAACTATGTACTAACAAACAAGATAAAAATTAACAAGCAACGGTCCCTTCAGTAATCTGTGAATTGCTTTTAATATTGAGTTGAGATTATTGTATTTCAATGACAGTTGAAAAGAAACACGTCGAATCTTTTTTGTTCTATAACATACACTTCTGTTCTTCACTGCACCAGTCTCATGTGGTAAAAACTTAAACCACTAATTGAACAGTTCCTCTGACCTTTATGATTGAGTAAACTTATGCAGTGTGAATTTGTTTTCTTCTTTTCCTAATAGTGCATTGTTTGTCTTTGATGTGGGATATACCACATGTGTGAACAGTTATTCTGCATTATGAGTGACTTTAATAGTTCTAAGACATTTTCAGAAAGGTTAGGATTTTCCCACTGATGTTTAGTATTATAAGCAACAGATGCAGTAATTCTGTATTTCATCATTTTTGTTTTCCTACTTTACAAGAACAGAGGAAGTTATTTCAATAAATATATACATCCTGGGTTCAGAAAGAAAATGAAAACAAATTGATATTTTCAGTTGTATTAAATAAATAAATAAATATGTAAATGAATTAATTTATAAAGACATTTTAAGATTTTTTAATATTAATGGTTATTAGATGTCATCTATTGTTTCTATATAATGATGATGATAATAATAATAATAACAATAATAATAATGAGATGAACCTGTCATAGGATACCTCTAAGAATTAGCAGCAAGGGATATTTTATTTGCATCATCCACTAGGATAGCACATACTATAACCTTTTATACACCCAGACTGAAGCAATGGTTGGAATGAGAAATACATTTGTAGGCAAACTCAGGAAATTGTTCCTGCATCCAGTCATACTCCACACACTCTGAACTGTCGGTTATGGCTTATATGTATTTTAGGGAAAATAACTTCATTCTATTTTAAGTTTTATAATTTCTTAAACAAGTAATAGGTCAAATGATCCTGAATAATCAGTCCAAATATGTTTTAAATCAGAAGCCACATTTCTTTAAAAAAAATAAAAAATAAAACAAAAAATAACATTAAATATTCTTCAGGGGAAGTAATATTATATGACAAGATCAAAGCTTGCTGTATAATTTTCACATTATATTAACTTATGATGGGTAATCATATCAATTTTCCTTTCTGTAATGACAAAACATTTTTTTTATTTTTGGTATTTTCCTCTGGCTTAATATATCAAATGCTACAATAATGATAACGTGTGTGTGTGTGTGTGTGTGTGTGTGTGTGTGTGTGTGTTTTGTGTGTTGAAAAGTATATCTGGAATAGCTTAAAGGTAGGAAAACCTTGAAAACTGTGACTGAAATTATTTTCATTGTCTAGGAGTTAAAACATTCAACCATGGTTGTCAGAAACACTTGATAATGTTAACATATTCATTATGAATAATGAAAATATTTTGATATTTGAGGCTGTCTTTTTGTATCTTATTAAGGCAGTACTATCGTATCTGAGGAACATTCTCTGCTGATAATGTCTTATTTCATGATATATTCAAACAAGATTCTAAACTCTTCTGATATAATGAATAATTTCTGTGCAGCAATTATTTTCAATGGTTTTTAATTTCTTGTGATATAATATGTTATTTTTATATGGCAATTGTTTTTCTAATGTTTTGTTTTTATTTGTATTTCCAGGCTCATGTGGTGGCAGCGTTTGAGCAAAGCCTGTCTAACATGACAACACGACTTCAAGGACTCACAGCCAATGCTGAACAAAAGGTAAGATCCTTTCACAAATTGTCGTAATAATGTGTTCCTCTGGGAAGATGAACAGATAGCCTTAATATAATTTATATAAATTTTAACAAACTGCTGGTTATAGCCTTAATACATTTCACATACATTTTAACAACTTACTGAATTAATCCTTTTGCCTGTGACCAATTTTTCCTAACAATAAAGTACAAAAATAAAAGTACATGTTTTGAAAAATAAAGAAAATGGACTTTTTTCGATTTTACCCATAATGTTATTTTGTTCAGAGAAATGTCTAAAACTTCCAGGATTTGGAGCATTTGTTTCATGTTTCACTTTCTGAAATAACTTCATGAATAATTGGACTCTGTACAACCTCACAAATATTTGGGTGCTATATTTATACAAATAAAATGGTAACTTGTAAGTACAGAAAATATATTTAGGCCTGTTTGTACTGTACAGATTCATTTCAATATATATTTTTTTAAATCATAGAATCACATAATATCTTTAAATTTCAGTTTTAATCTTTTTCATGTTTGTTACAATATATAGAGATATGCAAATCTCTAATGTAAAATAATATATGATAAACCTTAAAAATATATAAAATGTACATATCCCAGTTTTTAAATACTTCATTTGTTAATTCGAGTTCAACTGAATTTGTTTGTACAATAGAAATGATATGACTGTTACTTTCATTTTTTGACCTTTGTTACTTAAATCTTAAATTGCTGTACCTGAGTTCATCACATATAATTTTGTATGGTAAAAACTCTATCCTAGTTGTTTTTTTAACTATACATTCTAAAATTTCATGAGTTGAACCAAGAATTATTATTTTGTTTTTTGACGTTTTATTAGTTATTTTAGCCTCCCCCCCTTATCCTTATGTTTGTTCAGATGTGACTGTTAAATAATGCAAAATTAAACATAAATTTGATCTTCAGATAGTTAAGCAAAACATAAATAATAATTATAATAATAATAAAAAAAAAAAATAGATAAATAAAACTAAAATTCTGATATGCACAAATGCACAGCTGTAGTGTGTGGAAAATCCATGGATTTCAATGTTAAGCTTAATGTTTTATTTCCTGTTACAATATTTGAACATCATGCCATTAATTTTAATGCATCTTATTAAAATGTCTATAGTAACATAGTCTCATGGTATTTTAAATTACAACAAAAACCTTAGCATAAATATTAACTATGCATAGTTTTAAAATATTTTTGATAGTTTTATTTTACATTCTGAAACAGGAAGCTAATGAAAATACTATTTTGTTTATTTTATTTTTTTATTTATTTTTTTTTAATTTATTTATTTAAAATAAAAAACTTTTCACAAAATTTTTAATTTTGTAAATTTGTAAAAATAAACAACTTCAAATGAAAACATTTTACTCTGATAAAATAATAATTTATATCTTTTCCCTAAACTTTCTGCAGATCATCATGTCTTTTTGTTTTCTTCATATCTTACAATATCACATTCACCTTCAGCATATGTAATACATTTTCCACAAAACCACAATCCTTGTATATCTATAGACCTTTGTTTAGGTCACTAGGTTGCCAGAGTGAATTGACTGTTCCTCTTTATACATCTGCTTGTAAGAATTACCATAATCAATTCTACCTTCATGGAAATGTTTTCCTGATCTTCAGTATCATTCTGAATCTCACCTCTCTGCCATCTATTATGCACTACAGCTGTATGCCACAATGATCAAATTTGTGATCTGGTATGGTATAAGACAAAGGCCAAAGTAACAAGTTAGCATAATGTTTTAGAATAAACAAACTGGATTCTGTTGTGTGAGTTTGATTGAAAAAAGAATGTAGAGAATGTTATGGTGCTTATTCTTGCAGTCACTGTGAATGTATAAAATTGTACTGGTGGTATAACAACTACTAAATAAGTGTAAACAGAGGAATCACCATCACTACTGCCACAATAATGTTACTAGTTTTAGTAATGACCATTTTTGCTAGTAACTAACTATCAAAAGAACTATGACATAAATAAATCAGTCAGGAAATTAAAAAAAATATATATATTATTATGGACAATAAATCCAGTTGCAAGAAATTACATCTAATCTTTTTTTTTTTTCATTTAAGAATGAGTATGTAGGTAATTCTGTTGTTATGAATTTTGTAGCTACAGATTTATTCTGTTTATGTAAGATTGTTTTTTGTTGTTGTTGTTTTTGTTTTTTAAGTATTTATCAAAATTAATCTTTTTCTCACAAAAAAAAGATCATTCGTTCATCTGCAATTATTTATTTAGTTCTGATTAATAATTTTTTATTTTATTTTAAACTGTTAACAAAAGTTGTTTAGCATCAGTTAAGACCTCCTTGATCTTCACTGCTTATTACTTTATATTTTTTTTATTTATTATTTATTGATTACTATTATTATTATAATATATATTTTTTTAAATATTGTTATGTGTTTAAATGATTTAAAAATATATACATATTATTTTGTCTTAGTTGAAACTGTCTTAATCTTCAGTTTTTATTACTTCATAAATCATAGTATTTGTGTTTTTGATTAACTGAATGTGTTTCTGTTTTATATATTTTTTATATGTATAAACTGTTAAAAAAGTCAAAATAATAAAATAAAAAATAAAATCCTCATGTATTAATTAAAACTGCCTTGATTTTCAGTTTTGATTACTTCATAATATTTAGGGTTTTATTTATTAAATGTGTTAGGAATTTTTTATTTTTTTAAAAATATTCTTGTCTTAAGTTTTAACAACTATGATCTTCAGTTCTTATTAGTCAAATAAAATGAATTCTTCTTCTAATTAAACGAGTGTGTTGTAATTCAGTGCAGTGCTTTTTAATGATATTAGACATTCCAAGTTATTGATACTTATTGCCAAGTGTTAAAAGACACTTCTGTTCAAATCCTTGCTGGTGTTTGCTGATAATGTCCAGCACTATCTAAAAAATAGATAACTACTTGTACTAGGATTTACACACTTAAGTTTGTCTGTAAACTGTTTTGGCAGATTTAAAAATACACAATTAATAAAATGTTAACCTTGGGTGGTCACATATATCTTTTCTCTATATTATTTTTTTTTCCTTTTTTTTTCTTTTTTTTTTAATATATTTATTTTTAAGAGTTGTATCACATACAGTGATTTAAAGAGGTTGGGAGATAAGTCTGTCTTGGTTTGGTTTTCATTTTCCACTATATTATTGTGTGAACTCTTGTCTGCTGAATTAGGACTCTTTATTTTTTTTTTAAATAGAAATATGTTCAGACATGAAGGAAAACTTTTATGGAATATATTCCTTTTCTTTTCTTCTTTTTTTTTTAAAAAGAATTTTAAAAAATGTAAACTAATTTTTTTAAGAATCTTCATACCATATCTTCAGTAGAGATCATTCAGACATTAATTTTTAGGTTTTGTTTCATTTTTTTTAAGTGTTATTGCATTATGGAACCAACGTTTTAAAAATTGACCATACTGGCTTTGCATTATCTGTTAATACTGTGAACTGATCATATTGTTTTTTTCAAATGGTATTTATGACTTCATGATAGATAATCATGGATAAAGGTTGTAGCTGGAAAATGTATGACCAAATTTGTTTCTCAAAGGATTAATTGTGAATTAATGGATTAATAATGAAGATTAATGATGTGAATATGCAGACTTATCTATGATGAGAGATGTAAATTCAAGTTGTACTGATGAAGTTAAGTATTACAAGGAACTGTCAGAGTTCTATAGCAGTCAGATTTCAGTGTGCTTTCTTTTGTTCAGTAGACTGTTTGGACTATCTCTTCCAGTGAAGTGCATTTAGAAATGTCTTCAAAACATTTTTCAAAGAAATTTCAACTGTGATTTCTTTGTGATTCAAAAGTTAATATTTCCAGTATATATATATATATATATATATTTTTTTTTTTTTTCTGATGACAAATGTTTAAAGACGCTTTGTTTATTTGTTTATTTATTTATTTATTTACTACTAATACTACTACTATTTTTATTATTATTTTTCATAATACATGGCTACATACTTTTATTTATTATGCAAATCTTATCATTTTTCAAAATTGGTCAAAAAACTGACTGGTTTAAAGTAGTATTAATATGCTATTGATTAAGTTAATGGTGATATTTGTATGATAGATGTTAAATTTACAAAGGTAAGATAAACTTTTAATGTTTTATTAAATATTAATTTTTAATTCATATCTTATTTTAATTCTTAATTGGCACTTGCATTAAAACAGTTTTTAAAATTAATTTCAGTAGAATCATCAGAAGAATTCAGTAAAAATTTTAGATAAACTAATTTATTCTTGTTGGCAAAACAGAATCTTACCAAATAATAATTTTAATACAAGTAAAGAACACTGAGAAAATATTTTTTATTTGTAATCAAGAAACATATACATATATTAAGCTGATGGGAAATGATATTTACATGGTTTTTGTTGTTCTTGTTGACTTGTTTTG